>BMAW01030885.1:35183-166328 GCA_019974015.1 Nephila pilipes | reverse complement strand
ATATATATATCTGTATACGTATACAGATACTTATATATATGTGTGTGTGTGTGTTTGTGTGTGTGTATACGTATACATATATATATGTGTGTGTTTGTGCGTGTGTGTGCATACGTATACAGATATATATATTAACGAGAGTATATACATATATATTTCCCATAGCATAACTAAAAATGAGTATTTGTGTAATATGTTAGCTATGTTTAAATATTTGTTTAAATAATAACATCTAATGCTAAGAACATAAGACTTTTATTTGATATAAATTAAAACGAGAAAATGTGTTACACAATGAAAAAATGATTTTCTTTTGTGAAAGTTTTATTATTATTAGAAGTAGGCAATATACGTATAAAATAATATCAACATGTAAAAAACAAATAAAATATATTGTGTGTGAGAGAGAAAGTTTACAACACTTCCCTCCTGACATTAAACATTTTTTTCAGGACACTTTTATTTCGCTTTAGTCTAAAATTTCATCCCCAAAGATTTCGAAAACTAACCAAAGAATGTAGACTGCAATTTCTATTCTAACAATAACTACTTTAAATATTTTCGTGCATGCAATCTCAAATTTAAATTTGCTTAAACTCGAAAGCTCTGCACTTCACTTCGATTTTTGTTGGCGCTTCTCAGAGATTCAGACTTTAATTGAGTAGCCTTGAAGAAGTTTTAAGCCCCTTCATTCTATCTACGTTTGAAATATATCATTACCGCATTTCAACCCCTGGTGCTTATCACCATCTTCAAAGTCATGGTCTCTTCCCGAAATGATTTGCATTTTCTAGTTTACCGTAAACTTTATAACTGTGTTTAATTCTCTGACGTAAAATTGATAGAGTAAAGGTGTTCTCGCAGCTGGAAAAGTCTCAACCGAGAGAAAAGAGGCTTCATGTTTTAAAAGAAGAATTTATAAAAACAGTGATTCAGTAACCGTTTGTGTAAGAATGTACCATAAATAAATAAAAACGAGACAAAGTTGGAAGTCATTTAATTTTTACCACATTAGATGGGTAAAGATTGATGACATATGGTTTGATTTTTTTAGATGGAATCTTTTTCTTTCATATGTCTCCTGCTTTGATAATAAACGATATAAATTTTTTAATCGACTCACGTAGAATCAACTCTCTTTGAAGGATGCTGTCATCGATAATATTGTAGAATAAGAAATTAATTATGACGTGGTATAATTACATTGCTAAGAGTAATTTTATGTTATTTTTAATTTTTAAAAGGGAAACAACAAATTATTAAAATCATGATATATTCTGTACTATAACTCTTAAGTTAAAAAATGTAATTAGAAGTAAAATATTTATTTAAAGCCAATTTTATACTGATGCTAAAAATATTCCAAATATAGTTTAAAACTAATAATCATACAAAAAAAGTCTAATGACGACTGAAATAAATTTCACATTTTATAGTTTTCTATTACATTAATTAATTGTCTATATCTTTTATTATGATTCAAAGGTATTAACATTAACCACGAATAAATAAATTTTATTGACAAGAGCAATAAAAAGTGACGAGTTATAGAATTAACACAGAGGTTCTTTTTGATTACATGAGAAATAATGTCTTTAGAGTATACAATTTTATATTACATAAATGTTTTGTTGTATAACTTTAAAAAAATAATCATTAATTATATAGAAATTGTAATAGTCTCATGAATTTAGGCTTATATAAAGAAAAACATACAAACATACAAATGGGTTCACAATTCATTTACATACTATTTAGTCTATTAAATTTTCTTGAGAACAATGAGCAAGTTTTCTATTTAAGATAATTGTATGTTATTGGGAGAGTAGAATTATGACATTTTGCTTTCAATTCATTTTTTTTATATTCCTTCTCTTTGTTCCGAATTTCACTTTATGATTGGTAATATTTCAATCATTGATTGAAATCCCTCTATTGAAACACCGAATTATATATTTTTATATTCAGCCGCATATTCAATATTCAAATGTTTATTATGAAAGAAGCTTATGATGAAAACTTTTAAATAATTGGTAGAGCACGTTGCTTGATGACATAATGTAATATTTAGAATAACACGAAATATTTGATATAATCTCTCACAGAAAAAGAATCAAACTAAAAATAATAGCTTAGGTTATACTTCCAAAAATGGGTATTTATTACGCTTTACATCGTTAGTAAAAATCGTCAGATCCCTAATTGTCGTCTTGTTTCTTTTCATTGCTAATTCTTCTTAATTGAATTTCGGTTCTCAGAGCCAAGAGAAGAATATAAAGCAGGCATTCGTTTTCATTAAGTCTCTCTTTCACCGAAAACGGATCTAGAACTCGTAAGAACGTTTTTCATGAATCACTTAATTGGTGAGCTCTTATACCCAAGAGACTTATTTTTCTGAAAGAGACAGTCACTGTCAATCACAACAAATGTACCTTGAGTTTTCGTAATTAAGGGAAGAAAGAAGCTATTTTTCAAATAAAGGATTATTTTTTTAAAGATACGTTATAAGTAAGTTTCTTAAAATACTGAAAGTTTTAAATAAAATTCCGGCCCCTTCACGAGAATATTTTCTGTGTAATATTATCAATTTATAAAATAAAACTTGGAAAGTATGAATAAAAAGAAGTTTGGCATCCGTTATATGTTAATTTCTTGAATTAATTATTTTTAATTATTTATAGAACAGTGTTTATGTATTAAATTTAAAGAATATGTTTCCACAAATACGTTACAAAATCCAAATCAGGGCAATAAATAATCAGTTTTAAATTTTTTTTTCTTTAACGAGCTATTAAAGAGGAATTGATTTAAGCTTGGTTGGAGATAAAGTATTGTCATATAATAAGCTTATGAATTTGTTAATACTTATTATGATTTATTAATTGTTCTTCGAAAATAACATGGATCTTTAAAGTTGTTTAAAATAATGGAACAATTAAGAAATATTATTTGCAGAAAATTGTTGCATCAAATTTTCAATATTTTACATTTAGGTAAGGTATGCAATACAAAAAAATATTTCAAAATCGGGCTATTAAATATATGATATGTATCAGTTTAATTTCCTTCATTCTTATTGAAACAATTGAATAAACGAGGCGCATGAAAATTCCTCATATTTCAAATAATTCGTTATAACGATAAATATATATTCCTAGTTTGCGAAACCCAGGAATATTATACTATAAATTATTAAGATATAATTAACGAGAATAGTTCAAAGTTAATACATTAGATCTTATACACTTACACTTTAGACACGGGTATATTAAAATAGAATATACATTATAGGACTTTCAAAATCCAGAATTAGTATTGTTAAGGGTAAATTTTGAAAACAAAATAGGAAAAATTATGCAATTTGATTTTATAATCAAATAAATTTTAACGTAATTTAAAAGTATAAGAATGCTTAAAAATATGAAATATTTGAGATCCAACATTACTATGAATGAGGTATCCATAAATGTTCTAAAATAACAAAGTGTATATAATGTTACAGGGAAAAGAATGAAATAAATCAACACTCAATTATTAATAGAAAGAAAATGTTAAAAAAAAGGATCTGAAATCAAATTACTAATTTAATGTAAAAAAAATATGAATATTACTTTATCACTGTAAATAAACCAAGAATCGCTTCTAAATATAAGCAGTATATTTAAGTAAGCTGAACATAACTGTTTTAAGAATTATTTAGGCTTAAATAAATTAAAATAGTAAGATAGATTAGAAAGTTGACTTTTTACATCATATAAAATATTCTCATTCCAGTGATAGATTGAATGAAACTTTAGTTTTAATTGGAGAAAATAAAAGATAATTTTATGGTTTTAAGCCTAGGTTTAATTTTAATCTTTCGAAGTTTTGGACACATTTAGATGCACGAATTAAAAGTTAGATTTCATATATCAGCACATTAAATAGAAAGAACAACTCTTGAAGCAAAACATCAGTATTCACCAAAGACAAGGATCTAGAAAAAAACCCTCAAAAGATGCTACGTGCCTGTGTGGCCTCAATATATCAGCAGGTGTAATCAAAGTCTTCTAATAGAATGGTGCCTTCCTCTCCTCCTGGAGTGTTCTAAATTGAATCCTTTTCCCTGGAGGCATCTCCATCGATTGGACTTCGTGAAAAATTCTTATTGCTCCAACCTCTGCCTCAGCAAAAGATCTTCTCAATCACGGATCGCAGCTTTCCCCCTTCTGTTGGATTGATGAAAGTGGCAAACCACTAACAAACTCTCGCCTCTTCTTTATTGTCCGTATGGTGTTGTTCACAGTTTGCTGCTCGGAGAGCCTCTTTAGTGGAGGCTCACGAAATTTTAATCTATTTCTAGATTTTCTTATTCTTGAGGGAAATGTTCAAAACCACTCGCTCTCAGGCATCTCTTAATGGAAAATTCGAAAATTTAAATTTATTTCTCACAATCCACATTTATTTTTCTGTATGGATAAGAGAAGAGTAAAAGATAACACAAAAGTGTGCTTTGTAGGAGAAGGTTCTTAAGTCTTCCATGTGCAAGGTAAATTTTAAAATAGAACGATCTGTTTGGATTATTGTTTTCTACGAAAATGTGGGTTTATTTTTTTTTAAAAGATTGCATACTAGCAGCAATTTTTAAATTAGAAAAAAAAATTAAATGTTGCGTGCAAAATGAAAACTACAGTCATTAAAGCTCAGTGAAATTGATGTAAAAGTGAATCTCTTACAATAGATTATTCAAAAATGCTTTAAATAGCTTATTCAAAAAACAAAATATTTTATCATTTTGGGATAATGTAAATAATTACTGAGGGGTTTTACTATTTTTATTCCATTAAAACTTTGCTAATATAAATAAATATTGAGTTAAAATGCATGATGAATTTTTAATTTTGTTTACCAAATTCCCCCCCCCCATAATATTAATATTTAATGCAAATAAACATACGAGTAATTACTGTGTGCTATGCTTTTAAGATGTTATTAAAATGTGTGTACAGCTAGAGGTGTTTGAAGCCTGGAGTATTTTCTTTATTAATAAGAATCCTCTTAATTATATGATTATAATTAATAAAATACATTGGTAAGAATTAAATTTGATTTTAGGTTATAAACAATCGTTCATTCGATTAAATATATTTTCTTATATTTCAAGAAATTTTTGAAAAATGAAATCATTAATAATTTCCAGATAACACTTACCTTAGTATTATATACATATAATTGACATTTAAACCAAGTACAGTTGTTATAATACGTAAATATAAGCAAAAGTGTGTTTTAAACTCCAAAAAATGAATGATATAAAGGTTGCAAATCAATAGTATGTCTATAAATAATCGATTTAAAAATATATATAAAAATATCTTTGTTAGGTACTTTTACTCTTATAAATAATACAAAGAAATATTTTAGGAATTTTCAAAATTTCTGATTGTTTTTACCCTACTTTAAAAGCAGTACTCTACACAGTTTCATAGAATGTCTTAATGACGCTTTCTGAGAAATTTCTGAACAACTTTAGCAAATTCAGACACGGATAAACTGAGGTAGTAACGCATCTGAAGATAATCAATTTTCCAATTTGTTCCTGTAATATATTCTCAAACTTACTAATTTAAGTTGTTGTACAGGGGCTTTATGCTAGATTAAACGAAAATTAGAATTTAATCTCTGTATGCCTTTTGAACATGGTCAAGTTGATTTAAGTTAAAATCGAAGGAAAGGATAAACAACAACCACACAACTCTCATTTTCTTAAACCTGATATTATATTGAACACACAAATCTGATATTACACACACACACATACATTATCTCTCATTCTCTTTCTTTATATACCCTATATATATATATTATCCATTAATATATAAAGTTCCTTACGAACTTGGTAAAAGTTTGCACAATTCACCTTGAACTCAAATATACACTCAGAAATTATGCATCTCTATATAAATTTATTAATTAGCATATTCATGCATAAAGAACATTAAAAAAGTGTTTTAAATATGTCAAATTATGTTTGATAATATATCCTCTTAATAGTGATGATTATAAAAAAAATTCGAATACCTTATTTTAAATTTCCAAAAAAAAAAAATAAACTTTGATAATTTTATGGAGAAGTCATACCTCTTATTATGAAAATCCAGCATATATGTTAAGTGATTCTAGGTGTGTTTGTGATAAATTAATAAATATGCTTCTTACGTAATTCCCCTAAGATATAATAATTATCAGAAACCTTTTTGTGTTTTAATATTGATAAAATTAATTCGATTAAATTTCTGCAATTAGAAATTTGATTAAATATTCATGATTCCATTTCTTCTATTCTAGCCTTAATTGAATTGTTTTTTTTATAGCTCTTTAACATCAAATGTCCTAAGAGTTAAAACTTCTAAAAAATATACAATAAATATTTTATTTCCCTTATTAATCCCGCCTGTATTGCAAAAAAGGGCTTCAGAAATTACTCTGATCAACTTAATTAATTAGGTAATCTTAATTAAAGTAACTGAAATTTTTTACTTAAATGATAGCTTATTACATCTAAAATTGAAGCAATTTTTTAAACACCAATTTCATAAACGATCATTGATCAAGCATTGTATTAATTTTTAACACCTAATACAAAGACAGCAAGGGTCATGATCAATATGTTTCCATATTATATTATATATTCGGAATTAATAAAAAAACCTTTCCCCCCCGAAAGAAAAAAAGGGAAAAAAAATTCACTACCATTACCACTTAAGGTATTCTCACTATCAATTATAGTATTTCGTACATATGATGAGAAAGTGACACCTGGATCACATTAAAATATTGCATAAAAACTTTTTCAGCAGGGACCTCCATTATTTTGTTTACGATCTATATATGGATTAAGCTCTTAAACTTCAACTTGATATTTCATTAGATTGTGTAATTGGTTCAATTCGGTTACCTATGTAAAAATGGCCCTCTAAATCTATACTATTACAATTATGTGTGTGTGGTTACTGATCAAATTCTTAAAATTTGAATGATATTGTATTGACGATAATGACATCTAAAACTTTATTTTCGAATTTTGTTTGCTTAGACACTTACTACCTTAGATAATGGACTGCTAAGATCTTTATGTTAGCTCTAACGCCATTATATATTACTTGCTTCGGCTTAGAATTAAAGTGATAAGAATGTATTTTTTTGTTTCTTGCAATTTCTTATTTTCAATGAAATAATTATTAATTTGGAACATCATAAATTAATATTATCTAACGCTATCTCCAGGAAATAAATTTTGAATTTTATATTAAGATCTAAAAATGACGTTACATTTTGGTTATGACTACACTACTTTCAAGCTCAAAACTTCAAAAGAAAACTGCAAATGTAAGCTATTTTGAATAAGAAGGTTGTGAATTGAAACCTTTTACTTTCATCTTAGAGTTGGCATCTAAATTTACTTTTCCAATTCTGACGCAATCAATTTTTTATCTTTTTGAAAAAACAGATCAAGAATCATGTTGGAAAAATTAGAAATAATCATGTTGGTGTGGAATATCCTATTTAATTGTTATCTGTATTTTCTACATCTTTAGTGAATACCTATTGAAAGGCACTAGAATCCAACAAAACTGAAAATACCTTTGAATCATTGACCCAACCCTTAATTTGGAATTTAGTGATGGAACATTTTCATGAAAGGTGTCAAAAATGGAGCTACTTGGCTTTAAAACTCAGTCGTGTGGAAGAAAATAACACTAATTTCCCTCATTAAGCTCTATAGGTATCGTGTGATCCATTGATTCATTTCATGCATAAAAGTTCTGTATACTGAAAACAATTTCTTACTCTTTTTAAATCAGCTTTCTATTGATCTTAAATGAGATATTATATTTAACTTATTATTATGAAAATGATGTTTAAAATTATAAAATATAAGTTACAAACAGACCAGTTTCCAAGATTTTAAGATTAGTTTTAAAATGATTTTCACGAAATAATTCCTATTCACTTAACTCCTTTGGGAGATAAACCATTTTTTTCCACTCTACAAACACTGTTAAAAATATTTTATTATTAATAACTTCTAAATATAAAGATATTGAATCCAAGGATTGCAACAGAATATTTCAATTAAGAAAAACAGAGACAAGAAATAAATATTGATAACTAACTATTTCAATTCTATTAAGAAATAGAATGAAATAGAAGCGCAAGTAAAACAACAGAGAAGCTTTGCCAGATGCTGAAAATGAAAGAGCAACATAAAAAAACATTGAACATCGATATAAAGAGGCAGATAAACTTTACTTAATAAGGTCAAATAGATATTATTTCGTAATAAAACATTTCTGAAACATATTATTGCATAATAAATAATTTTGCTAAGAGACAAGTAAACAACTGAGAGAAGTTGCCATGTTTTTAGGGAATGAACAAAACTGATAGTTGAAAGAAATTAGTTTTAATTCACATCAGAACTACTTTAAAATAGTTAGTTTCTCTAAAGAAAATTATATAAGGAAAGAGAAAATTTAGTTAAAAAAAGGTTTTTTGAAAGAAAACATGTATGCAGGAAAATTATGAAATAGTTCGTGGTGTTAGGAATGATTTTTAAATGAATATATCCTTATTACATATTGAACTCCACAATTTTATAATTATACTGCAGAAAGCAGTTTTTAATTTTTAAAATTACAGTGTTTCAAATGACTTAAAATCTATTATTCTGCCTTTAATTTCTTATTAGTATAATAATAAGAGTCAGTTCGATGCAAAATAAATGTTATTAAAATTACATAATTATACATACTGTAATAGGAATTTTGTCTCAAAATGTTTCAAAAAGAAAATTTAACATTACAATTTCTCGATAGAATTCTTTTTGATATACCTTATTAGTTTTTTTTATCTACTTATATTACTTAAAATATCTAAATGTTTTCTTGATCAAAAATAGTTTTATAATTTTCATATAAGGTTTACAATTTTCTTAAATTAGTGAAATTTAAAACTTCGTTTAAGCACATTTGTTTTAAAAAATAATATCTAGATCTTAATGCAATAGTTAAAATTCTTAATGTAGTGAAATTTCATATTGTGATTTTAAAACTTATTTAATTAAAAACTAAATCTTGTCAAGAACTCTTAAAGGATTTCATATTTATAACTAATGACAAGAATAATAAGTCATTGCAAAATATCATTAGTAAAAAATATCTATGAATACAGATTTTATTATAAAAGGTATAAATATTCTTTTAAGTGTAAAATAATATAAATTTATAAGCGTTTGAGGTGCAAAACTAAATTACATAGGTAATTACCGATAAATTAAGCACAGCTGTTAAAGGTTTACATATCAGATGAGAAGAGTCAACTCTTCAAGCCTTTTTTAATTATATTTTATATTAAAGAAGTTGTTTTTATTCTTCTTGGAACATCTCTTTAAATAAAAACTTGATTTAAAAATGTTTCTATTTATATTTGTATCCCTCCAATGTTGTTATTATTTCAGGACAAAATAATGAACAGCTGGGATGGTTTCAGGAACAAATAATATTTAATATTCGACACGTTGCACAACACAAGACAGGATACAAAACATACATAAAACACCTATTCACGAACACCACTCCATCGTTGTGCTAAGAAGTCTCTCGCCTTCCATCGAGCTTGCGCTTTTCGTGCTTGCGCTTCTAACTAAAAGAACATGTGGCGCCATCTGGATATCGTTTAATAGTACATGGAAGGTAGCGATAAATTATGGTGTTACATATTTATTTAATTATTTTTAGTCTGAAAATTTAAGTCTAAAAAAGCAATTCTGTAAGCTATACGTGTGTGTAAGAATTCAATTCAACGTCGTTAAATGCAATTCAAGGGTTCCCAGTCAATTACTTTTTGAACATACTATAGTAATGTATTATCATTGAAGTTATACATATGAATATAAATATATGATAGAAAGTGGATTAAAATGCGAGAAATTTGAAATATAATAGCAGACTTTCTTATATGCATACACATAAACATAGCGAGTTAAATAAAAGCTCGTTAAACAATTTTTTCGAGGTATACATATTTTTATCATATATTAATAAGTATAATAGGTTTTAAATAAATGGATTTACATGTTTTAAATAAATGGAAAAACTACATTAGTTTTTTTAATCATAAGATCAACATCGTTTTTCTGCTTACAAAGTTTTGATAAAACCTAGCGAAATATTTAATTTTTCTCGAGAAATATTGCAATCTACATTAAGCAATGTTTCTAGACTGCTATGTGTCAGCAGTTATTTCAGCTCATATCAGTTTCTACTCTTGCTTCTTTCATCAATTTGTGTTTTTGATAATCAGTAGAATTTGAGTGTAGTACAGTTCTTTGTGTCACGGAACAAGTTCTACATCCTCCCCAAGTAATTTCATAATTAGTCTTAGAAATCCTTTTCAGAAACTGAAACTATTCTCTTTTGAATCTTGTACAAAATGTGTTTGACGCAGAAACTCAAATTCCTGGATGAGTTTCTTATTAATTCGGATAATAGTTCTTATTTTACTTGCTTAGTGTTTTATATTCTGATAAACGAGTACAGAAAAGGTCTAAGGGTCAATTATTGTACAATTTATCTATGTTACATAAATATTAGGAAATTTGTCCCTTAATGATTTCAAAACTGCATATCTTAGGTTCAAAATAGTGTTCTGCTTGAAAATTTGTATTCATTAAATGACGTTTAAAAATGTAAATGTTGTTGTAAGTTACTCATACAATATTTCATCCGAAATTATGTGATCTGAATGCTTAACCGAAACTAAGCTTAGTAAAATTCGCTATTAATAACTCTTTGAAATATTTCAATTTAATTTAAATGTTCATAAAATCGATTTTTTCCTCGCTTTTAACTTTCAACATAAACTTCATAAAGAACATTAAGCTTAAGATAAATGTTATTGTTCAAAAGTGTATATTTGAAAAAAAAAAATACAGTTGAAGTATTTGATGCTAATTGATTACACACGGGTGAAAGAATGCCTATATTATAGAATATAATATATCCTACTTGTTTTTAAATTATGTGTTCATGTCTTATCCAGTTAATTGTTGAATACAGGTTTTTATACATTTTAGGTCCAATACAATTGATTAAAAATGTTTGGATAAAGCATAAGTAGAATTATAATGTTTCACTTATTTTCTATAAAAGTTAAAATTTTATATAGTTTTGATAAAAAGACCATCTCTACAGTAATCCAGCATCATTTGAAAGCACATTCTATTTATTTCATATTCATTCTTTTTTAATTTGATATTATAATCAAAACTATAATTAAAAAACAAATATCTAAGTATATTAATTTTTTGAATAAATTACCTTTTTTTAATATTTTGGCGAAAATTTCTTCTTTTGATAGTTTTTTGTTGTGTTATTTATAGCCATTATTTGTCTTATTTAGTCTTATTTTCTTACTTTATATAAGTATACCTCAAGAAAATATGAATATAATATATCCTACTAAGCAAGTAATAAAAGTTTCTTCGAATTTAATGAAGCATTTCCTAGTTGCTTGTGTTGATCGAGAATAAAAAGAGAAACCACGATATTAAAAACAGTTCCATCGAAGTCTAGAAATTCCACGAAAAGAACAATAGTTTCCACTTCGAAAGACGAAAATAATTTGTTTCTTTGTGCCCTGCAAAAGATGACGAATGTTAAGACAAACATTTATAAGTTGTAAGAAGAATTCGTAATCACTATGCCATATAAAACACTGCTTTTAGAATCATAGGTTTTTTTCATTTCTTACATATTGTGTTTGGTCGGCATTGATTTTTTAGCTTTCAGTTTGAGCTTGAGATTATTTTAGAGCTTTTCCCCGTACTGCAAATATGTTCAAATTATTATTATTTATATTGTTTGTATTAAACTTTTAAATTTCAACGTAATTTACATTTAAAAAGCAATGATAGGACGAAAATACATCCAAAAGGAATTCTTTTCAAATTTACATTGCATTTTTGCTTTAAAAATTATTACGTTTGGAAGAAAACACAAAATTTTTCATTTATTTGTTTAATAAAAATTACACTTAATGGAATTTATTGATACTTAAGCATTTTCACTTTCACTTATTTTCTTCCAATGGTTAGATGACTTTATTATATATATATTTCAAATTATTCAGAATAAACATTTAATGTATATTGGTATGTAATAAATTTTAATTCAGCTGTTCGAAACATTCTTTTGCTGATTCAATAGCTCACTTGGTTAATATGTCATTATCCCTAAGGGGATGGGGAATATTTAAGTGTATTTTTATCAACAGCAATGAATATAATAAATTAAATATCTTTATTATTATGTTTTACCCAATCTAGAAACAATCAATTTAATATGTGTTGATTCTAGTGTTTTTATTAATCGAGATATAATGTCATGGCTTATTCGACTATTGAAAAATCATTACCTTACCCTGTTATTTTAATTATCATGAACAAATTCGAAATAAACAATGGCAAAAGATAACTTAAACTCCCCGATTGCAAAATATGGAAACATATTCTGTAACTTTAAACTTTATAATTAACATCATTGAGACATGTATTCAATTTTAATGTAGGAAGAATTCTTTAGAAGTGTAGAAGAATTCTCTTTTTATCACCACTTCTTAAAATGGGAAGAATAAAAAACATAAAAAGCGTCCTAACCGTGATATCATAGCAGTGAGAATAGGAGCATAGTAAGCAATTTTCATTCTGATTTTCAAACATATGTTCTTTTATCAAATGATATATAAAAAAAGTCACAATTAACCAAAGAGCTGCTTTTGACTCGTGGAAGAGTTTTTGTGCAAGTGTATGAAGTAATTTTTCTCTTTTTTCCCATTACTTGATAAAATGAAATAATAAATAAATTAAAAAAAAAAGGCCCGACCGTGTTATCGTAACTGTCAGAATAGAATAACAAACAATGCATTATGATTTTCAAACATTTGTTCTATGAAGAAAAGCTCTGAAAAACCGTTTTTCTGCTGTATGGGTTATTTTTATTGAATCCTATGTTTTGAAACGCCCTGAATCAAAAAATGACGTTCATCTCTCCTCTTAGGTTCAAGGTTTTGAAAGATAAAAGAAATTTGAAAAAAAATCATATGGTAGTTAATTAAAAATATCTCTATTTTGTTACAATGAATTAAACATATTAATCTTAGAAATAACGCAATTTTCTCTTGTGATATTTACGCACAATATGTTCACTTTTTTTGGTGAAACCGTTTCTTCTCTTTAATGCTTCTCCGAACTCGCTTTCCAACTTTGGATTCTCGCGCTTGAGCTTTCAACATTAGGCAGCTAGCATAATGATGTCGCATCTTCCATGGTAGCGTATCACAGACATCATGGTCAGATCTTTCACCCTGCTCTTCACTGTAGGTTCCCAAGTTTGTAGGCAAACAGTGAATATGAGGGTATAGGAAATGAGCTACTAAGCATATCTGGCATCCTTAAGCTTTATACACAGCCAGAATGCGTTGTGAAATGCGTTTATAATCAAGGACGTTATTATTCAACAAACATATGCTAAGTTCTTGTAAGAGTCCCTCGCTACTTTTCCATTTAGTTTCCAAAGAGAGGGGATGAAATAAAAGTTTTCGTACATTGATACCAATAAAAACTGCCTCTTTCAATTTGACTTAAGAAAGCTTCAGGAGCTTGGAATACACATACCAGAAACATTCCCCATTGTTTAGCAAACTTTTCATGAACCCAATTCAATATAGAAAGGCGGTAATAAAACTTCTTTTGGTGGGACCAAGGTAGTTTTTATGACTTTTCTTTCGCAACAGACTAAGGCATTTTGGTATGATTAGTCATTCTTTGTCCAATACAGATCTAGGGTTCTACTCTACCACAAGCATGGAAGAAAGGGATACTTTGGAAAACCTGCCTGCTGCCCAAACAACATGGTTAGTATTTTGAAGACTCCACAAACTGCCCATTGATGATCTTGTTATCTGCTTTTCTCAAGAATCATATCCAGATTATTTCAGTTTTCCTCCACATACACCGAAAGATGCATTTCCATAACGTAGTAAGACTACTTTGAGGTTAGGTTTGGATGAATCAATGAATGTCCATGCTTTATCTTGATTTCCAAGATTCAATTTAAAGTAAGAGAAATAAACTTTCTTCATAAAATCTCTTATGTTCCTTTGCTGACTTTTTTTTATCGTGCATTCACTACAAATAAAAGAAAAGGTCTTCGTTTGAATGCTGTATGTAAACTGCGTAAACATTACATAGCAAGCGAGATAATGAAGTTATTTTAACTTGTTGAAACATTATCCAATATTACAACAGGTTTACTTATATTTATTCCTAGTACCCCAGAGAACGCTTCGAAACATGCTTAGCCTAGGCAGTAATATTCTATGCCATTCGTTATAAACTAATTAATCCCATTTGGACGTGAATATCTAACTTTTCTTCTAACGCCAAGCCTACTTTACCTGCCCCCTCCACTTTCACAACTTGCACCCTTCCCACCATTCTTCTAATTTTGTCTTATGAAGTACAACTATATAATCAATGAAATTAATAGAAGAAATCATATTTTTATACAAGTATTTAAGATCAAAACTAAAACACTGAATTTTAAGTTAAATAGAAAATACACGCTAAATGGAACTTAAATCTATAGTTTTCTTTAAAAAAAATTAAAGAGATTGAATTTCTTTAGTAATTTTACTGGTTTTAATAAATTAATATCTGCATGAGAAAAAATAAAAGCATCCTATGAAGTACTTTTAGTTGAAGACTTGTGTTATTAATTGATACACATAAAAGTCACATTTTAGTCATATTTTAACGCTTGTAACATGGAACATTTTCCCATCACTTACTAAAATGAACACACACACACACACACACACACACATGTATATAAATAAATATATATATATATATATATATATATACGAAAATACAGTAGAACGATAAATCATTTTGGTGTTGAGTAAAAAATTCCTAATCAAGTGTCATCGTGTTACTTATACTTCATATTACTAAGAATGAGGGTTTTAGTTCAAATATGAAATTAATTATAAAAAAAAAAAACTCTAAATATTAAGTGAAAAAGTAAAAGAAAGTGTATAATTTTTCACAAGTGTAATAAAAGGAGGCTTATAAATCCTTTACAAAACATTTCTGTTATTGATTGCATAATGCAATAAAACAAATATAAAATAAACATTTATCTACTGTTGGAAGATATATGTTCTACGGATATTTTCAATATTAATAAATATGTATCTTTCGAGAACGCTCTTTAAATTGCATTAGTATTAATAAAATGTGTGTAAATTTGTTAGAGAAGAGTTATTCTTTAAGAAAAAATTCTTATTTTAGAAAATCTTATCATATTTCTTAAAATCAATCTTACTATCGGAATAAATTCTTGCTCCTAAATTCAGGTTATTGGATACGTTAATTTATTACTTCAAAATTACTATAGAATTTGGAAATTTAATCTAAAGTGAATTATTGAACAATTATACTGTTGAATTACACACATTACCATTGATCAGAGAGAACTACAGTTAACGGAACAATTTATAAAATTTCTTTTTACGATTAATAAGATCGAACGAAATTAGCTCGAACGAATAGCAATTAAGAGATTTCTCGAAACACGTTAACTGTGATGCACTAATGACATTTGATAATGTGAAAGCGTTAATGAAAATTATCTGCATGTCTTGCGCTTGGAGAAAAGTTGTTAAATACAGTCAAACTATTTACATGCAATAATCTGGGGGTTTCAATATTCCTAAGTTGACAAGGAACGTATTCGAAATAAGAATGATACAAATTAAATATAACTGGTAAATAATCAGTTAAGTTACCTTTACCTAAATTTCATTGCTTTCTAGTATAAGATGCATTCATATAAATTCCAAATGTCTAAAAACTAATAAAAATGAATTATAAATTTTCCTCAAAAAGAGAAATTGATAGAATGTTTATTTACATCACACTTGGAAGCAGCGTGATGGGTATTGGAGGTGGATATCCTAATTTTGGTTAAGTGGTGAGGACAACACTCTAGCTGGCACTTTAACACTACGCATACGCAGAACCTGGAGCCTCGACAGATTCCGTCGCACTACACGCAGGGTTTGTAGAGATATCAAGAAAATAACCATAACTCTTCGGGAACCACACTGGTTTCGAGCTCATAACCATGACCCTTTGTATACCGAGGCAGCATAGGACACTTGATCTTCAATATTAAAGAATTAAACTTAACCTTTATGGTTAGGAGAATCCTCGACTTGATGGAAAGCACGCCGTGACCACTCCATTACTGCGGCCTCCAAAGAAAGAAAATATAACGTAGCATTTACATCAACGAGGATTTTTGGCGACGAGCCTAGTATTTTTGAACATCGGTCAAGTGAACGAGGACGACACCTGAGTCGTCACCTTCCTCTACAAAAAATCCACATCACGTCTACGGTAAAATCTAGACCAAATTTAACTTAACCAGTCCCGTTACACAGCGGGGTTTAGTAGGATCAAAGCTGGAGTCCTTGACTCGACGAAAACTACGACAGCTGCGAGTCTGCAAGCCATGACCTCTAGGATACCGCGGCCACAATGAACAAAAATAATACGAATCGAAGTGAAGCATTTCGATACCAGTAGTGAAGGATACATACAATTTCAAAATTCAACTGAATGAGTATTTTTTTAAATTTTTTATAAAATATATGAATGTATATCAATTTATTCAATAAATAGTTAATTTAAAATAAATTGATGATTGTCTCAAAAATTAAATCTTGTTTAATATTGTTTCGATATAGGGAAAATATATGCCGATTGTAATAAAAGTGAAAGTTTTCAAATTTTATTGAAGCTAAGAATGTTGGTGAAGTTCCTTTGATTAGAAATTGAGCACAATTAAAATACATAAAGAAATATAATGAAAAATTAATAATTTCAAATTCTTTTATAATGAATTAATCAACCAGTTTTCTGATTGCAGATTATTGTTAGCTCATTATTAAATCTTTAAGAACTTTTTTTAAAAAAATCTTTGTAACATACTTATATAAAAACCGTTATGAAAAGTCGGGTATAAAAGACGATTTTCTAATAACAGAAGATGTGAAATTGACAAGAGAACAGCTTCGGCTTTGAAAAACTACCTCAAAATGCTTTCCGTTTCAAAGAAAGGAACATGTCATAAGGTTTATCTTTCACTATATCTCTCCACAAACAAAAAGAAAATAAATCTCTCGCATGGGCAAGCGAGCATCACAAGTACACAAAGAAAATACAAACAATAGATAAAAAAAACTGAAATCTTTTCTTTTTGAAATCTTTTTGGTGCGTGACATACGATAGTTCCTTTCCAATTCCCCTTTGCAAACAGTTTCATGTTGACAAGTCGGAAAGTTTAATTTTAATACTTTTCTATTCCAGAAATATAGAAGTTATGATATAATTTGTGACAGATTTTTTTTTATCAAAATTTGTTTCCTTTTTTCAATTCAACTGACCACTTAGCATATTGGATAAAGCTTCAGAATCTGGAAATCCGATTAAGAGATGTTTTATAAAAGGAAGATTAATCAATAAAAAGAGCTGTTGAGTTTTAAATAACAACGTGTATTACAATTTATTTATACAATTAATCCTGGAACAATATAAATGTGAATTAATGATGACGTGGTATATTGTAAACGACAACAAATGACGGGATCGGTTTCAAAAAGTTTTGATTATTGAAGAAGATGTAAACATCATTTGAATAATATAAATCTTTAAATGATTACCAGATAATAATCAGTAAGTAATTTCAATACAGAAAATACATTTAGCATTCTAATAGTAAAAAATGTAATATTGTGCAAAGCATAAGAAATTGTAAATACGACAAATTTTAAAATACATTTAAATAATATTAGAAAAAAAAATACAACAAATTTTTATGTCAGATTTCTTTTGTTTAAAAGCGTTTACTAATCACAAAAAATATAAATTTCATTCCCTTCACAAAGAATGCCCTTTTCTTCTTGTTTTCACCGCCAAGGGATAAACCCTACATAAATATATCGATAGTAAATAACATAATCCTTATATTATTCTTTTCTAAAAAATAATATCTTTAATTATATTCATAAAAAGCAACAAAAATCATAATTTATATGCACATTTCTACTATAAGAACAACAATACAAAAATATAACAGTTGTTCTATGCAAAATATTGAAAAAATTGATTTAACCATCAAAATTACAAACATTTTGTAAAAAATTATTATTATTCAAATCTACCATACAAAGATTTGTGATAAACTTTAATATAATCTTTAATGAAGGTTATGTAATCTAATAATAATATCCTTAAACAATGACATTATCTTGAATGATTATCTAAAAATTTTAATATAAAATGACTATTTCTACGCATATCACTACGCATTCTTTATTCCATCACCATATTCTTGTTGCATTTCAAACACAAAATGAACAAAAACAACGCTAACTTCTTATGACGAAAACAATAAAACAAACGGTTATGCAATAAAAATTGAATTATTCAATTAAATATGAAAATTAAAACAAGTGATAAAAATTGAAGAGGATAATAGTATTATTTTTCAATATTAAAATTAAAACAAACGATGAATAATTAAGTTTAATATATTTTAAGCTAAATATAATCATTTTATCCGAAAATTGAATTAATTTCTGTGAACGTTTTATTTATATACCATAAAAATATTTATTTGAAAGTTTATTATTACATACTTTTGGAAATTAAGTTAATTTTTAATGAAAGCAAGCATCAAAAATATACTCAAAATCACTTACGATAAAAAAAAATTATATATTTATTACGAAAATTAAATTCATTACTGGTAAAAACAGGCATATACGACAAAACTTTTACGCCAACATTTTGAAAAGTGCTCCGGTGACCATTTTGTCGTTGACTAACACAATAGCTTATTTGGCTGCTAAAAACAATATTGATAGAATAAGAAAATCCGCTTTGCTTAAAAGCTCGCACCCCATATTTTGGACTGAAAAATATCGCAATTTTTAACTGGGTAATAATTTATTTTATTCTTATCGAAACGAAAAAGAATTAAAACCCCTCACGTACATAAGCCTGCAGACTGAGGGAATGCGAAACGAATACCGAATAAAAGATACTTCAGTGCGACATCTATTCCAGGATTCTCCGTTTGATGTCTAAACTCTAATCTATCGATTTTCATATCTATATAATTCTGGAAACGGAATGTATTATAAGCGCAAAAATTATGCTGTAACTGGAAATATATCTATTAATGAAATTTTGAGAAGTAACAAACGAAAAACATGCAATAGAATTTCATGGAAAATATTCTACGTCGATTATCATAGAATTAAATTTTGGATAAGAATTTATTGTATTATTTGGAAAAGAATTTATTTGTGAACAGCATTTGTGATACTGCACTTTTAAACTATTCAAATTTTGCCTATACAGTCAGGTAAATGATTATAGAAATATAGATGATTATGATCCATTATTTGATGACTAAAATTTATTTAACTTCAGTGTAAATCAAGAGAAAAGGATATAGTAGGAAATATATATTCGAATTTTAACTTCACAGTTATGTAAGATAATTGTATGATTATGATCATGTAAAGTGATTATGCTCCATTATTTTAGGAATAAACACATTTCACATATGTAACACATGGATCAATAAGTCTCGAGACTGTGCGGTCGTTTTTTTGCGATTTCCTCCTTCAAACGCACCAGCAAGTCAATATAATAATCACTGTTTTGATTTACCTTCTTCGAGGTAGTCAATGAAAATCACGCCATGCGTATCCCAAAAAACTGACGCCATGACTTTGCCAGCTGACTTCTGCGTTTTCGGACGCTTCGGACGGCTTTCGCCAACTGTGCGCCACTCAGATGACTGCAGCTTCGACTCTGGAGTGTAGTGATGTATCCATGTTTCGTCCATGGTCACGTAACGATGCAAGAAATCTTTTTTGTTGCGAGTAAATAGCGATAAACAGCTTTCTGAATCATCGACTCGTTGCTGTTTTTGTTCCATCGTAAGCAATCGCGGCACCCAAATGGAAAAAACCTTTTTCATGCTCAATTTTTCATGAAGGATAGTAAATACACTTCCATATGATATTTGTGTCATATCAGCAATCTCACGGAGCTTCACTTTACGATTTTCATTATAATTTTTGTCACTTCACTCACATTTTCCGGTGTAACGGCTTCCACAGGTCTACCAGAGCGTTCCGCGTCATTTGTGTCGGTACGACCACGTTTAAACTCGGCAAACCACCGACAAATCGTTGCTTTTGATGGACAAGAGTCCGGGTAACATTTTTCAATCCATTGTTTCGCTTGCACGGTGTTTTTACCCATTAAAAAACAATGTTTTATCAGAACACGAAACTCGGTTTTATCCATTTTTTAAACAAACTACAAAACGATTTTACTCCAACCTCGATAACTCAGCTGTTTCTGTTCCGGTCGACTTAAAATTTTGACACGTTTCAAGCAAAGGTTAGTACTCTAGAAAGATTTGGTTACTGGTTTACTACGAGCGCCATCTCTGGGTTAGTCTCCGAACTTATTGATCCATGTGTTATAATTAAAGGGATAAGAATACTAATTTTGACAAGAAATTTGTTTTCATGTAATATTTTCAGTCATTTATTGACATTAATCATGTTCTCTTAGGTAACGTCTCTGAAAGTAATTTTATAACCTCTAAAAATACAAAACTCTTTTATAGGTAATATCCATACCATTCATAAAAATTTCTCTATTCCTCTTTTTCTCATATTCTTATCTTTCTAAGGATATGGTTAAGGATCTGCATTATACAAGCTGCAAATTAGTGAGAATTAAGATATTCTCATCGAATTTTCAAATTTTGTATAATTCAAGAATTCATAATTAGTTTTTTTTCTTTAGTTGCAATTAAAATAATGAGTCAAGTTTATCAAAATTAAGAAAATATTTAAAATTTTGGAAGTTGGTAAGTAAGAAAAGGAATTAATTTGAATTAGGAAAAAAATTATTTCGCTAAATTCATTTTTGATTCATAAAAACAAAATAAACTGGAATCTTATTTCATGATTCCTTTTTAAACTATGAAGACTTTCCATAAGAGATACGAAACAAATAAATAGGATCCTGAATAATTGAATGAAAACAATACGTTCTATTTATTTTATTTTTTCTCAATAATTAAATAAAAAAGTTTATACTTTTTAGTGAAAATATATAATATTTAAAAGAGATCTGAGTTTAAACAAATATAAATGAATTATTTGATGTTACTGGAGACATAAACATTACGTAGTGCAATGACTGCGTAAGTTGAAAAGTTGAAAGATGTTTAACAAAAAATGTTTAATGAATGGAATATATTACTTTAACTATATAAACACACACACACACACACACACATTCACACACACACACACACACACACACACACACACACACACACACACACACACACACACACACACACACACACGTCATAATAATCATACAATATCATTTAACAATAACACACACACACACACACACACACACATATACGTTTTTATGAAATATGATTCATTTATTGATGTTGAATGACGTAATGATTATCTTAATAATGTGAAAATATATTTAAATACAGTATATCAATATTTCACTTGTGCTAAAAGGTAACTGACGTATAGAAGAAAAATAGCTAATCACGAACACATCAAAACTTTTGTAGGGTTGACCGAAATTCACTCTATAGCATAAGTTTTGAATTATTTTTGCGAAAACAAAGTTCTTTTTAGTTTATCTTCAAAATCTGATAATCAAGAGAAGACATTTTAATAATGAAAAAATACATAATTTAGAAATTTTTGAAAGCTATTCAAATTTTCAAAATAAAGGTTCCTAATTTTCGACACCGATGTTATATGTCCATTCATTTTCATATAAGAAGTTCTACTTCAAGGCCTATGATACTGTCCTTGAAAAATTTTTCTTGACACAAAGATCTATCGAAGGAACTCCAACAACTGGCAGACTTGCATAACTCTCAATTTTATTCTAGACGTGATGTGGAATGAATTGCTGATGAATTTGACTCGACACTATTCTCAAGAACTTGAAATCAGTCTCTTACGTTCTCTTGATTTCCTCGCACCAAATGTGTTTCTCTGAGAGTACCTTAAACATCATAATTTAATCATTAATGATGGAACAAACACTGTAGAACAATACTCGTCAAGATATATTTTATCATTTTTGAAAACTGTGATTGAAAAAGCCCGAATTTTGGAACCAAACAATGACTCTCGTCTAAGAAATGTTTTCTTTCTCTAGTTCAAAAAATTCCAAAAATATATTTCATATGTGTAAACAAATATATTTTATTGCCAAATTCTAAAAAAATATATTAATTTAAAACTTTAAAATGATTTTTCACACAGCCTGTGCCAAATAACTCGTTTCAAACTTCGGAAGATATTTTACATTGAAAATATTACAATTATCCTATGAATTGGTGACATAGTAACTCGATCATCAGTTTATTATACTATGTCTATTATTTTGATTCATTCCATAAATATGCACTTTTTCACTTTAACAAATGAAGTTAAAACTCCATTTAACAATACTGTATATCTGATGAGCTTTGGAACACATTTTAAACAAAAATAAATTGATTTAGACAGAAATGAGTAGACAAATAAAATAGACTTTTTATTCAGGATATCTAGTATTCTATTGATGTTAGAACACTTTTCAGGTTAAAAAAAGACTTCAAGTTAGGGTCCTAATCTTGAACTTGAAAGACGTGATGTAAAGATCATGTATTTAAAAAGTAGACAAATGGCCGATTCTCGAATGCTTAGTTTAGTTCATATTAACGTCGCACTAGAAACAACACGAGGGCTATTGGCGACAGACCTAGTAATTTTTAACCACGGTCAAGTGACGAGGATGACACCTGAGCTGCACCCCCTTCTCTTAACATCCACACCAAGCCAGAGATAGAACTTTGGGCCCCGACAGATTTAACGTGCATCAACCCCGGCTACACGGCGGATTTTTAGCAGCCAATGATCGAACGTGCGGCTGAATGAAAACCGTCGGTGACGAATGATTCTCGAATGCTAGAGACTTGAAACAGCAGAAATTCACTGTAAGATTTATGAAGTTTACGGTGATAATGCATTGAAGGATAATGAAGTCCGAAAGTGGATAAAAGTGGTTTTGCACAATCATAAGGTCCAATCGGGTCTTTCGGACGGGAACGACATGAACATGTACCTTGTGTTTAGACATAGTACCCAGTGAATTTCACTTGTTTCTTTACTTAAAGGATCTTTTTGGAAGTCAACTGTTTTATGACATCAAAGTGAAAAACGCAGTCATGGATTGAGTTTCTTCTCAGGCTCTGTATTTCTTTGACGTCAGAGTTCAAAAACATATTGAGCGATATGAAAAAAGTTCGAACAAATATGAAATTTATGTCAAAAAGTAGATAAAAATATGTTGAGTATGGAAAAATATTTTTAATGATATTTAAAGCATTTTTCATCTTATTTTAAAAAAGTACCTCTCGTAAATAAATATATTCTTTTTTAAAGCACTAAAATATATTCGTTTTAAATTGTAAAGCTACTTTTGGTACAACATATATCTTTATCTTTGTTCAATAAAATATCGGTATTTACCATTGCTCTTATCTTCTAAAGCTATTCGCACAATCCCTTGTGTATCTTAAATTATTTGTCTAATCAAATTATTGACAAAAAGTGTCAGGAAAATACCTAAATACGAAAGTAGTACCTCACATTTCCTTGAAAGATAATTAAATCGGTTCTCCATCGACAGGTAACTGATTTCCAGATTTAAATTCATCTCACACCTACAGAGATTCTTCCTTTAATTGAATGAGTTTCCTAGAAAAGAATGGATCGAAGGCTTCTGATGAGGTCGTTAATCCCTATTTGTCATTCCCAATACGTGGGGCTCGCCAATAATAAGCCAGTTTCCAGACTCCTATGGTTGATATAAAATCGCAATAGGACATTTTCTGAAAAAGGTTATCTCGTTGATGGAACAAATCAACTGAAACAGGATTAAAAAGGCCTTACAATCAGTTGATTAACAATTTAGCTGTTTTCAGTTTAATTTTTAAAATTTAAATTCTGATTGAAAAGTAAGATGCTTGTAATATATATTCTGAATAATGTGATATATGTTTATTATGTAGATGATTATTTCTTAATTCAAATTAGTTGTCTCTATTAATTATTCCTAACCATTATTATTAACTCTTGGCAGATAAAGAGATAAGTTCGTTATATATATTATATATTATATATATATATATATTATATTAAGACATTGCTTGATTGGAATAGAGTGTAGCCTTTTGATTACATGAGAAATACCGTCTTGAGTACAATTTTCAGACACATAAATGTTTTGTCATGAACCAAATAATCATTGAATGGTATAGAAATTGTGGCTTAGTCCTGGGCTTAATTTAGGTTTGAGAATATAAAGAAAACATAAACATACAAATTAACTGGCCTATATACTATTTAATTAATAATTTTCGGAGAACCAATAGAGTAAGTTTTCATTTAAGATAATTTGTATGGTGGTGCTGTTGGAGAGGAGAATCATGCAGGACATTTTGCTTTCATCATTTTTATATTCCTCTTTCTTGTCTGAGAATTCTCACTTATGATTGGTAATATTCTCAATCATTGACTTCATTGAAACACAGAATGAATGAGTATATTTTGAGACTGAAATGTATAGACCAATATTCAAATGCATATGGAGAAGCTAGATGAAAACTTTAAACAGAGCATGTTGTTTGATGACAGAATAATGTAATATTGAATAATGAAATATCAGATATATCTCAGAAAAACCAACCAATAATATTGAAGAGTACTCAAAATTGGCATTATTGCTTTTGACTGTTAGTAAAACTGCTCAGATCCCATCATCTGTTTTCTACTAATTTTAATTGAATTGTTCTGCCAGACAAGAAGAATATAAAGCAGTGTATCTGTTTTCATTACATCTCTTCACTGAAAATGAGACCTGTCCTGTAAGGCAACGTTTTCAACTCACCTAATTGGTGACTTTATACCCAAAGAGACTTATTTTCTGAAAGAGACAGTCACTGGTCACAATAAATCAAAATCTTGAGTTTTCGTAATTATGTGGAAGAAGCTATTTTCAACAAGGATTATTTTTAAAGATAATACAGGTAAGTTTTAAAATACTGCCTAAATAAATCTTTGCCCCTCACTTCAGAGAATATTTCTGTAATATTTATCACTATAAAATAAAAACTGAAAGTATGAATAAAAGAAGTTTAGCATCCCAAGTTAGAAAGCTAATTTTTAATGACTATTTTTAAATTGATGAGAAATATGTTTCATGTATTAAATTATGAAGAGAACCACCAAATGTTACAAAACTAACCAAATCAGGCAATAAATAACTCAGTTTCTAAATTTTTAACTGAGCTACAAAGAGGAACAGATTTAGTTTGGAAGCTTGGAGATGAAGTGGTCATATAATACTATGAATTTGTTTAGAATACTTGATATGATTTTATTACTGTTCTTCGAAAATAATACATGATCTTTAAAGTTGTTTAAAAATGAAGGAAACAATTAAGAAATATTTTGCAGAAAATACAGACCAACCCTTTCAATATTTAATATTATAAGGCAATACAAAAATATTTCAAAATCTGCTGGTTAACATATGAAGGAAAAGATATGTATCATTTGACTTCCTTCATTCTATTGAACAATTGAATAAACGAAGTATGAAATCATATTTCAAATAATTGGAAAGAGAACGATAAATATATATTCCACTATGAAACTCAGGAAGATATGGCAACAACATAAGATATAATGAGAAGAATCAAAGTTAATAACATTGATCTGCTATGACCTCATACCTGAGACGGGTATACAAAGAATATACATGGATCTCTTCAAAATCCAGAATTATATTATACAGTGGTAAATTTAAAACAAAATAGGAAAATTATGCAATGATTTAGCATCAACAATTTAACTAATTTAAAAGAAGAATGTTGGGGCAATATGAAATATTTGAGATCCAAATTATCATTCATGAATGGTCCACTAAATGTTCTAAAATAAAGGTGGGTTATGGAACACAGAAAAGAAATGAAACAACTAAACACCACCATTATTGTGAAAGAAACAAAAAGGATCTGAAACTCAAATTACTAATTGAATGTAAAAATATGAATATTTACTTTATCACTGTAATAAACCAAGAATCCAGTTTTCTATTTAGTGGGCAGCATATATTAAGTGTTGAACATGGACTATATTAAGAAATATTGATTTGTTTAGGCTTCAAATAAATTAAAAATAGTAAGATGGAGTTGACTTTACATCATAAAAACATCATCCAGTGATAGATTGAATTGAACTTTATTTTAATGGAGAAAATAAAAGATAATTTTGTATGGTTTTGCCTAGTTTAATTTTGACCCTTCGAAGTTTTAACATTGAGATGCACGAATTAAAGTTAGATTTACATCAGCACATTAACAGAGAACAACCAGTTAAAGATCAGTATTCCAAAGACATGGATCTGTGGAAACCAAAAGATGCTACGCCCAGTGGCCCTGGCCGAGACTGCAGGTGTAATCAAAGCCTCTAATAGAACAGGCCTCCCTCCTGAGTGGTGTTCCAATTGAATCCTTTCCCGAGTGCATTCCATCCCACTCTGTGGTGCCCTTATTGCTCCAACTCTGCCTCAGCAAAAAGATCTTCAATCACGGATCAGCTTTCCCCTGTTGGATTACACACAGATGAAAGGGCAAACCACTAACAAACTCTCACCCTCTTTGCCACACAGTCCGACCACAGTTGTCTTCTGGAGGCCTCCCTTTAGTGAGGCTCACTGAAATTGTAGACCCATTTTGTAGATTTTCTTATTCTTTGAGGGAAATGTTCAAACCACCTGCCTCTGTGAATTTTCTTTAATGAAAATCTGAAAATTCTAAATTTATTTCAATCCACATTTATTTTCAGATAAGAGTGTAAAGATAACACAAAGTGTGCTTCTAGAGAAGGTTGTCCTTAAGTCTTCCATGTGCAAGGCAAAATTAGTAGAACGATCTGTTTTGATTTATTAAAGCCATGAAATGTATTTATTATTTTTAAAAGATTTACACTAGCAGCAATTTTAAATTAGAAAAATTCAAGCTGCTGTGTGCAAATGAAACCACAGTCATTAAAGCTCATGTGAAATAGATAAAAGTGAATCTCACACAGATTATCTCAAAAATGAAGAATATTCAAAAACAAAATATTTGTCATTTGGATAATGTAACAATTGAGGGTTTTACTATTTTTATTCCATTAAACTTTGGTTAATATAATAACATTGAGTTAAATGATGATTTGAATTTTGAGCCACCAAATCTCCATATTACACATTTACATTAGACACACATGTTTAATGTAAATAAACATACGAGTAATTAATGTGTGCTATGTGCTTTTAAGATGTTATTAAAATGTGTACAATAGGAGGTTTGAGATATTTTCTTCTTTATTACTAAAAGAACTTTAATTATATGCTGATTATAATTAATAAAATACAGTAAAAGAATTAACTTTGAGAGGGTTATAAAACAATCGTTCATTCAGATTGAACATAGTATATTTTCTTATACCAAGAAATTTTTGAAATGAAACACACTTCCAGATAACACGCACTAGTGACATTATATACATATACTGATGATTGAAAACAACAAGCAGTTGTTATACATGTAAACAGGCAAAGTGTTTAACCAAAATGAAATTATAAAGCAAACTATCAGACAAAATTATAAATAATCGATTTAAAAATATATAAAAATATCCTTGTTAGGTACTTTACTCTTATAATAACAAAGAAAATATTTAGGAATTTTCAAATTTGATTGTTTTACCCCACTTAAAGCTAAGTAAGAGACTCTACATGGTTTCATAGAATGTCTGTTTGACGCCTATAAAATTTCTGAATAACCTTATAACCAGACATGGACAAACTGAGGTGGTACCTATCTGAAGATAACCTGACTTCTTCCAATGTCTTGTCTCTGTAATACTCTCAAACTTATACTAATTGTTTAAGTTGGGTTGTAACAGGGCTTTATGCTGGATTAAACGAAATTTGGGAATTTAACTCTGTGGTGCCTTCCTTGCATGTAGTCAAGTTGATTTAAGTTAAAATCTAGAAGGAAAGGACAACCACAACCACAACTCCCCAATTTTCTAAACGGATACACACAAATTGACATTGTTACAAATACACATTTATCTCATTCTTCTTTATACCCTATATATATTATCCGATATAAAGTCTACGAATTTGGTAAAAGTTTAATCATCTTGAACCAAATATACACCTTGTGGAAATTATGCATCTCTATATAAATTAATAATTAGCATATCTGCATAGCAGCAACATTAAAAGTGTTTTAAAGATGTCAAATTGAGAGTTTGATAATGAAGATCCTCTGTTTAGTGGAGATGGATATAAAAATTGAATGCACTTATTTTAAATTCTCCAAAAATAAACTTGATATTCCATGGAAGAAGTCACAATTTATTGTTATGAACTGTTATGTTAAGACTTAGTGGTTTGGGGAGCAATCATCACTATGCTCTTGCTGGAATCTCTAAGATAATACATTCTGACTAAACCTTTTGAAGTTTTAATATTGATAAAATTAATCTCTGATAAATTTCAAATTAAAATTTGATTTAACATCTGCATGATCCCATTTTCTTCAGAATTTAGCCTGGGAGAATTAGGTCACAGTTTTTGAGTAGCCTTACACTAAATGTCCCAGAGTTAAAACTTCTAAAAGAGGGAAGCAATAATAAATATTTTCCCTATTATCCCGCTCAGCTAAAAAGGCTTCAAATTACTCTGACTCAAATTAATTAATAGTAATCTTAACAACCGAAATTTTTACTAAACGATAGTTATTAAGACTAAAATGGAAGTGGTTCTTAAACATCCATCAAATGATCATTGATCAAGTACTTAAATATTAATTTTAAATAATCTTACACAAAAGACAGCAAAGGGTCAAGACTCATATGTTTCCAGACAGGCATTATATTCTGAATTAATAAAAACCTTTCCTGAAAGAAAAAGGAAAAATCACCATTTACTAATAATTAAGGTGGACCACCATCACTGAGGAAGATTTCTGCACATGATAGGTGTTAACCCTGGACTAATATAATGGGTGCTTGGCTGGCAAAACTTTCAGTAGGACCTCCCATTATTTTGAGAGAGCAGCTGTTTGATCTATAAGGATTAAGCTTCCAAACTTCAACTGATAGAGCCTATTTTAGATGTCAGTGTGGCCTGGTCCACCCTGGAGCCACTGCAAAAATGGCCCCTTAAATTCAGCAAGCCATTTTCTACAATTTTCATGGTTACCGATCAAATTTCCCAAAAGCCCTGAATGATATTGTGTTTGACTGATAACACTCCAAAAACCTGATACTGACCCCAGAGCCCATGGTAGATGACCATTTCGTTCAGATGTCGGACTGATCAAGCAGAGATTCTTTTAGCTCTAACGCCACATTACATGCCATCGCTTGCTCTGGGCTTTCAGGAACAAAGTGATAAGAAGAAGTATTTCTTGCAATTCTTATTTTCTTTCAATGAACACCATGCCATCTGGTGCCCATTCTCCAGCAAATTGAATATTTAACGCCATTCCAGGCGCGGAAATTAAATTTTGAATTTGAGAGCTAGATCAAAAATGAATGCTATGGACGCCTTTGGTTATGACTCACACCACTTTCAAGCTCAAAACCCCCAAAGAAACTGGCAATAAGCTACGCCTGAGCTAAGAAGGTTTGTGAATTGAAACTTTTACTTCATCTGAGTTGGTATTCAACTTACTTTCTTCACCTAACTAATTTTTGTTCTTTTGAAAACAGATCAAGAACTGTTGTTGAAAAATTGAAATAATCATGGTGTGGAATATCCATTAATTGTTATTACTTCTTTCTTAAGATTCCTTAGTGTGACACCTTATTGAGAACACCTGAATCCAATGAAACTGAAAATACTCCTTGAATTATTGATCCAACCCTGATCAATTTAGTGGATGGAACATTTTCAAGAAAGGTGTCAAAATGGAGCTACTATTTTAAACCCAGTCAAAGAAGAAAATTAAATACTCTCACAGCCTCATGCAGTAGGTACTGTAAAGATCCATTGATCCAGCCTCATGCATAAAGTTCAGCAATGAAAACAACTTCTTTGTTCTTTTAGAACAGTTTATTGATCCTTAAATGATATTAGGATTTGAGTCTCATGACAGAAAATGATGTGTTTAAAATATAAAATATAAGTTAAACAACATTCAGCTCTGGGCAGATTGTTTTAAAATGATTTTCACGAAATAATCTGAGCCCACTTAACTCCTTGGAGATAAAGCAAACCATTTTTCCACCTACAAAATTGTTAAAAAGATTTTACATAACTCTAATGGATAAAGATGGTTGAACCAAGATTAAAATAGAATAAATAATGGAAAACAGAGACAAGAAATAAATATTGATAGTCTTTCATCCATACTCTAATTCTATTGTTAGAAAGAAGAGAAGTGGGTAAAATTAAATAGAGAAGCTTCTGGCTAGATGCTGAAAGTTCTAGTAAAATATAAAAACATTTGAACATCGATATAAAGAGAGGCAGATTAAACCTACTTAATAAGGTCAAATAGATACATGAGTATTCTGCAATAAAACATTTCTGTTTATACACATTGCATGAATAACACCTTTGCCAGAGACAAGCAAAGTCTGTCCTGAGAGAAGGCTGGCCATGTTTTAGGAATGAACAAACCGAGGGAAGTTGAGAACACCTTAATCCATCGAACCACTTTTAAAATGGTTAGCTCTAAAGAAATTATAAAGAAAGAAAATTTAGTTAAAAGTGTTTTGAAAGAGCACAAGGTGAAAATTTATGAAATAGTCTGTGTGTTAGGAAATGATTTTAAATTAAATATATCCCACAGCTGAACCCAATAATGCTAATGTCTTCTATACCTGCAGAGCAGTTTTAATTTTCTTTAAATATGCAAACAAATGATCAAACTATTATTCTGCCTTACTCTGTATTAGTAGCATGGACAGAGCCTGCCCAGATGCAAAATAAATATTAAATTACATAATCAGATACATGAGCAATTGTAATAGAATTAAGTCCAAAATGTTCTTGCAGAAAATTTAATGATTGCAATTTCTGATGTCTTTGATAGCACCATTATTTTTATCACTACATTACTTAAAATATCTAAATAAGTTTCTCTTGATCAAAAATTAGTTTTATAATTTCTATATAAGGTTTCACATTTTAAATTAGTGAAACTCCAAAATTGAGCCAGGCTAAATACTTGTTTTAAAAATATTGATTCAGATCCTTTAATGCAATAGTGCTAAAATCTAATGTAGTGATACAGCCAGGATTTTAAACCTGATGCTTAAGTAAAACTAACATTACAGAACCTTAAAGATTACATTTATAACTAATGACAAGAATAATAAGCCAGCCAAAATATCATTATAAAAACATCTATGAATGTAGATTTTGATGATAAAGGTATAAATATTCTTTTTATGTAAAATAATATAAATCAAGGCCGATGGTGCAAACTAAATTTGGCTATGGTTCACTGATAAATTACAGCTGTTGAAGGTTTACATGATTGATACAGAGGAAGAGTCAACCTTTCCAAGCCTCCTTTTAATTGCAGAGCTCTTTAGAGACAAAGAAGCTTGTTTTATCTTGAAACATCTCAAATAAAACCTGATTAAAATGTTTCATTTGAGACATTTTAGACGTCCCAATGTTATTCAGGACAAAATAATGAACAGCTGGGATGGTTTCAGGAAACAAATAATATTTATATCTGACACGTTGCACAACACAAAGATAGGATACAAAACACACAGATAAAACCTATTCACGAACACCAATCTCATTCCATCACAAAGGCAAGGAAGTCTCGCCTTCCACTGAGCCATTTTCAGCTTCAAGGCTTCAACCAAGTAAAAGAAACAGCGTGGCGCCAACTGGATACCGTTTGCATAAGTACATGGAAGGATACAAATTCAGTGTGTTGCTAATATCATTTGACCAGCCTTTTAATTGGAAATTAAGTCTAAAAGCAATTTGTGTTGAAAGAGTCGTGTGCACCAACTAACTGCCTGTTAAATGTAATCCATATTCCAGCCTCATTTCTTTAACATACCATAGTATTGCATTATCATTGAAGTTATGGAATATAAATATATGATAGAAAGTGATTTAAAATGAGAATTGAAAATATAAGTAGGCAGAGAGTTCCTTTATGGTGCAGACACAAATTATAATATAAAGGAGTTAAATAAAGCTGGTTAATTTTTCTGAGGTGCTGCATATATTATTTTACCATATATTAATAAGCAGCACAGGTTTTAACAAATGATCACAGCAATAAATAAATGAAAACCAGTAGTTTTTGTCCATAAGATCAATTAATGTTTTTCTGCTTACAGTTTTGATAAAACCGAAGAATGACACGACTTTTCTGAGAAGACAGTTCACATTAAGCATGTTTCTAGACTGTTGGTGTCAAAGAAGATTTGTAGCCCATCAGTTTCTAATTTTGTTTTCTGATCACCTAGGCTTTGATAATCAGTATTCTGAGGGAAAAGAAGTCTTTAGGCTGCTGGAACAAGTCTGTTGATCCCCAAGTAATTTCACAGGTCTTGAAATCCTTTCAGAAACCTCGAAACTATTCTTTGAATTCCTTGTAAATAAAATACAGTTTGACGCAGAAACCCAAATCCTGGATGAGTTTCTACACTTGGATACAGTCTTTATTTTATTTGTTGAAAGGGTTTGCTATATCTGATAAACGAGAGTACAGAAAGGTCTATACCACTATTGTGTTAATCTATTTGCTAAATATTAGAAATTTGTCCCTTTAACATTCTTCAAACTGTATATCCTTAGGTTCAAAATAATAGTGTTCTTAAAAGTTTGAAATTTGTATCTCATTAAATGATGTTTAAAACAAATGTTGTTAGAAACACTACACAATATTTCCATCCGAAATTATAGGATCTCAGAATGTTAATTGAACTAAGCTTTAAAAATCTGTTGTTTAATAACCTTGAAATGATTTCACGACTTAATGTTCATAAAATGATTTTTCCTCGCTTAATCCTCAACATAAACTCATAAAAGAACATTAAGCTTAAGATAAATGTTATTAAGTCTCAAAAGTATTTGAAAAATACAGTTGAAGTATTTGATAATTGGCATAATGCTCACCAGAAAGAGAACACTATGCAATATAGAAATAATAGCATCCCACTTGTTTTAACTATGTGTCTGTCTTATCCACTCAGTGAGCTGAATACAGGTTTTATACATCAGGTCCAATTAACAACAGATTTAAAAATGTTTTGATAAAACCATAGAATTATATCATTCTAACATTTTCTAAAGTTAAAATTTTGTAGCAGCTCTGATAAAAGACCATCTCATGTAATCCAATCATTTGAAAGGTTATTCTATTTATTATTTGAGATGGCCCCATTCTTTTAATTTGATATTATAATTAAACTATAATTAAAAACAATATTCAAGTATTAATTTTTGAATAATTACCTTTTTATTATTTAAGGAAATCTCTTTGATAGTTTTTGTTGTGTTATTATAGCCATTATTTTATCTGATGAATTTATTTTCTTTACTTTATAAGTATACCCTCAAGAAAAGAATATATGAACCTATTTAATAAAGTTTCTTCTTGAATTTAATGAAGCATCTTAGTTGTTTAGCACCGAGAATAAAAAGAGAAACCATTAAAACAGTTCCATCATGTCTAGGAATTCCACGAAAGAAATTGAATACTGAAAGACGAAAATAATTTGTTTTTGTGCCCCAAAGATGACGAATGCTAAGACAAACATTTGTTGTAATTCAATCAATAGTGCTACAGAGTAAAACACTTTAGAATCATAGGTTTTTCATTTCTGTATACCAGTTTACTGTATTGATTTTAGCTTTCAGTTTGAGCTTGAGATTGTTTTAGAGCTTTTCCCAAAATTGCAAGAAGTTCAAATTATTATTTATACTACTAGAAGCTATAATTTCACTGTACTATAATTACATTAAAAAGCAGCAATGATAGACCATCAAAAATTTTCAATTTACATTGCATTTGCTTTTAAATGATACGTTTAAGAAAACACAAAATTTTTCATTTATTTAATAAAATTACACTAATGGAATTATTGATACTAAGTATTTTCACTTATTCAATGAAATAGATGACTTAGAAGTTGTATATATTCTCAAATTATTCAGACAAACATTAATGTATATTGTATGTGTAATAAATTTTAATTCATTGTTCGAAACATTCTTTTGTTGATTCCATAGCCCACTGGTTATGTCATTGTCCCAAGGGATGGGAATATTTATGTATTTTATCAACAGCAAGAATATAATAAATTAAATACTATTATTATGTTTTAATCTAATCTAGAAACAATCAATTTAACAGGTAAGATTCTATGCATAACTGAGATATAATGCAAAGTCATGATGATGACTATTGAAAATCATTACCTTGCCCTGTTATTTTAATTATCACACACCAGAAATAAACAATGGCAAAAGATATCCTAAACTCTCGATCACCAAAATATGGAAACATAACTTAAATTTATAATTAACATCATTGAGACATGTATTCACCTTTAATGTAGGAAGAATTCTTTATGTAGAAGAATTTCTTTATCACCACTTAAATTGGAAGAATAAAAACAAAAGCGTCCCAACGTGATATCAGTAGTGAGGAATAGAGCATAGTAAGCAATTTGATTTTCAAATTTTTATCAAATGATATAAAAACAATTAACCAAAGAGTTTGCTTTTGACCTGTGGAAGAGTTTTCTTTTGTGCAAGTGTATGAAGTAATTTTTCTTTTCCATTGTTTGATAAATGAAATAAATAAATTAAAAAGGCCTGACTGTTATTTGTAACTGCTGGAATAGAATAAACAATGCATTATGATTTCAAATGATTTGTTCATGAAGAAAAGTCGAAAACTGTTTTCTGTTGTATGGGTTGTTTATTTAGTCTAACTTAAGGCTGAACGCCCTGAATCAAAATGAGACGTTCATCTCCTTAGGTTCAAGTTAAATGAAAGATAAAAGAAATTGAAAAAGTAGCACTGCAAATATCTCTATTTATACATAATGAATTCACATACATCTTGAAGCACCACTTTCTCTTGTGAGACATGCACGGTATAAGCCCTACTTTTGGCAAAACCTGTTTCTTCTTTAATGTTTTCCGAACCTGTTTAAAACCTTGATACCCTGCTTTATTTAAACATTAGGCAGCTATAATGTTTGCATCTTCCTATGGTATGGTCACAGACATCATGAGCCACACCACAACAAAGTTTTCAACATTATTACCAGAATAAACTGCCTTTCAGATTTGATCTAAGAAAGCTTCAGAGCTTGAACACAGTTCAGAAAGAGTTCCCAGAGAGTTGTTTAAGCAAATTTTCTGGTATGGTCCTGTCTAATATAGTAGAAAGGTGGTAATAAAACTTTTAGGGACCATGTAGTTTTATCTTTCGCACAGACTTAAGGCATTTTGGTGATTAGCCATTCTTGGTCTAATACTAGATCTAGGGTTCTACTCTACCAAGCATGGAAGCAGGGATAATTTGAAACCTGTCATGTCTAAAACAAATATGGTTGTATTTTGAAGACTCACAAACTGCCCAAGCTGATTATCTTGTTATCTGCTTCTGCAAGAATCATGTCCAGATTATTCTCTGCTTTCCCCACAGGTCTGAAAGATGTGATTTGTTAACGTAGACTACTTTGAGGTTAGGTCTGACACTCAATGAATGTCCATGGGCGACTCACTCTAAGATCTAATTAGTAAGAGAAGAACTCTCTTCTGTAAAATCTCTATAAACTCCTTTGTTGAGTCTTTTTATCAGCACCACTACAAAGGTGCCAGTGGTCTGAATGCTGGCAATCCAAATATTACATACAAGCGAGATAATGAAGATGAACTTGTTGGTTATTAACTAATAACAGGTTTAATGAGACAGACCCAGAATCTGAGAACGCTTCAAACATGCCAGAATGGCCTCAGGCAGTAATATTTTCCCAAAGCAGCCTGTTAGCAAACCACTCATCCCATTTGGATGGAATATCTAACTTTCTTCTAACGCCAAGCCTCATACCTTACCTGCCTCCCTCCACTTTCACGGTCTCATCACCCCATTCTTCTAATTCTTATTCTATGAAGTACAACCATATAATGAAATTAATAGAAGAAACTCATATTATACAGCATTTCAAGATCAAACCAAACACTGAATCTTAAGTTGCAACAGAAAATACAAATGAACTTAAATCTATTTTCTTTAAAAATTGTGAGACGAGAATTTGTAATTAATTAATAAATTAATATCTGTGACAGAAAAATAAAAGCACTCCTATGAAGTATGTTCTAGTTGAAGACTCTGTGTTATTAATTGATGTCAATTAGTTAAAAGTCACATTTTAGTCATATTTTAATGGCCAGGCATGGGAACATTTTCCATCACTTACTGGAAGAACACACCACGGGAAACACACACTACATGTATATAAATATATATATACGAAAAGGCAGTAGGAATGTGATAAAGTACCATTTCATATAAAAATCTCTAATTATGTTGCCACGTGTTAATGAGCACTAGCATACGCTTCAAGAATGTTATGGTTTAGTTCAATATGAAATTAATTATAAAAACCTTAAATATTAAGAAAGTAAAAGTGCATAATTTTCAAAGTAATAAAAGGTATTATAAACTTTACAAAACATTTGTTATTGATTGTACAATGCAAAACAATATAAAATAAACATTTATCACTGTTGGAAGATATACCATGGATATTTTCAATATTAAATATGTATCTTCAGTCTGCCTTTAAATTGCATTAGCTAATAAATAAAATTTCATATAGCAGAGTTTATTCTTTAAGAAAATTCTTATTTAGAAAATCTTATCATATTTCTAAAACTAACTTTACACAACAAATTTTCTAAATCTGAAGTTATTGACACGTACATCTATTACAGTTTCAAAATTATAGTTCTTGAAAATTGGTTCCAAAGTGAATTATTGAACAATTATAACAGCTGAATGTTAGCTACATACGGATCTGGGAGAGAACCAAAGAAAGCTGGCTGAACAATGAGCAAAATTTTTATGATTAATAAGATTCCAGTCTGAAATTATTCTGAACGAATACAATTACATTTCTGAAACACTAATCAGATGGCCATCGACATTTGATAATGTGAAAGGTTATGAAAATTATCTGCATGTTTGGTGCTTGAGAAGTTGTTAACATGGAAGTCAAACTATTTATGCAATAATCTGGGGTTTCATATTCCTAAGTTGACAAGGAAAACGTATCTGAAATAAGAATGATACAAATTAAATATAACTGAAATAATCAGTTGGTTACCTAAATTTCATTGCTTTCAGTATAAGATGCATTCATATAAATTCCAAAACAGTCCAAAAACTAATAAAATGAAATTATAAATTTTCCTAAAAGAGAAATTATAGAATACACTCACACTTGGAAGCAGCGTGGATGGGTGGTATTGAGTGATATTCTACTTGGTTATGGTGAGGGACAACACTCTAGCTGGTGCACTTAAATACACGTGGCATGCAGAACCTGGAGCCCTTGACAGATTCTGGCTTCCACCACAATGCAGGGTTTGTAGAGGTCAAGAAAATAACCATAACTCTTCTAAACCATAATCATTTCCTGAGCCCATGTTCACACCCTTGCACTGAGGCATAGGACACCGATCTTCAATATTAAAGAATTGGAACCAACCTTGTTAGAGAATCCCTGACTTGATGGCACGTAGACCAATCTACTACTAAAAATTCAAAGAAAGAAATATAATCGTAGTATTACATCAACGAGGATTTTGAGATTTGTTTGCATTTTTGAACATCATCAGCAGTGAACGAGGACGACACCCTGAGCTGTCACCTTCCCTACAAAACCACATCAATGCCCATGTAAATTGACCAAATAACTAACCAGGGCAGGTTACATGGGCGGGGTTTAGTAGTGATCAAAAGCTGGAGTCCTCCTGACGAAACCATGACATTGTGAGTCTGTGTCATGACCTCTAGAGGCAATGAACAAAAAGACAATGACCTGAAGTGAAGCATTTCCTGATGCCCAGTAGTGAAGGAGGCAGGCTGCTCAAAGTTCAACTGAATGAGTATTTTAACTAGCAAATATACTGTTCATCAATAAATTGTTAATTTAAAATAAATTGATGGATTTGTCTCAAAATTAAATCTCCCGGAGCAGAATATTGTTCTGATAGGGAAAATGAGAGCGATCAGGCCAAAGAAGCCACCTCATTGAAGCTAAGAAAATGTTGGTGAAGTTCCTTGATAGGAATAGTACAGCCTGTTACATAAAGAAATATAATGAAAATTGTTGGTTTCAAATTCTTTAATTAATCCAGTTTTCTGATCAGACATTGCTAGCTCAATATTAAATCTTTGGCATCCTTTTTAAAAATTCCAACATAATTTATATAAACCATGGTGAAAGGTATACGATTTCTTAATACAGAAGATGAAATTGACAAGAGAACAGTTTCTGGCTTGAAAACTAGAAAATAAGAAAGGAAACATGTCAAGGTTTATCTTCATCTCCACAACAAAAGAAAATAAATTCCTGCATTGCAAGTGAGCATCACAAAGTACACAAAGAAAATACAAACAATAGATAAAAACAGCTTTTGAAATCTTTTTAAAAGTGTGACATACGATAAGTTCCTTCCTGGTTCCCTGGTAAACAGTTTCATGTTGACAAGTTTGGAAAGTTTAGACTTTATCACTTTTCTAATAGAAATATAGAAGTTATGATAATTTAGACAGATTTTTATCAAAATTTTGCTCTTTTCTTAATCCAACTGACCACCTAGCATAGCTGGATGCGCTCTGAAACCGATTAGATGTTTATAAAAGGAAGACATCAATAAAAGAGCTGTTGAGTTTTAAATAACAACGTAGACATAATCATTTATACAATTGAACTAATATAATGTGAATTAATGATGACGTGGTATATTGCAATGACAACAAATGACGGATCATCAAAAAGTTTTGATATTGAAGAAGATGTAAACATCATTTGAAGAAAATCTTTAAATGATTACCAATCAGTAAGTAATTACCAGAAAATACATTTAGCATTCTAATAGTAAAATGTATATTGTGCAAAGCATAAGAAATTGTGGGACGGACAAAATGTATGATTTAAATAATATTAGAAAAATACAACAAATTTATGTCAGATTTCTTTGTTTAAAGTTTACTAATCACAAAACATAAATTACCCCTCTCACAGCACTTTCTTCTTGTTTTCAACTTCCGCCAAGGATAAACCCTTGCCATAAATATATCGGATAGTAACATAATCCTGACAGTTTTTCAAAAATATAATTAGTATTCATAAAAGCAACAAAAATCATAATGGTATGCATGGTACTACTATAGAACAATACAAAAATGAGAAGAAGTTGTTTCTATGTATTGAAAAATTGATTTAACCATCAAAATACAAACATTTTGTAAAAATTATTACATTCAAATCACCAGTAAAGATTTGTGATAAACTTTAATAGACCACAGGTTATAATCTACATATCCTCTAAACAATGACATTATCTTTGAATATCTAAAATTTTAATATAAACAATTATTTCTACTTATAACAATGTTTCGCACCCATCACCATATTCTTGTTGGATTTCAAACACAAAATGAACAACAAAACCAACGCTAATCTCCTTAAGACGAAAACAAAACAAATCATGCAATAAAAATTGAATTATCTAATTAAATATGGAAAATAAAACAAGTGATAAAAATTGAAGATAATAGTATTATTTTCAATATTAAAATTAAAACAAATGATGAATAATTGTTAATAGTATTTAAGCTAAATATAACTGCTTCATCCGAAATTGAATTAATTGTGACCATGAGTTTATATACCATAAAATATTTATTTATTACATACTTTGAAATTGCTACACAGCAAGCATCAAAATATAATTCGTACCACCACGAGAAAAATTATAGCATTATTATGAAAATTAAATTCCATTACCAAAACAGGCATATATTTGCATAACATTTAAAAGCCCGGTGACCATTTCATCAAAGTTGACTAACAATAGCTATTTGGCTGCTAATATTGATGAATAAGAAAATCAAGCTTGCTTAAAATGCTAACTCATATTTTGACTGAAAATATCGTACTTTTAACTGGGTAATAATTTATTTTATCGAACGAAAAGGAATTAAAACCCCTCACGTACATAAGCCTGCAGACCAGAGGGAATGGTGAGACAAAAACATCAATAAAGATAACAGACATCTATTCCATTCTCCGTTGATGTCTAAACTTCAATCTATATCGATTTTCATAGAATTATAAAGAATCTGAACTGAATGTATTATAAGCGCAAAAATTATGCTACACCCAAGAGACTATTAATGAAATTTGAGAAGTAACAAACGAAAAACATAAGAATTTCATGGAAAACATTCTGTTGTCGATTACTCAGAATTAAATTTTGATGTGAATTTATTATTTGAAAAGAATTGTTTTAGAACAGCATTTGTGACTTGCACCTTAAATCATTCAAATTTGCCCACAGCCGTGGCAAATGATTATAGAAATATAGACGATTAAGATCCATTATTTGACACCAAAATTTATAGCTTTGAACTCAGTAAAACTCAAGAGAAAAGGATATAGTAGGAAATATATCTGAATTTAAACTGAAGAAGAAGATAATTGTATGATTATGATCATGCAAGATTATGCTCCATTTAGGGAATAAACACATTTCACATATGTAACATGTGGACTGAGCCAGCCCATGAGTGGTTTGCGCCACTTCCTCCTTCAAACGCACCATAAAGTCAGGTACACCACTATTTTGATTTGACTCTCGAGGTGGAAGCTCAATGAAATCACGGCCATGTACTAAAAACTGACGCTAAGATTTTCTGCTTAGCTGACTTTCTGTGTTTTCGATGCTTGACAGCTTCTTTGCCACTGTGCCACCACTGCCTGGGATGATCAGCTTCAATTTGGAGGCAAGTGATGTAATCTACAGCCTGTCCATATCACGTAACGGATGCAAGAAATCTTTGTTATGAGTAAAGAAGGAGCAAACAGCTTCTGAATATCACGTTGCTGTTTTGTTCCATCAGCACTCCGGTGGCAAAATCTAAAATGAAAACCTTTTCATGCTCAATTTTTCATGACATAGTAAATACACTTCCATATGATATTTGTGTCATCAGCAACTACGAGCTTCACCTTATGATTTTCATAATTTTACCACCACCACATTTGGTGGGCTTCCACAGGCTTAGATGTTCATGTCATTTGTGTCGAAAATGACCACGTTTAACTGCAAACAATCATCAAATCATGCTTGATGGGTGGACAGAGTCCTGTAACATTTTCAATCCATTGTTTGCACGGTGTTTTTACCCATTAAAACAATGTTTTATCAGAACAGAAACCTGCCTTTATCCATTTTAAACAACAAAACGATTTTACTCCAACCCTGATAACTAGCCAAGGTTTCTGTTCCGTCGACTTTGGGGTACCTTGACACGTTTTTCCAAGCAAAGGTTAAATTTGGGAAGATTTGCTACTGGTTTCACGAGTGCCATCTCTGGTTAAGTTCCACTTATTGATCCATGTGTTATAATTAAAGGATAAGAATATCATTCTGACAAGAATGAAGTTTCATGTAATATTTTAATACTTGGTTGACATTAATCATGTTCTCTTAGGTAATCACCTGAAAGTAATTTTATAAACCCTGGGTGTACAAACCTTAGGTAATATCCAGCTCATTCATAAAAATTTCTATTCTCTTTTTCATATTCTTATCTTTCTATGATATAAGTAGGATTCAGATGATAGCCGCAAATTAGTGAGATCATATTCATCGAATAAATTCTTTGTATAATTCACAATCATAATTAGTTTTTCTTTAGCTTGCAATTTCAAAATAATGAGTCAAGTTTATCAAATTAAGAAAATACTTTAAATCCAGTTGGTGAGAAAGAAAAGAAATTAATTTGAGATAAAAAATTACTTTGCTAAATTCATTTTTGATCAAAAAACAAAAATAAACGTGAATCATTTCACAGATTCCTTAAACTATGAAGACTTTCTTCATAAGAGATAAGAAACAAAATAAATAGGATCCTGAATAATTGAATGAAAAAACGTCATTGATTTATTTTTCTCATAATTAAATAAGTCAAAAGCCATACTTTTATGAAATATATAATATTTGAAAAGTAGATGAGTTTAAACAAATAAAATGAATTATTTGATGTTACTGGACAATAAACATCCGTAGTGCAATGATCACTGTAAGTTGAAAAAGTTGAGATGTTTAACAAAAATGTTTATGAATGGAATATATTACTTTAACATATAACCACATGCACTAACACACACACATACACACACCACACATCACACACAACACAGCCACCACACCAATACCACACTACACCAAACACACCACCACACCCACACACACACACAACACACAACATCACTACATATCATCAATATACGTTTTATGAAAATATGATTCATTTATTGATGTTGAATATGCTAGATGATCTTAATAATGAAAATATACTTTAAAACTTACAGTAATCAATATTTAGTTTGTGCTAAAAGGTAATTACTATGAAGAAAAATACTAATCAACGAATCAAATCTCGCTTTGTGGGCTGACCCGAAATTCAATTTATACCTCTGAATAAAATATTTTGAAGAAAACAAAGTTTTTTTATTGTATTCAAAATCTGAGTAATCAAGACGAAGGATATTTAATAATGAAAAACTAAATTAGGAATTTTGAAAAGCTATTCCGCCCAAATAACAAGTTCCAATCTTTCTGACACCAAAGATATGTCCATCATACTCATAAGAAGTCTCCACTTCAAGGCTAGCATTGGCCTCTGGACCCAGTTGTCTTGACAAAAGATTCATCGAAGGAACTCCAACAACTGGCAGACTTGTATCCTCATCCTTATTGCCAGAGCTGATGTGAATGAATAAAGGATGAATTTAGATTCGACACTCATTTCAAAGAACTCTGAGAAGCCCTACTTGCTCTTGATCGCTTCCTCGCACCAAATGCTGTAGAGTGGCACCTTTAAATATCATAATTCTAATCATAATATGAACAAACACTTGCATCATCCAAACAGTAATTACTCTTTTTGAAACCTTGATTGAAAAAGCTGAATTTTGGGAACCAAATAATGCTCGTCTAAGAAATGTTTTCTTTCTAGTTAAAAATTCCAGAAAGTTTCATATAGTGTAAATAATATATTTTATCTAAGAATTCTAATAACATATATTAATTTAAACTTAAAATGATTTTCACTACACCAGCCAAATAACCGTTTCAAATCGGATGATAACATTGAAAATACATTGACTATAATTCAGTCCCAGACACAACATCGATCATCAGTTTATTATACATTAGTCATTATTTGATTCATTCCATAAATATGCTATCTAATACAAAACAGTTAAAACCCACTTAATACCTAATCTGATGAGCTGGAACACATTTAAACAAAACAAAGATTTAGGATAGAGACAAATAAATAGACTTTTTTGATCAGGATATTTAGATGCTTGATAAAGGAACACTAGGTTAAAAAGACTTCGCTAGGGTCCATCTGAACTTGAAAGACGCGTGTAGATCAGTTTTAAAAAAGTAGACAAATGGCCGATTCTCGAATGCTTATTTTAGCATTAACGTCGCACTAGAAACAACATGAGGGCTATTGACATGACCTAGTAATTTTTAACCACATCAAGTGACGAGATGACACCACACCCTTCTTAACATCCAATGCCAGAGATAGAACTTGGGCCTGATAGATTTACGTGTATCAACCCTGCTACATCGGCGATTTTAGCAGCCAATGATCGAACGTGGTTGAATGAAAACTGTCGGTTTGATCACTCGAATGCTAGAGACTTGGCAGCAGAAATTCACTGTAAGATTTGGTGAAGTTACGTGATAATGCATTGAAGGATAATGAAGTCCAAAGTGATAAAGTGGCACAATCATAAGGTCCCGGTCTTTGATGGGAACGATACATGAAATAAAATTGTGTTAGACATAGTACCCAAATTTCACTTGTTTCTTTACCAGGATCTTTTGAAGTCAACTGTTCATGACATAATGAAAACGCAGTCATGATTGAGTTTCTTCACGGCTCTGTATTTCTTTGACGTCAGAGTTCAAAACATATTGAGGCTGATGAATGAAAAGTTCGAACAAATATGAAATTTAGTCAAAAGAGGATAAAAGAAGAGTGGAAAATATTTTTAATGATATTTAAAGCATTTTTCATTTATAAAAAGTACCTTCAAATAAATATCATTCTTTAAAGCACCAAAATATATTCAGTTTTAAATAAAGCTACTTGGTACAACAAATATCTTTATCTGTTCATAAAAGATATTTACTCATTACCACCTTAAAGCTAACGCCTCGTATAATCCCTTGTGTATCTTAAATTATTTGTCTAATCAAATTATTACAAAAGTGTCAGGAAAATTCTAAATACTTAAAGTCTACCTTTGAAAGAGAATTAAATCAGTTTCCATGACAGATGTAACTTTCAGATTTAAATCTCATCTCACACCCAGAGATTCTTCTTTTTGAATGAGTTTCAGAAAAGAATTGCTTACTGATGAGGTCGTTAACCTATTTGTCATCCTCCAATACGTGGGGCTCTGCCACAAAGCCAGTTTCCAGACTCCTATGGTTGATATAAAATTCACAGGAGACTTTCTGAAAAGGTTATTCTGATGGAACAAATCAACTGAAACAGGATTAAAAGGCCTACAACTAAGGATTAACAATTTAGCTGTTTTCAGTTTAATTTTAAATTTAAATTCTGATTGAAAGTAAGATGCTTGTAATATATATTCTGAATGACAGTGATATGTTATTATGTAGATGATTATTTTTAATTCAAATTAGTTTACCTATTCCAATTATTTTATTAACTCTTATATGAGATGATATATATATATATACATATATATATATATACATACATCATATATATACATAATATAAGATATAAAAATAGCAAATATAATATAAAATAAAGTATACGATAAAGCGAATTAATTTGCACACACACACACACACACACATTCACACACAATTCAGCACACAATACACACAGTGTCACACACACAATATCCACACATATAATATATAAAGGGTCTCGAATTATTCGATTTATTTGTCTAAATTAGTTTAAAGTTTTGATTCAATTTAAACTCATTAGTCTCTATAACGTGTTTTTGTTGATTTTGATTTTAATTGTTCTCTTACTTTTATGTTTTTAATGATACATTCATTGCTTTATTTTACAACAAATATACATAGTAGTAATAGAATAGATGATATATATATATTATAGATATATATTTTATGATATCAAATGCAAAATATTTTGCTTTTTATAATGGAATCTTAGCAATTTTGATCCCAAACCTCTTCTGAAATTTATCCAAGTTAGAAATATTTATATATCCACTGTGGTCTGAGTCTTCTACCAACGTTGAAAATTTCGAAGGCATGGCATAATTTAAAAAGTTAGAAAAGAGGAAATATGTAGAATCGAGATATTCTTGTAACACCTTCATGTACATTAACGATTTGATTTGAGCTCTACGGCCAGAAAAAAAATCAGAGCATCTTAAGTATTGAGTGATCTTACTTATGAGTAATTAGACAAATGTTATGACAATTTTTCATCCAGAGTTTTACCGGAAAACAAAAAAAGAATTATGCTTAAGTACCATTAGAAAACATAAACCAGATTGTCCTTAAAATATCAAAACAAAGAAGTGCATAAATCAGCCTTTATTTTACATATTTGCCAACTGTTGAATTATATCCTGCAGAAAAGAGCAAGAATGTTTTGATTGAGCCTTGTATCAATGAAGAAGTCAAAGATAAGTCAGAGGCAGACCTGAAAAGTTCTACAAACGAATAGACTTGAGTACAACTAAAAGAGCAATGCATACTCTGATCAACTATTGAATACGAAAATTTGTAAAAGAAAAATCAATGACCCATGATAGTATTCTATATACATGTTTGATATCCTTCAAACGTATTTTTCTAATGGATTCAAGAAAGGAAATGGAATGAAAATTATTCACCAAATGAAAGCTGTTTTTGAAGGATTACGGAAATCCACTCATTTTTTCCATACTACACAATGCATAGCAAGAAGTGAGAATACAATCAAAGTAGAAAGAATACAGACAAAAGTGAAAACGTACCTCGATCTGCTGAGAATACTTCATTGAGATAAAAACGCGCAAGGTGCAAGTTCTGCTCATGAAACAATGACAGCAAAACAAATCTGGTGCTGTACAGTTGCAAGAAACATATTTGCAACTCATAAGATATTACTGTTACAAATTACAAATAAAGGTAAAAGCTAATATCAAATGTGCATTGTGTTATTTTTATAGATACTTTATATTATTTGATCTTATATACACTTTACTTTACTGTACCCTAAATTATTTTTTCAATGACATCTTTCATTTACTGCTAGAATGATATATGAATCAATATATTAACTCATATACATGCGTGTAGTAAATATGACCAGAACAGCGAGCATGAAATATGCATTAGTTATTAGTACATCAGACGTTCTATTCGGCTTCACTCTCTAAACTTGGGACTTTTAATTGAAGATTGATTGCTTTTTAAACAAAGCCCATACCAACCAAAATGAAACGTGAATACGTAAAGTTACATGGTAAAGCAGTTAGAAACGAAGTGAAGTAAAGTAGGAAATATATAAAATCCGACTGAAAGGAAAGAGAGAGGTTGGAAAGAGATGTAGAGAAGGAAGCTGAAGCTATAGATAAGCTGATTGAATTTTAAAGGTTAGGCTAAAGATTGCTATAAGACGTCACTTTGCTGTTGTTCTCAACAGCTGATCCAGAGTCTGAGTTGCAGTCGAGGAAGGATTAGTGGTAAGAGTCTGTTAGATTACTATTGAGGTTAAATCGAGATTAGAAGACACCTGGAGAGCATAGGACTATTAATAATAATATATAATAAATTATTGAAAGATTGTTCTAGTATCTCTTTAATAATTTAGTGTTTAATAACCAATCTAGTGATGGCACAAGATGAAGCCCGGTCGGGCGGGTGGCACATCAACCAACCATCATGAACCACCCTCTTACAATGCTGATCTGGCGTTTTTAGATTTACATCCTTTTATCTCAATTATGCTTATGAGATGAAAAGGTTTTATACCACTGTTGAAATTCAGAGTGGTGAAATAGTGAAAGGTTTTCGACGAAGATAAAATGCCCGTCCCTCAGCTCATAAAGGTGATTGTGAAAGAATGAACCAGGTCAAGAGGTTAAAGTGCATAAATGCAAATGACTTGTAATTTTTTTCAGAGTACATATATAATATAAATTTTAGGTTTTTTTAAAAATAAGTAATCCATTTTCTCTGCATACTGTATATCAATGCTTTTTATATAACAGTAATTAAGTTTCAAAGCAATTATAAGAATTTGTTCTGCTCAGGGGTTTACCTATACATCACTCTTGTACACTCATATCACTCAATAGATGTTTCTAAAACCTTACTGATATTTATAACATTAATATTATCGATTAGTTCGAGAGGAAAAATTACAATGAGAAACCAGGACATTTATCAGTTGATAGCAGATCGATGAGCTGATGTAAATGTAAAATATATTTTCACTTGCAAACATTAATGTTTTGATTAAAGGTAAGAAAAGCTCGCTTTTGGACAGTCATAAGAGCTTAACAATTTAGAACGTCTCAATCAATGATCAACCCTGACAGGTAGAGAGATTCAGAATATTGCTATTAACATTGAAGTACACCATTTTGACTGCACTTTCTAACCATTGATTCATTACTCTGACATCGCTATGATAAGCAACACGAAGGATGAAGCACCGAACTTTGTAATGACAAGGACGACATCTGAACTAGCACATCCTCTCCAAATTTCCGCACCATGTCAATCGGTGGGTTTGGGACTTCTGAAGATTTCAACATGCATCACCCCGATGTACAGCAGTTTGTCTACATGGCATTAGGATGCCAACGAATCGACGAAAACAACGGCTGCTGAGTCCGAGACCCAACCTATTAGTCTACCACGGACATAACTCAGATAATAAATTTAACTTACAACCGATATTTATTAATTAAATGACTATAAAGTTCTAAAAAACACCATTTTCGCTTCAATCATATCAACGAAAGTTATATTGCATTTAAGTTAATTTAAACAAGTATGGTGTTTCTGTAAATCTAAAATAAAAACCTTTACAATAGATCTCTGCATTATTTCAAATGGAAAATTCAAAATTTTCTATTTCTACTATTATCATTTTATAATAATCTCAACCTTCACAATTACAAAATGCTTTTTGAGCGTAAAAGAATGGAATCTTCCAGCAAAATTATCGATAAAAAGACTCTGATATACGGAGATACTGCTTTATAAATAAACGTTGGCTACATCGCTCACTTGATTTTCATCCTCAATTTACTCTAATTCAACCTCGAAAAGAGCACATAAGAATGTTACACTAATATCTTGACTTAGAATGCCTAGGAGATTTTACAAGGGCTAAATAATAATATTCATTTTCAGCTCTCTGTACCTGTAATCGCAGATCCTTTGAGCTACTTGGAGAATGGTTTAGGCCCAGTTTCATAGACTGATTCGAGTCTTACTGTAAAAGTATTTTATCATATATATAATAGAAATTTGAAATTTAACTCAAACGCGAGTTTTCACCAAATGATCGATATAAGCATTTTTAAAGAATGGCTTATTTTGATTGTATTCTGTGTATATTTTGAAGGATCTTCACATTGATTCCAGGATCTTGGAGGAGAATTAACTTGTATCATTCTTTTAAACTGAATCTTACATGAAGGACTCATACAGGTTTTCATTTATAAATCTTTTCAGGAATATTATCAGTCTGTTCCTTTGGCAGGCCCAACGTTGAACTTTTGCGCAAATTTTAATCCATTTTTTATCATCATATTGAACTAAAATTTTGCAAACACTTTTTACTCTGTTGCAATGCAATGCTATGACATGCTTAAGTATTAAGAGGGGTTTTGTACTTAAAAACGTCTAATAGTTAGGTTGAACAGCAGTCGGCTTTTTTTTTATTAATGCAGGACTTAATTTTTTTGGAATTTAAAAATACTAAGAAACAGTAAAACAATTAAATCAAACTTTTAAAAGATCGAACACTTCTTTGATCTTTATATAGTAAACAGCTATGGTAATTTATCACCACCTAGGTATCCATTAAGCTCTGGTAGTAAATAATGTTATTTTATATTTAAACGATATATTTATCTTCAAGTCCATCTTAAAAAGTTTAGTTAGTTTTTATTATCATTTTTTTTTTATATTAATAGCTTGAATTTAAAACCATTCTAGCATTATCAAAGGCAACAGAGTATGAAGTTTAATTGAAAAGTAGTTATATAGCTATAAATGTCTTTATACGTTTCTTATGATTCTTACTGTACCAGAACTATATGTATTTTAATGTGTATTGTTTTTACTTTCGACAAAATCTCCTTCTCTTTCCACGTATTTCTACTAACTGCATGATTGAAGTCGTATAAACCTGAATAAGAATTTATGTTTTTGTTGTATTAATGTTCGTCTGCTTCAATGGAACGTTTCATGAATATAATGATCCTTTAGGAGCATTTTTTATCTTTGAGAATTATGAAAGGGCGTGGAGCGAGGTCGGGTGCATTGATTTGTTGTATGGTATCTCTATATGCCACCATCTTTAGTTCATAAACATTAAAGACATCTGGAAACAAAGAAACAGACGCATTACTTTATAAGGATTCATGTTGCTATTAGGCACAGGGAAAAATTTGGGTGTCAAAACAGAAAGAGTATAAACAAATTTAAATGAAACCTTGTAAAATGTGTTAGGAAGCACACAAAAAAAAGATTCTAATAAAAATGAGTATTACATTGAAAATTTTGTTTTTTTTTAGGATATGTTCACAAGTCTAATAATAGTATTGGAGAATCTTTAGTTTGAAAATAATTGTATTGAGTTTAAGTGTTCTATTTTCAATATTATGGGAAGAAATGTCTTAATTTAGACTTGTTTGAAACATAAATTTCTTTGTAAAGAAATGAATAAATATTAAAATTTACTTACATACACTTATTTTAAGTCTATATGCAATAATTTAACTTTCATAAGCAAGTTAAAGATCTGATGTGTTACAAGCTCATTGGTAGACGAATGATTTATACTTAATAATACAAAGCAGGATAAGTAGCTAGAGATATATCTTGAAAATACTATCATTGTTAAAATTTTAAAATATTTATTAGTCACAAAGAAACCAATCTAGACAAAATGAAAAATAGAAATGATAAGAATATTATTGAAAGAAAAAGAAAACGCAGATGATCATTTTAAGTCAGAAATGTAAATGTACTAATTAAAGTTCCTAGAATTATTTCTAGCAAATTTTTATACAGGAAATTTCCTTTGACAGTTAATGTATTTAAAATAAATTAAGATCTGAAATCAATGATGAAATTGTCATGTAATACTTGCTTGCTTATGAAACGTGAGAGATGCATGAGGAATGAAAATAGACATTTTCTATGTCAACATTATTTCCTACAACATCATAGATCCCATCCATTATAAGTAAAGAGGAATAATTTTATCCGTGAAACTAAGTAAAACATAAACTACTAATAAATAACATTGCTGTTAAATATCCTTTTCAGAAATTATACTTGTTATTTTACTGTAATACCTTAAAAGGATTGATCTTTCTGAACAGCAAAGCTTGGCAAATGCTTTATATCTGAATGTCAAATAAACAAATGTATTCATGATTTACTAAAGAGAAACTCAAAATCACGGATACTCACATATATTTGTGTATGATAAGCAATGCATTTTATTAATATTTGATTTGATATCAAAGTCCTACGACTAAGCAGTAATGTACAAACACAACAGAATCTTTTGTTGATAAAAAGTCTCAGTTTTGAAACCAGGTCTAACGTGAGATTATATTGAGATGAAACCATATTCCTGATCTCACAGTTTAACCCGTTAACACTGAGATTCAGTTGCTGACAATTGCTCATCGCGGAACGAAAATTTTTTTCTGAACTAGGACTCTTGAATTCTACTGACTGGATTCAATATTTAGATGGAAATTCATGATTTGAATTATTAGAATACTAGAATGCCGGAGATCCTCTGAGGGTTTGATCGAGAAGAGTGCCCCATGGAGTGAGTATTTTATTTATGATCCATCTTTAAAAGTCTTTGTTTGTATCTTACATACGATATTATCTATGAATGCATTTATTTTCTTCCCAAGCTATGGTTGCTAAGTAAACTGGAGGATTGCGTAACTACACAGACAGAGGTGAACAGCAAGATACATGTCTGACCTTGCTTCTCAAGACTTTTCTTTCTTCCAAAGATAAAAGGTAGTATCTTAAACTTTTTTTCTTGGTTTGCTTGAACGGACATCTGATTTCTTGTAATTTTACTTCTTTCCCTACTAGTTATTTTCTATTTTATATACCATTCTGACATGATAAGTATAAGTGAACAAGTATTATAAACTAAAAGACAAAACCCTGTAAATTTATATTTTTTATACAACCTATAAACAACAACTTGTCTGGCTCTTATAGAAAGAAAAGACAGCTTCTAGGGAAAACATTTGTTATTTATTTAAATTTTTTCTAAATAGTTATGGACATCGAGCATTAAGCTTTAATAATTTACTCTACAAAATGTAAAATGAATGAAAATATTAAAAAATTAACACTTTGATCTGAATGTGAGAAAAATTAAAACAGATACAGGTGTTAATACTTTCTTTCTGTCCCTGACATGAGAATCTGGCTAAATTCGTGAATTTCACCAATTAATTGTTTGCGCATGGAAAAAGTAGATATTATGGAAAAGAAACAGGAACATAAGTAAGAAGTATACTCAGCTTTCATATACGGTATAAAGAAAATTGTACAAACAAACGTGGGATCTGACATTTTTTTCAATCAATTTAGTGCATGCTAGAGGACAGCAGATTAATACACGAAATATACTTTCATTTCAGAATGAACATCTCAGAGAATATTTTATTTTATCATCTCACACTCTGTATATATATATATATATATATAATGAAATATGACACATATACAACAACAAAAAGACGTACCAGAAGGAGACCATTGCAGAAAAATTATGAAAATCAGAAAAATATGTAAGAATAAAAAAATAATTAAAATTTCAGAAAAATGAATGTTTATCTCAGAGCAAAATAGCAAACGTAACGTCTGTTGACCTTTCTATACGTACACACACATTTGCCAAAAGAGTGATAAACTCCTGATAGTCTCCCTGTGTATTTCTTGCCAATTGTTCAATTTTATGGCAGTGGCATCACATTCCCAAGATAGAGCAGTTGCCTTCCCGCTATCCCAGACATGTTGATAGAGAGGAGATGGAATGTTCAAATTCATAGTCATTAAACTTCTTTGCAGCAAGAATGTCTATTTTCAACTAATCCCGCCAAAAACAAATGCAAGGTTAATGTTGGGCATTTCGTCTCATTTTTGAGAGATGGCCAAAGGATGAGCTAATATTCAGTTTTGACATTTTAGTAAACAAATTAGATGCTTAAGAGATTTTGGAGGTTTTCCAGTTAATTAAACTAGAAAAGTTGTATAAATGTATAAGATTCGATGTAAAACCATAACCATCGAAACGGCATTTTTAAAAAAAATTAGAAGTCTTGCATGTAAAAGACAACAACTATCTGAATAGACGAACGTTTCCTGGCCTAGCGAAGAATCTTTATGTTATCCACATGATGCCAGATTATGTATCCCTAAGCTCTGTTGTAAAATATAGATTCTGTAAAGCTGCATGGTTAACTGACACCCCACCACCGTCGCACGCCGCACGCACACTAACAGCCACATCACACCACACAAGCACTACCCACCACACACACACAAGCACACAATTATATACACAGCTCACACACACACACCCTTATACTCTCTCTCTTAGATGAATCCATAGAGAATGGAACATTTAATATATATGCAAAGCCCTGTTGAACCTTGAACAGCTTTTCAGAATTCACATTTGAACTAAACAATGGAGGAAATCCTGTTCCTTCATACGGATCTGAAAAAATCACTCTTCGCCTCCTCAATGAACATTGTTATTCAGTGTGGTGGTGGAATATGGCTGGCATTCCAGCAGTGTAAATATCCATTTAATTTGACCTGATCGCCTCATGGTGATGCTATTTTTAGGAACACCAGTTTATAAATGAGGCTATTTACTGAAATGCCAAAGCCTTAGTTTTCCAACGAAAGTCTCTCGAGTATAATATAATAGTAATAAAAGTGTGATATTTATCATACTAATTCATTTTAAACCGTCCTTTATATCTGAGTGGTTAAGAATGTATGGTGGTATATACTATTTATATATTAAAGTTCTCGCAAATATAGTTTTTGAAAACTCAGTAAATCAGAAAAATGAATATGTTTTAGAGTCACTAGCTCATTTATTTTAAATTTAATTTGTTTATTTTTATTTTTGTTTGGCATTTGTTATCTCTTTTTTATAAACATCTTAAATATTTATTGCATTTATTTGATATAAAAAGGATGAAGCATAAAAGTTTTTCTGCTTTTTCTTTGGAATTTTGTTGTATTTGATTATCGATGACCTGTAATTATATTCAATAATCCAATACTGTTTCATGTGACAGAAAAATTAAAATGTTTCACATTTTACTCAGAACAAATAATTCAATAAATAATATAGAAACTGAAGATCTTGACAAAAAATATTTCTTTTTGAAAATTCCAAACTTGTTTTCAATGCTGATTAATTTGACGATTTTATTATGAACTTGTTTCTAACATTAACAGATCATTCATTATAGAGGTAGAGTTATATGCAACAAACAATAGAAAATTCTCCTTTTTCTGAGACTTTAAGTTATAAAAGGAAAAAAATCGATCAAAAACTATTTATTATGAACGTTTCATTTGAGTGAATTTTAGCAATGTAGCCCTCCCCATATAGATACTTTTAAAACAACTCAGGAGATTTCTTTTTGAGAATTATTATTTTCAAAATAAAAAAATAAGTTACGTGTAAATCTGATGAAATAATATATTTTAATTAATACAAGTTAAATAAATAAATGAGAGCTCCTGAGAAAGAGATTTGAAAATTCTTATTAAATTATTTATATCTAATCAAGATTTGCCATGGGAATTATTCAGCTAAAATTCAAATTAGTTTTGCTAATTTATTAATAAAAATAATAAAACAATTTTGAGGATTGATTTTTCCTTATTAATGTATCTCCCCCAAAATGAGGCGAAGTTTCGTGTTCAAACAAAAGATCTATAATCCACTATCGTTATACCATTTTTTATGCCTCACCAGTAATATAAGTTACTGTCCAAAATGTAAAACATCAAGCGTTTGAAATCCATTCAATCGACATTTAACTCTTATGAATATTCGCAAAAGTCTATTTTGTATTTATTGACAAAGAAAAATTCTTGCAGTATATTTTATGCGTTATTCGCATGGGACATCATATAATCGGGTTACCAAAATTAAATTTCCACAAATATATACTAAACAATCATTCGAACTAAAGCTCAAGAGAATCAAGTTTAGACAATAATAAACCACGTTTCACTTTCTTTCGATCCTTTCTACATAACTGGAATTCATAAATACGAAAACCAAACTCTCTCTGACTTGTTGAAATCGAACTGTTTGCTGACGGGAATTAGGGAGTAGCTTGACAGACTGGAAGAAATTTCTTAAGTAAAACCATTTAGAATCTTTTTCTTTGGTATTGATCTTGAGTTAGTAGAATGTTCACTTATCTATGCAAAAGTTCTTACTGTATTTTATTTTTGATATAGTAAAAATGCATGGTCTTTAATATTTATTTATTGATTGAATCGAATAAGAATTTTGTTGGGATTGTTTTCCTATCAAATATGTCATTTTGTATTGGCAAATATACATAAAATCCGTTTTGATCTTTGTAAAATTTGTAAACTGAAGAGAGATTTATTTGTGATAAGAAATTCTTAATCATAAGAAAAAATACTTTTTGTTCGTTAGTAAATTACTTGCAATTTCAGTCATTTTTTTTATTTCCCGAAACGTTTGTTTTGCCAATACATTCCTAATTGTTTTCACTAGACCAAAAAAAACTTTCTTTTTTTGTTTCTGAAAAAAAAAAAAAACCCAATAATTATTGAATTAAAAAAAGTATTTTTTCTGAACTGTTATTGATATTTTGGATAATACATATTGTTTTTGCGGGAAAACGAATATTGAATAGTTATTTATATTATGAAATTACTTAAGTATGTCTGAAACTCAGATTTAAACCAGATTTGCTCACAGAAAATGGATGGATTATGGATGCTATACGAAATTCCGAAATTTATGAAACCCCTTTACCCCGAAATTTGTGAAATCTGCTTGCCAAAATTCAATCTGAACGGGATGAGTTGAGTCAAGGCACCACTAATAGCGTCTACGACTCCATGCCAGGACATGTGGCAGATTGTGTTAGAAAAAAGTTTGGTACAGCATCCTATCGAAAACTGTCATGATTTTGTATTCTGACCAATATGTTTTGTCATAACCACTCTTTTTATCATTTCTTGCTGCTGATGAGAACTGAATTACTTCCGAATATCATTTTAATTTGAGTCTTCTGTCTAGGTGTAGCTTTCTTTGTCGTGCGTGTGATAATTGTATTTACAAAACATTTGAATAAACTTTACATTTGTATCATTGTATGTGTATGCATGACAAATAATTTTTTTTCCTCTTAAAGAATATACGTTAAATTGGAAAATTGAAAATTTACATTAGATTCTCAAACCACATACTGAATAGAACTTAAAAATTCTTTTTCAAAACGAGAGAAATAATATCTTAAAATTTAAGCAAATTCTTTAATTTACAAATATCTTTAACCAAACAATATTCTAGCATGAAAGTATTGAAAAGGTACCTGTTTTGACAACGGGTGGTATTTCATAGGCAAGTTGGAGTCGCCATTAAGTTCCGCCATTTTTAAACTGTTCCAAAGCCAATTTGACATTGATGATGATAGTTTTGCACTAATTTGTTGCCAAATTAAATTTTGATAGCTGCCGTCTCCAGCTGAAACCATCGATAAGATCTTAATTCATCATCATATAACGAAACAAAAACAAAAGTTTGCGTCCGGTTAAAATGTTTAAAAGAAGGCGTAGACGATCTCATCCATAATTCGGATAAAATCGGATAATCGTCACCATAATTCGGAAAAAAGTTATGTTGATGATATTTTTGAATGCGAAAGGCGCATTATTCATGAATTTTGGAGGAAAATAGAGAAGCAGAAACTTCAATAATTTGCCATGTTTTTGAACCACATTTCTCATTCCTAACTCGGAAATTTTTTTAAAAATCATTTTAAAGTTTTTATTTTTTATTTTTTACAAATTAAAACAATATGCAGCAAGATTGTTGAAATATGTTTCAAATTCCTTTCGTTGAAATAAAGTCATTCTCGAACATTTATTTCTACTTTCCAGATGTTTGCTTTTTTTCCTTGAGGAAAAAAGCCATCCAGATAATACAGAATCAACAGTTAAATAATGATTCATCATTTCTATTAATCCTTCAGAAAACAAGTTTTTCTTGCTTAGAGTGATTTGTTGTTGGATTAATAAGAATCCTTGGTTGATACCATTTGATAATAAAAGTATGGAGGAAGTGATTCAATATAATAAAAACTGATCATTCTTGGTCCACTAAAAGAGATTATTCTCTTAAAATATTTTGATTATACTTGTTGAGATTTGAAATAGATGCCGCAAGTCCGAGTGATTTCTTTCAATGAAAAAGAGAGAATATTCAGTAGTTACGCATTTTCATATTTGGAATATTTACGCACTTCATTTTTTTAAATTAATTCATTCAAAATTAAGCAATGAAATATTTCAATAATTAAATATTAAATGAAGACTTGTATAAACAAAATAAAAATTTAAAGAGGACAGTATTAATGTTATAGGGAGTTTTCACTATTAAATATCTTTAACTATCTATAATGAAAGTTAAACTTCATTTTAATAAAGATACTCTTATTTTATTATAATTGTTTCACGTATTTTGCTAATATCAAACAATCGGTGAACTATTTTTCAGAAAACTCATTTGATTTAATAGTATAAAATTGTTGTTTTAAAATTAAAATTTGTAATTTTTTCAGTTTGAGGAATGGTTAGTTATAATGTTTTATTTAATTTACTACTACGTACTTACTACGTCATTTTAAAATCGGTATATTGTTCGAAAGAGTCGTATATCTGTTTCATATATATGTATCTATAGTCGTATATTTGTTTCATATATATATATGTATCTATATAGCCGTATACTTGTTTCTGTAACGACTTTCTCTAAAACCTAGATAGATATTTGAATATATTTAAAAACTCTCTACTTTAGATTTGTAATGAAGCTAAGATTTCAAATAATTAAAGGGTAGCTACAGTCTATACCAGTGGAATGCTAACACATGTTGCTGCTTTGTTGAATTGTTGGATAGTCTACAGTTACTGGAGATAGCAAATATTTTACTTTATACACTTGACTATCTTAATCACTAATACACTACTTTATACACTTTACTCTGTCTTATTCTCTAATACTCTACTTTATACACACACTTTACTCTCTCATTCTACTATATATTCTTTACTTTCTTAATCTCCGATATTCTATTTTAGATTTATGATAATGCAGAAATTCAGGTATTCAGAGGGAACAGTCTATTCATGGCAACCACACTCCAAAACAATCTGCCGCTTTGCCAAACAGCAAAATGTTGTACAGTCACTTTAGATTGGAAATTGTATATTTTATACACTTTAATACTCCCCTGTTCTTCAATATTCTACTGTGGATTATTCTACTTTATACTTTTTACTCTCTTACCCACCAATATTCTCTTTAAGATTTACAATAATGCTAAAATTTCAAGTAATCAGAGGGGCCGTCTGTTCACTTTTCATTCACGTCTATCACGTTTCCAAGCAGTAAGATATTCTACATACATAGTAGACTGGAAATAGTGTACTTTAGTCATTTTACTCTTTTACTCTTCAATATATTCTACTTTCTACTCTTTACTCTCTTACGTTTAAATGTACTATTTTAGAATTAAGATAATGCTAAAATTTCCAGTAATCAGAAGGGATTGCCTACTCATGACAATCGCCCTCTAAATCAATATACCGCATTCTCGTGAAGTAAAGTATTCTTCAGTCACTGTAAATTGGAAATAGTTTACTTTATACACTTTATTCTTATACTCTCCACTATTCTACTTTAGACTATTCTACTTTATACTCTTAACTCTCTTACTCTCCAACTTTTTATTTTGGATTTACGTCAATGCTAATATTTCAGGTAACCAGAAAGGACTGTCTATTCATGGCAATGGCACTCCAAACAAATCTGCCTCGTTGTTGAGGAGTAGGGTATTTAGCCGTCACAATAGATTGAATATGATTTTACGTCGCCTCCATACTCTTATTCGGCGACTGCCAATAGTGTAACAGAAGTGAGACTTACTGAGTACAATATTGTACCATTCAGTTGTTCAAGTGGCTCTGTCCTGAATTTGCTACAATATATAGCGATGATGCCATTACGCTAATGGAGTATATATAAGAGGATACACTACTGTGTTCCTCGTTCCACCAATCGTCGAGATATTTATCGTGTGAATTCTGGAGCATCTTCAATACATCCAGTCGTAGTCCAGGTATCTCTTCAACTGCGCATGTTTTCTGAGGTAAACAAAATCCTCGAAAAATAGTTTTTTTCTGTGATAAAGAGTAACAGTTGTTGACTTATTTGTCGTTTCTTTTTCTTTTATCTTGTCAACTATTCGCATGACATACATGCATTTCGATCATGTCATACATAGTTCAACGGCACATTTCTTACAATTAGCAGAAATATAGTGACAAATCTTCATAGTATTGCATTTTTTCTATCAGACAGTGTCTAGTCAACGTAACGTTTACCTGAATATAATTGCTTAATATGATCTTATTATACAGGGTGGGTGGAATTCCCTGACACCTTTTAAAATTTAATATAAAATCTTCTGACTACTTTAAAAAAAGTACGGTGTAGACCACAAAGCTGCCCGCATTTAAAGCCTTTGACTGTGCAAAAAGCTCTATACCACCTTGAATTTAGTTTTTATATATATTTCATTGGACGATATTAGTTTTGATGTAAATCAGAAATGACGAGTTTAGGTTTGATTTCCAACAAGGATAAGCAAACCGTGTCACATGCTTCAAATGTGGAGCATTGGAGGCGCTACAGTCGGTTTTGAATGAGAAATCATTGTGTCGAATTTTGAAGCAGACTTTTTGAAAGAGTTCATAATTATCTTCACCCAACGAGCCTTTCTGGTCACTATATTACTGTCGTGAAGCGATCATCCTGTATACAGATTATTTCTGATTGTTATAGACTGGTTCTTTATTAAAATGGTGTAAATTAGATAATTTTACTGCTCCATTAGTTATTTTTTCCATCCTTATTGAAAGCATATTCTACCCTTATTTTTATTTACCAACCACTTACCATAAACGCAGGATGGCATAAACAGAACTCGAATTATATGGTGCACCTGAACTCCTCTTTCGGAAAATCGCAGCTTATAGTCCAAAAAGTTAGCCAGTACTCAAGATACACACGCATTGAAATATAGTATTTCAGTTGCACTTATAAATCATGTGTATCTGTGCATTTGCGACCACGAAATAAATATGCTGAATTTTTCATGAGGAGTTTTACTTTTTGTTTGTTTTTGCGCCATCTATCAATGATGCTCCAAACTTACTCTCTACTATTCCTTATTGGTACAAACAAAACATTTTATTGTGTGAAGCATTCTGGTGCCAACCGCACTCTTGCAAGCCAATTAGTTGATTTTATTATACATTTTCTAATATATTACGTACTTTGTTCCTTGTATAATGAAAAACGACACAATAAAACACATATGCTGTCTTACGCTACTGCATTTTATTACAAAACAGAAGAAATATTAAGGAAGTTATGAAGTAGGCAATCAGCAATATCATAAAAGCCATGATACATTAGTTAACAAAGGAAAAAATATAATGATTATTCATTAAAAATTGAAATTTCTTAAATTTTAAGACAATGTAAAGTAAACTGCATACAAATGTTTTTCACATCAAAATTTTTTTTTCTCACATCGTGAAAAAATTATCTGGTATTTATTTGTAACGTCTATAAAAATGGTATTTTATAATATTCATAATTCAACATTAACACAAAGTATTTTTGGCAGTGGTAACTTAGTGCTGATGGTCCCCGACTCCACTCTGACGGTTTTTGTCGGATTATGGGTTCGAATCTGTGATGCCACTAAAGACCTGCTGTGTAGCCAAGGCTGATGCGTGATGATTCTGGTCGAGATCCCAAGTCCTATCGTTGTTGTGGTGTGGGAGCTGAGAGAGAGGATGCCAGTTCAGCTGTCGTCCTCATCACTTGACCGAGGCTCAAAATTATAAGGTCCGTCTCCAATTGCCCTCCTGTGGTTGCTTCTATAGCCATGTTAAGAAGATTTTTTGTCATGAATCTCAAAAATAACTTTCTACTTTGAAAACACATTTTTTTTCTTTTTAAAATAAGTATATAAAATTCAAAACATTAAGTTTATGTTGACAATTTTGATTTCGATCGTAATTGTAAGTCATTTGGAAAATGAATTCACCAAAGTAGCTCATAAATACGTATTTTTTCTCTTTTAAATATATATTAGTTTCTCGATTCTGAAAAGGAGAATTAAAAAGATACATGGTATATTTTTGCTGGGTATTATCCCTACAGAAATCAATTTTTAAAAATTGTGGAGTAGAGAATCGAAACAATTTGTTCACCTGAGAATTCTAGTCAAAAGGACAGAATAATAATAAATATAAATTTTTCTACAGTAAGCTCAAAACAAGTGTACACGACATCGATGATAGAAATTGTTTCTTCAAAGAGATATTTCAAATTATGCATTTTTTTAATTTGCCTAATGCATACCTTTTAATGTCTCATATTTATTTTGTAACTCTACATAATTTGTACACTTTCTTGATATTTATATTATATATTTTCATATTTATAAGTTTAAGGGCGAAATGAAACCTAACTATTGGCATAAGCTTATTTGGAAAATATATAATAGTTTGTTGAAAAAAATTATAATTTTCACTATGTATCGAAGTTTTAAATAGCAGTTCTTCTATTGTAACTATAGTAATCCTGTTTATAGATATCTAAATATCTACTTACTTTTAACTTTAATCTAATATCTGTTACGTTTTGTATATAATAGTGAAAGTAAAAGCTGCATTTTAAAAATACATAAACAAGGCAGTGTAAAAAGGGTACTGAAAACTTTCTCTAGGGTTGAGCTGAATTAAATCAATTAAATGAATATGTATTTAAACATTTTCCAATATATAAATCATATAAAATTACGATTTGTTACTCTTCGGTATTTTTATACATTTATGATAATCTTTTCTAGCGCAATTTCCATCAAAATAGTAGACGAAATTTAATGTTTGAATCAGAACTAATATAAGACAATTCTTAACTATTTTGTCAAAAAGAAATGATGCGTGTATTTGGATTTAATTACTTTATAAAGCATTTAGATCCGTAAGTCATTTTGGCTTCAAATCTGGAGCATAAATGTAAGAAATCGACATAACATTAATAAGTCAAAACATGCTTAAAATGAATGAAATATCACAATTATTGTTAAGCCTGTATTATATATATATATATATATATATATATATATATATATATTTCTCATTTTTTCATCAAGATAAATATACGGTACTTTTTTTTATAAAAATGAGGTGGTAAATAGTAAATTAAGAAATTATCTTTTTGTAAAAATAAATGTTTAACTTTATAAACGAATGTTTTTAATGATAATTTCTCATAACTTATTTTTGGAAACAGAATTCAGAATTTTGAAAGAAATAAAAGGCCAGAAAACATTTCCCCCCTCAAACAATTGCAGTTCACATAAAATAGAGGTTTCTTATTCAAAAACAAAACGTATCCAAAATTCCTTATCGAACTGATGGTGGGAAAACACGAAAGATTCGCCAACTGGATTCGATTTTCCATCTAAATAACATATTCCCATAAAAGACTGGTGAATCAAAGCTATTATTAAGGTTCCTTGAAGAAGATGGAACTATCGATTTGTGTTCTTTCCTCAGTGTGAATTTATCTAATCCTTGCATTTCACTTCCAAAACTTAAACATACTAATATATTTGGCTGGGAACTGAAATATGCAAATCTCAAAGAAGAGAGACGAATGTTTTGAAGAAGGTGATAAGCACAGGGACTTGAAAATTGGGAATGATATATTTTGTAAGTAGGGACAGAGAGGATTCTTGAATACTTCTGCTTGACTGGTCAATTTAAATGCAAATTAAGGAAAAATGAACGGGAAAAGTTACTAAGTGAACTGAATAGTTTTAGAGTTAAGGAAAACTTGAAAAGTGCGACTGAATCACGAAATGGATCGTTGTGGAAGTATTTGAAGTAGATTTAATGTCACGCTTGTGTGAGTGGAAACGATAAAAATCTTACAATTCGAAGTGAAATGAAAATGGTATCTTTTGCAATGTTTTCAAAATAATCAAGCATACTTTAATGCTATGTTCAAGACGCTGTTAATTAATGGCCAACTTATGAGACTCAGCTAATAAAAGCGCATATGCAGTCATAATATTGTATGAAAAATCTATAGTAAAATAAACAAAATACAATAAAACAAAAACAAAAAATGAATTCGAAGCTATTAGTAAAAACTATTAAGTAAGTTTACTATCAATAAAAAGGTATTACAAAGAATTGAGAGAAAAATGCTTTAAAATATAACACGAAAATATTAAATTCATCAGAAAAAGATTAAAGGCTAGAAATAAATTTAAAAAAAAAAAAAAAAAAAAAAAATATATAAACACTTAATTTTTTTTTATATTGAATGAAATAAAGAAACCAAATAAATAAATAATAAGCACATTGGAAAAATTTAGGTGTAAAATGTTTAAATGCTTTCACAGACTGCAGAATGTGATGCGTGGTTGTTCCAGAATTAAAAACCGATTGCCCTACTAAGTGATTACTTTATAAAATAAAGTAAGAAATTCAAATTAAAAATCAAATGCAACAGTTATCAGAAAAATAAAATTTAAGACCAGAAAGATATACAACATTATAAGATTGCACATAATTATTTTTAATAAGAAAAAGAGAGCATTATAATAGTAGAGAGAAAATAAACTAAAATTTACTCTAAAAAATTGTATCACGTGTATCTCTAAAAATAATAACTATGGGGTCTTGTAATAACAATATTCGTGACAAATAGAAAAGATATTAAAAATAGTAAAACCATCTGGTTTCAAAAGCAAGAATGAAAAAATACAAGAAAATGGTTTAGTACTAATAAAGATTAAAAATATAAAGTAATATAAATTAAAAATTAAACTTAAAAACAAAAAAATAAAAATATTAAAAGGCAAAAGTATAAAATTAAATATACATCTAAAAACATTATAATTATATCCCATGACTTCAGCAAAACTAACTTATTTTATTTTATAATTGTTATAATGAAATTGTATATTGTTTTAAGGAAAATAATAGTAGAAATAGTAACTTGAAAGTAGAAATTCTGAAATTTTTTAAAATTTTCATGAATAGTAGAATAAATATTAACTCATCCTTTGCTGTATAAAATGTAATTACATATGATAAATATAAAAATTGATATACTCAGGAATTGTTCTAGAATGGTTCCTTTTGTACTATGAAATAAAAAATTTCTCTCTTAGCATAAATATTATTATATATTTGACAATTTTTAAATAAATATCTAAGGATCCAGTTACAAATATATTATTATTGTTAGATTTTAAATAAGGTGGGTGAAAAGGTCAATAAAGTGTAATTTCTAGTTTATAATTATATTGAAAAATTAAATGAACGTGGATATTTCAAAACAAAATAAAATTATTGTTATCAATGTTATTTTGTTCATAAAAGTGTAAGTAAATATTAACAAGACTATTATTTGGAAGATAACCTTATGGTATGCCTGAAATATTTGAATTTTTCTTAATAAATATCACATAATTTTTTTCAGTACTGATTTGATAAAGCCTATTAATTTTTAATGGGAAATAAATATATTAATTTAAAATTCCTTAAAAGCAATATTAAGAACTTTAATGAGATCGCATTTATCAAATTAAAATATTTCCAAAATCATAACTGTAGATAGGGAATATATCTTTATTTTTTGATACACTTAATAGTAATCTGTTTTATATTTGCTGATTTTTTAAAATTATTTATTGTATTTTATAGGATTTTACCAGCTATTGTCATTTTTATATTTTGTTTCATTTTTTCATAATAGAACTTTAGTTATAGTAAATTTATATATTAATTAATATAATTTATATATATATATGGTTTATGTCCTGATGATTAACTACAGCAAGCTTTTAAAACAACACAAGTAATTTAGTTATCTGTTTAATAATTAATTATACAACATTTCATCGACAAAACACCATTCATAGTAAAAACAAAAGTATATCCGATGCCAATATTCAAAATAATATATAATGCAGATAATAATAAATAATATAATAGATCATTTGCAGTAAATGTAGATGGGTAAATAGTATTCCTACATTCAGCATCCAGCATTATTCGGACAAATAAATGAATTGTAAATCAAATCAAAAATTTCTCTCGAATTTTGAAGATCAGTTCTAGCACAGGCGGTAACAACCCTGACGAAATAATCAGATTGTTTCTAAATCTCCAAGATCACAAAAATTCACAAAACTGGTGTAGAGTCCTCAAAGACAGCCCATACAAAAATTCACATGAAAGGTCACTCTAAGATGAAGTATTCTCCAGACAGCATACAATGTCTTTTCATATTCATTCTTCAAGCGTCTTGAAGAAAGAAGAATGAGCTGTCACTTCTACTTTTTGACCAGGCAAATTTTCTGTCACTAACCTGCGCTCACTGATCTACCTCAATCGAACTCTCGAAATTTATCGGCCTGAATGCACGGCATATGAAAAAATGACACACATACTAATTAATTTTAGTTAAGTATAATTTCCAAAGGAGATAAACACTACTATCTTCGTGGTTGCATAAAATCGTCAAGGGGTTTATTTCTTTCCCTTCATCTTTCGGGACGGGACGCCATTGGCTTAGAAAGTTCCCTGGGGGCGGAGGAGATTCAAAAGGAACTTTCGCAAGGTTCGATGGGTATTGCGTGGCTAAGCCTAACTTCAGAAAAAAAATTCACAATTTCTTTTTTTGTTCTAATGTTTTAATTTTTGGTAAAATTTTGGAATATTACTCATACTTTTCACTCACTATACTTACTTTTTTAGATTATTAAAATTTTAGATTATTTTTAACTTTAGATTATATATTTTAAAATTACGGTTATTAATAATGTTTTTCATTTAATTTACAGAAAAATGTATATAAAGAAGTGTTTACTTTGAGAAATAATTTTATGAAGCGCTATTGAAATTATTCCTATGTTTTACTGACAAAAACATTAAAAAACTTTAAAAGTAATGAAAAATATACAATAAAGACTATTTACATGATGTAACAAAACTTATTGTGAAAAACTAAATGCAAACGTGGTAATTCTCAAATCGTGGGTAAACACAAAGTTCTGTTTTGTGCGTCTCTGATAAAATGTAATCATCAGAATCACTAGAAATATTCTTTTCAAACATATTTGAAAATTAATTGCATCCTCATCATTATTTGGCTCGTCGACCATGTGAGTATATACTTTTGATATACAACGTTTTCTCACAATTATAAACAGGAGTCAAGGCTTTCTGAAATAATAAGGGAAGTAAGTGAAATACATCAAAAGAAAAAAGAATCAAAGTCAAGCAGTACTTACAGTACAGCTCTAAAAAGAAAGAAATAAAAAATATCTAGAAAAAATCAATACAAACATTCATTGAGAAATCAGAAACACGAATGTACATTATATGGAAGTGATGATATCCATATTACATGCTTTCTACTCCCGGCTAGCCGCAAGCGATATTGAGTTGTCATGGGCAAAACATATCTATCAGGCCTGCAATTATCTATACAAATATGTCACAAACGTCTATACATGGTTTGATTTAAAACAGTGGTTAGAAACCGTGGCTGAATATAGCTGACGAGAAAGGTCTGATACTGCTCCCTGTCTAATTCTGTTTGCAGCTTCTGTCAAATTCCGGTAGTCATTCGACGTTGTAACCCAGGGAAGACCTATACTGTAACGTCTAGTGACAGTTCAATCATTTTGGAGTCTTTGCCATAGGCTAGAGATGAGACTTTAGTTTATTCCAAATTACTCGGATACTTCCATTTGAGCACATGCTCATTCCTAACGGTAGATAAGTCTACCACGTAAAAAACATCCACAAAAGTTTTCTGTGTAATAACTACTCGTTTGTGGCACTGAGCGGCTTACAGAAAGCTTGAGAATAATTTTATACACACACACACACACACACACACACACATATATATACAGAGAGAGAGCGAAACGCTCAATGGTTACAGTAACATGTCTTACAATACCATTTGTCTTTCAAAACAGTGTCAACAAATTCGTAATTTATTGAGATTTAATTATTAGAATAATTGTATTTCACTAAAAACCAATAAGTGATAAATATTTCAAAAATAATTAAGAGATTTATTGGAAAACATCAACTCTTTTAAAATAAAGAACGAATGTTATTTGATAATCCTTAAGTTGTAGGAAAGAATAAGTGAATCTTGATGGCTGAATTAAAGTGAACGAATTTATTAAATGACAATATAGTCGAAGGCCTTGAGATTTATATTTCAACATTTCGAAATGCTCATAACGAGAGATAAATTTAAAATGAAAATGGCTTCTGCGAAATACTTTTGTAACTTTATCTGTTAAATTTTCATTTAAAATTAGTAAGATTTAATTGTGTTTTATAATGCAAAAAGGATTCGTAAGAGAACGCATTCCTTCAAATAAGTGAAACTCTAAGTAGTTAGAGTTTAGAGAAAGCATAAAATAATATAAATTAATTTTTAATATACTTTGACATTGAAAGTTTATAAATTAATCTTTATGAGTATTTTGAATAAATTGGAAAACAAAAACAACTGCTAATTCAATTACTCCTTGTTCGTGTTTAGATTGTCTGAAAAAACCCTTTCGATTCTATTAAAAATTAACTGAACTGAATTAAAATAAATCAAAAATGAAGAAATGCGAAGTTTTTTTTCTTCTGTTGAATCAATTGTGCTTTGCCCCCGAAAAATGATGATTTTCTTTACCGATTTCATTTTTCAAAATTATTATGTTTTTCAAATATTTTTTTTTATTTATATAGATGATTAAAATAAATTTTACAATAATAATGATAGTGAACATTCGGAAATATATATTCTTTTTGAAGTAGTAAGAAAATCCTTTTCGAGTCAAACAAAAAAAAAGTAACAACTTGTTTATTTTTCACTCTATTCATTGCTAAACAAAACTTGAATAAACCTCACACGACAATCAAGTCTCATTTGTACACGAATAAATCTAAACAATAGGTCATACAAGTACAAATATTTTCCTCACGGAAATTCTTTCAGCCCATCAAAGACGACAACTATTCCCTGATTCCCTTTTGTCAACAGCGTGATGTCAGGAAATAAGAAAGCTTTATTTTGTCTTTTCTGGAAGTATAAAAGTGTTGATAAGAATTAGTAATGATTTTTTTTTTGCAATATCTGAATTTGCCTCTCTGGGATATCTACTTATTAAATTCATATCTAGTTATCTGATAATAAGATGTTCTAAATGGATTACAAAATTTCTAAATAACAAATGCCTGGCGTATTTAAAAGAACACTGCAAAATAAAAATAAATCAATTTTTTTTCAAAAGTAAATAAATAATTAGAATCAACTGTGACAGAACATAAAAAAAATCTTTTTTTTTTATATATATTCTTACCAGATTACGATTACAAGGTTTAAAAAAAATGCTTGTAAATATTAGCCGACCCTAAATTAATCACTATATAATTAGTCAATAATTATAAGTTATTTATATTTACAAAGAGATTATTTTAACTTATAAAGTGTGAGCGCTTACTCATCAATTCTATTTTACAAATACTCTAAAGAAGCTAGAATTTTTTTCATATGTCTACGATTCCCAAGATATAAAAGCTTTGATGAAATTTGTGATGAGGTGCTTTATTATTCGTATTTCATGCTCTTGAGTTCCACTCGTATGATCTCTTAGCATACAAATTCAGGACTATAAGTCTGCTAAGCAGATTAAAAATACTCCCAAGGCTTAAAGAAAATTAATAGGTAAAAATTTCTGAATAATGATCTATAATACTGTAGAAATAATTTATTCTAGTTTTGTTTAAAAGTAATGTTAGAAATTTGAATCAATTGTGAGTCTAAATACAAAATAGTGAATAAATTTTGTATTTCACCTCGAATACTATTGCTAAATTGAAGAAAATACAAATAAATGTGAACGGTATGAAGAATGTATGGTAGAATATATTTAGAGTTTGTTAATTGTTATTCATATTATTGTATTCTCATTCCTTTATATTTAAAATATAAACAGTGAAATTACGCAAAAAACTAACCCAGAAGGTAACGTAAAACAATTTTCACTTTGAATGACTCAAAACTTATATAGGAGGAATATTTTCATACAGTAAAATTTTCACTGTCGAACAGTATCATAAGATGATAATCAATAAGAATAATTTATTTAGGGTAAGATATTTATTTTTCAAACAATGGAGGAAAAATATTTATTCAAATATAAAAAAATACAAATCTTACAATGCTAAAAGTAGTTTTGAAGTTAGATGGAAAAAAAAAAGATTCTTGGAGTGAAACTAAAAGAATTTAAATTCTCATCTGTGTTATATATATATATATATATAAATTTTTGAGATTATTATTTAAGAATCTATTAATATATTTAATTCTGAATTAATATGTTAATATGTTCCCTTTGTTTATCTTCCTTCTTTTTCCCGGTATTTGAGGTTCTGAATTTTTAATTTTTGGTTTCTTACCATTATTTTATAATATAATTAACTAAAGTGCGAGGGATTGATCCTTAAGACCTGTAGAAAGACAAATTATTCCCTTCAAAAGTATAGAACAGTTTTAATTACATTATTTTCATTATTCAAAATTTTTGCTTTTTATTTTCTTGGCTTGTTCTCATAAATTTTCTGGTATGTTGATTGTATTTTTTGCTTTTTAGCTTTAAAATTTTTAGATTGTTAAAGCATTATATAAAAATATTTAGCTGATTTGCATAAATATTAATTTATTTTTAATGGTTTTTTTTTTAAAAATAATTATTTATCTACCAACAATATTAATTTTGTGTTGGATATCTTAGATAGTTAATTGTTATATATAGTGTAATTTGGGATTTGTGCTATTTGTGCGTTATTTTTACATATAATGAATTTTAATTGATTTGTAAAAATGCATTATTATTCAAGGTTGTGATGAGAACATCTTTTTTCAATTAAGACTGTACAGTTATTCATTTGGAGGAGAGAGAAATGTATTAAATATACATAATAGATATGGATATTACAAGAGACGTAGCTCCGCCTTCTCGATTGCAGCAGAAGAAAAATTTACCTTGTTTTAGAATTTATAATATGTGCGGATTTCACCAAATGTGTCTCAGGTGGTAGGAGATGAAAGAATTCGGAAGTACTCTTACATAATCTATCAGTCTAATGGGGATTATTTCCTACATATCTATAATTTTGGGAAAATTGATTCAGAAGATTTTATGAGAGCATAATCACATAAATTAAATGATAATTTAGAATTTTCTCAGGATGAACTCTTTACTAATGGGTTATAATACACACCCACACCCAGTTTATATCTTTAGAGTGTTTGCTATTTCATTCAATTTCAATTTACGGTCATTCAAAATCATTTTGTGGATTTTTTTAATGTTTTCGTCGGTAACAACCTCTTTTGGGCGTCCATTGCGTTCACCGTCTTCGGTGCTCATTTCACCACGTCTAAACTTAGCATACCAATCCTTGATGGTTGATTTTCCTGGGGCAGTGTCCGGAAACTCGGCATCAAGCCAAGTTTTTGCTTCAACTGTATTTTTTCCCTTCAAATCAATATTTTATCAACACGCGAAATTCCTTTTTATCCATTTTTTTCACAATAACAAAAGTTGCTTCACTCAAAATGCTACAATTCACAAACTAATGATCCGACAGCTGTCAAATTTATACACGCATCTTTTGAGGGTTAGGGCTAACTAAAAAACACATGGATTTAATTCTAGTAGTGCCATCTATGTGCCAGGCCGGGTACTTTTCGATTGACCTGTTATTTATTGTAATTTAGGGAAATATTTTTCATTGTTTGAGCGCTAAATTCTTCTTTACTTTGAATAAATGATCGAATTAGGGCATTTATTTTGGTATGAAAGTGAATAATCGCGAGACTGTTTAGCTTACTGGAATCGAATTTTAGTGCAACATTTTGGAAAAGTTTCATTCCCTCTCTTTGAAAGAAATTTACGAGAAAAATGTAAATGTTTTACCTGTTTCATATAACATAATATTCATTATAATTTTTTCTATAGTTTTTTTCAATTCTCATTAGTTGTAAACAATCCCAAGTAAATCAATTAAGATGAATCAAGTTCAATCCCTCTGTACACATAAAACTTTAATGATGTTTTGAAAATTCTCATATTTAGATAACTACAAAGAAGCCAAATTTAGACGCATATCTTTCAAAAACAAAAGCCATGCGATAGCCAATAATACATGGAATTCGAAAGTTTTAAGCACATAAAATATTATATTAAAGTAGAATATATTAATATGCCACAAAATAATAGTGTTTTCATTATCCTTTGCAAATATTTGAAGAAAATTAATTTCAAATAGATTTATATAATGATATAAAAATTCCTGCTTTTTAAAATTTAATATTATTTAAAAAATTAGAAAAATTTTCCTGATTAATGTCAGGTTATGGAATTTTAGAAAAAAAATTAATATTTCTTTGCTCTAGAATTTAATGAGCTCTAGTTGAATTATTATTGCCTTATATAAAAAATAATGACACTACAATATTTTTGAATAAATTTGAAATAAATTTGAATCGCATACGAAAGTATTAACACATTCACTTTTGCATTCTTACATAAGCTTCAAACTGTATCTTTTTTAAACGAGTTTTAAATAATTAAATGTATTATCAAAGAATATGATCATTATTGTTCAAAAGAAGGATTATCTGATTTTTTTCTTAAATGTCATATAATAAGTATGACTTCTGTCTTATGAGCAACAAGTGTAAAATATTGATAAAATAAACAAAAATTAATAAAAATAAAGCTCAATTTTAGCTTAAATTAGATATTTTCCTGGGTGCCTTTTCGATATCTAATGAAAGTAAAAGAAATTATAAGGTTATTATAATTATTAAACTTCAAAATAATTTAAACGTAGTTAATTAGTTTTAAGCATTTTGAAATTTGTATTGAAACTTCTACTTTTCGAAAAATGGAAACAGTACAAAGTTTTGATTAAATTTCTTATTAAAGAATATGGATAGGGAAAGTTATTTTTTTTTTGTTAAACTTCTTAATTAAGTTCTGAAAAACTTTATTCCTATTATAAGTTTTACAAAAAATGACTCCGTAAAATTAATTTTAGTAATGTGTAAAGTTAATTTTCTTTGTTCAGATAACGTTAATGAAAGTAATAGAAACGAAACAAATATGTAATAACGTTTATTCAAACATTTAATAACTTTTAAGTGAGGCATATAGTTAACTTTCAAATTCGAAAATGTTTTTAACTGTATTTAAAATTTGTAAGAATGACTAAATAAACTGAAGTACTATCTTTTCTTAGTTTTGAAATATTAAAAAAAATAATACATTAAATTATGTATAATATTTTAATTATATAAATAATTTCCTGATTACTTAAGAAAAGAATGTTTTAAGAAAAATAAGCATCATTTTATGATAGAAATCTTAGCTCAAATAAAGAAAGTTAAAAGATTTAAAAGGTATCTCATTTAATTATTTTAACTTGTTCTACTTGAACTTTAATACTTGTGATCCTGATATAGCTGAATATGATAGAAAATGAACAGTAAAAATCTTTATGTCAAGGAAATGTTAATAATATGTATTCAAAAATACAATTAATTATTAACTGAATAATAAATTAAATCTCAGCACAATTGAATATCAAACTTTTTTTTCTTGTATCCAGATTGCCTTGGAGAAAGCATAGGGTTTGATTTATGATTCTCAAATGAAATGAGCTTTGGTAGCTTTTGCTAATAAAAATACAAAGAACCAGACGAGTTCTAATTTGTATGCAAACTTTTTCTATTACATTTACTTGCTGTTTCTTAGAAATTCTAGATAACTTTTATAAAAAAATATCGTCTGATAGTAGGTTAATTTTATGTTTTTCATGCAATTAGTTTTAACTTTATGTATATAAAGGAAATAGCTTTATATATTTTTATAAGCGTTTCAGAAACAATCATGTATTAATTGATGAAAATTGTGATTCGATGGTTCAAACTTTGATTTGCTGTATTATTTTAGGATTCAGAACATTATAGTGGTCAATTATAACTGTATTTGTATATTATAACTACAGCTATAATTGTAAGACTAAATCAGTAAGAAATTGTAATTTTTTTAATAAAATCCTTGGAATTGTTATTGATTTAGTGAAACTCCTGAAACATCTGAAAATAACTGGGCTCATCGAAACTAGTATGTTTTATTATTTGTTACAATCACTTTATACAAATAGTAATAATCTACCTGGATAAATTGAATATCAACAAATAGTTGTTTTACTCTTACAGTCTATTTGAATCATTTTGCCACAACCACATTGAAAAAAATGCATTTACATACTATACAGGTTTTTCTGTACAATAGATATGTTTAATTAATTAGAATTATGTAAGAGTTATTTTGTACTCTACATTTCTGATTAAATAAAAAATATAAACTTTTAGAGTCAAAATAATATTCATAAAGAATACGTAAAATAAATCCATGCATTATGTGATTATTAATACAACAAATAATCGATTTTCGAAAATCATTTACTAAGACATTTCGCTACATGCTCGAACATCAACAGTCAGAATAATTTGTAAGAAAATTATAAAGTCATTCGATCAATATGAACGACTTACCAAATTTTTCTTGACGAATAATTCAATCGGCTCCCCATCAAGTGGTAAGCTGATTTCCAGAATTAAATTCAACTCACTTCTGCAGATATTCTTCCTTTTAATCGAATGGGATGCTTAAGGAAGAATGAATCGAATGAATTTCCCAAGTGGGACATAATCTTTTCTGTCATCCTACCACTGATGAAATCCTTAATCTCTATTTGTCTTTACCGTTTAATGGAACTCTCCGGTAATGGGCTTGAAATGAATTGAATTCTATGATTGATGAACATGAACAGGTTTACCAAATTTTGATCTATAATTGATTTTTAGTTTATCTTACATTCTGTTGAACTATTTTGAAAAAATAAAGCTGTTAAAATTCAGTTTCTTAGTTTCGAAACAAATTTAAGTTCCATGCATTGTGTATTATGATAAATAGTATGATTACTGGTTTTCTTAGGGTGATATCTCCATATTAAAATTCATTCACTGTATGGTTATAGAGCGTTAGAGGGATAGATAAATCCATCAGAAATCGAAAGTTAATGAATGAAAAAGTTTACTTAAATTATACTTACATACAAATAACTTTTGTAGTAAAATGATATTTAATGATTTTTTAATGAAATAATGGACATTTTACTAGAGTGAAAAACTATATATAATTAAAAATAGAAAACAATATTTTTTAAATTGAAATGTTGGTGAAATTACTTTTGTTTTTGATATGATAATTGTAATTCGATTTTTCTCCTTCTCTCTTTCTCTATGAGATCAAGTAGATAAACTTACACAATTTTTCAAAAGAAAGGTTTAAGAATATTTACGGCAAAAATATGTGAAGAAATTAATGATAAATTAACATTTCATTATGATCTTAAATTTCATTCTGATTTTAAGAAAGATTTAACAGTCAGTTTAAGTTTAATAAGTAGAAAGGTTTTATTAATAGAATTAGTTATGTTACGTAAATTCAAAAAAAAAAAAAAAGTTAAAATTTTTATTTTATTTTTATTTAAAATTTAAAAAAATAATCTTTAGTGTACTAGTTATCAAATATATATAATGTATATATATATATATAAGAAAATTGAGTATCTTCTACAAATTTCGCAATTGTTTTGTTATATCTGAGCAAAACTGAAACAAAACTAGATCATGATGCTAGTGGATTTTTCAAATAACTAGATTGACACATTTATTTAACTTCTAAGCATAATTTTTATTACTGAATTTTATTTCATGAACTAATTATAAAATAGTCTGAAGAGAAAGTGTTCTTAATTTTATTTGAATCCAATTGTTAATAATTGAAGAGATTTCTAGAACAGCTACTAAGAGTCGTATACCAGATTCCCTTTAGCAGAATATTTAACATTTTATAATTTAGCAATCTATCAACAACTTTTGTTTTATTACCTTTATATTTTTTTCATACTATGTCGCATAAGAAGTACTTTTCAATCCGTGACGTTAATTCAAAAATAAAACATATATATATATATTCTATTACAGATCGTATTTGACATGCATACTTATAGACAGTTCCATTTTACTTTATAGGGGTAATCCCCTGGATCTGTAACACATCTAGAATATTAGAACGATTCTCATACTGTATAATTTAAGGCGATGTTTGCTTTTGGGATGCAAAGAGCGCCATACCCACAAAGTGCTTAGAAAATTGTAAAAAAATAAAAATAAATGATTAAACTAACTTTACAATAAACCAAGGATTTACCCCATTCCTTGTCCTAATGCCCTTTCCTTGACGCGGGTACTTTAGGAATCGCTTTTATAGGTAGTCTTGCTAACACATCAATCAATAACACCCGAGACTAACATTGAAAACAACATTTTTTTTGCAAATTTTTTTTTTATTCATCAACATAACACCTTCTGTTAATCACTTTTTAGGGTGATACAATCGTTCCAACGCTTTTCCAAATCTTTTTTTTTTCCAATTTTTTTTTTTTTTTCGCAAGAAATCTTCTTTGTTGCGAGTAAATAGCGATAAACAGCTTCCTGAATCATAGACTCGTTGCTGTTTTTGTTCCATCGAAAGCAATCGCGGCACCCATTTGGAAAAAACCTTTTTCACTTCACTTCAAAAACCCTTTTTCAGTAAATACACTTCCATATGATATCTGTGTCATCTCAGCAATCTCACGGAGCTTCACTTTACGATCTTTCATTATAATTTTTGTCACTTCACTCACATTTTCCGGTGTAACGGCTTCCACAGGTCTACCCGAGCGTTCCGCGTCATTTGTGTCGGTACGACCACGTTTAAACTCGGCAAACCACCGACAAATCGTTGCTTTTGATGGACAAGAGTCCGGGTAACATTTTTCAATCCATTGTTTCGCTTGCATGGTGTTTTTACCCATTAAAAAACAATGTTTTATCAGAACACGAAACTCGGTTTTTTCCATTTTTTAAACAAACTACAAAATGACTTTACTCCAACCTCGATAACTCAGCAGTTTCTGGTCCGATCGACTTAAGATTTTGACACGTTTCAAGCAAAGGTTAGTACTCTAGAAAGACCTGGTTACTGGCTTACTAAGAGCGCCATCTCTGGGTTAGTCTCGGGAGTTATTGATTGATGTGTTAAGTAGTATTGTCTCGCACTATTCTTTTTTTTTTTGTATTTCTGATATGTTGTTCCTGTTTTTTCTTCTCTCTGATCTATCTAGAGCTATACAAGAGGCATTGATGACATTAAAGTTCATCATCTTAACAGGACAGGTGATGAGGGCTCTCTGAAAGTAAGAGTGAGATTCTGACAAATTCAGCCATGCAAAAAGGTTTGAAAGGCTGATCTGGTCATCCCCACGCATGTTGTAATTGACAAAAGTCTTACGCTGGTCAAAAACCTAAAGATCGTCTTGGGTTAACTAGAGAATTTTGAGAAGGCCCTTTAGTCAGATCTGTCTCTCGCATATTCAACGTAATCAAAATTCACTGAGAAGTATTTTGGAGTGGGGAATATTTAAGATTTACTTCGAGAAAATTAGTTACTATAAATGTAATATATACTTAAAGTTTTTATTTGTAATAAATAAAGTATTATGTTATCTAGTTCTATATTATTCGTAAACTTAATAAATTTGAAATATTTAACAGACTAGAGTTGCAGAAATATTATCTTGTTGAGATTTGACTAATGAATAAAAATAGTCTATTTTATTTGAATGGATAAGACTTCTATGTGTTTAATTAGTTACTGGATTTTTAGTTTAATATAATAAAAATTTTGACTTCTAGAATTTTAGAAGCAGAATTTGTAAGCTATTTAAGGATTTCTAATCCCAAATTTTACAAAAATTTTATGAGACAATTTTGTTATAGATGTTGAAAACTAAGCTAATTATAATGAAAAAGTGTACTACAAAAGCATATTTAACCCAAAGAAAGTTTTGATAACAAGACTAAGAAAACTAATTATTGACTATTGTTGATGTCCATGATTATTCACAATTAAATGGAACACATAAATACTTTAAATCAAGTAATATTTATTTAATAAGGCAACTGAATTTTAAAATACAAACATTGAAAAATTTGACATTAACTAAAGTAAAACAGAAATGAGAGATTTATTCCAAAAATGAAATGAAAATAAATATAGCTCGTTCTGATTTAAAAAGACATAAGGAAAATACTCTAAGTTAATTTAATTTCATAAAATTTCATTTTGAAATAAGTTTGAAAGGACATTTTACTGAAGAAAATCATTTTAGGGAAAATATTTGTTCCATGCGATGTCGTTTACACAGTAAGTCTGGAAAAAGTAAAGCAAAACTTTTTAAATCAATCGCATTTCATCACCCATGTTGAAAAACTACTTTAATTTACTAGAAACGGAATTATAAGAATGGAATTAAAGTAGCTATTTTAAGAATGAAGGCTGTTACTGAGACAGAAAAAATATACATGCTTAGTCTTTTCTAAATATAACTCTAATGAGAAGAAACCCCTAAAAATGTGTTACATTTCCACATCAAATAAGACTTCAGGAAAATAAAGCTAAAAAAAAAATAAACAATCTATTTACATTTGATTTATTGGTACTCTGAGACATATAAACAGATTCCATCACGCGTATAAGAAAAAGAAAATATTCAATACAATTTATGCAAGAAATATCATTTTTATGTCAAGAAGTCAAAACTGCAATAATGCCGCAAATGAAATTGTAAATTTCCTTGTAACAACTTTTGTTTTATTTTTTTGTCGTTATTTTAAGCGTAGCGAGAGAAACACAGAAAAATTTAAATTGATTTCTATTCTTTTTGTGTATTACTGCCTTGGGAGTACTTGAAAGTGAAGGGCCAATTTGTATCGAAAAGAAATATTTATGACGTCTTTCAAAATAGAGGGACACTATTTGTGTTTAAGTTTAAGATTCTTAGCTTGTCAAATGTAACAAAATATCGCTAAATAAATTAGAATGTAAAGTGATTTTACCACACCGGTTATAGGCGTACTGTTATCGATATTCAATACAGACATATTAGTAAAGAGTTCAATAACTTGAATAAAATATTAAGATATAAAATGCTTTACACATGAGATGGAAAACATTTCATTTGGGAAAGCTATTTAATTATTTTTGTGTTGTAATGTCAGTTTCAACATATTTATAAATCATAATGCTTACAAAATGTTAAACATGTTTGAATGTGACTTATTTTAATATGAAGTGTATATTATACGATATTGAAATCATAATAAATGTTGCCTATTGATGCAGATCAGAACGTAATCCTCTATAGATCCATTATTTTTAAAATTATGATTTATAAAAATATTTTTGTGATTGATTCTGATTTAAGAAAATAAATTTATTCTGTGTCTAAAAATAAAATAATTTTATGTTTTAAAATTCTAATTTTTGTCCGGGAAGTATGTTTGTGAGAACCATCCTTCATTGTTTAATTATGCTGCAATTTTTCCTTCTAATTAAATAGCCAATAATAACTACATTTCTATTGAAGATGCGTGTCAGCAAGAGAAACTATTTCATTAATCTCTAAAGAATAGATAAATTGAGTCTCTATCAAATCCCATTTCACGCGTTAATTCTAAATAATTTTCAACTAATAAATTTCTTAGCTTACTTATCCATTTGTTCTGATGCAAACACTTCTGATAAACAGCCGATTCTTATGCTAGTGCCTGAACAAAAATTCGTTTAATCCAAAATATACTGAGATGCCTTAATATAACTTACCAATATTTCTCGACGAGTCATTATCCTCTATCTCCCTCAATTTTCCTTTAAATTCCATTTTATTTATTTATTAGTATTACAAATTCAATTCAATGCACTTGTGATATGCATCTTATTTACCTAACCACGTTTCATTTTGCTGGTTAGGAAGAGTATAGTTTTATGCTTTAAAATTACGATAATGCATCCGAGGTTAATAAAGAAAAATTCGCGAATAACCCAACGTCACTTATTTACCATCGTAGTAGCATTTCTTGCAAACTGTTATTGTTCAAAAAATAAGTATGTAGTTGGTGGTATGTACACTTCCCAAGACTTTTCAGAAAGGTTCTAGTAGCGTACATTTTTTCTGGTAAAAAAGTTTCTAAAAAATTAATGTATTTTCATTTGGTTATGATATGGATACTTTTTATCACACAAGGACATCAATATTTAGAATAATCCTTATTATAGTATTCCTTTTTTTCTGTTTAATTCGAAAATTAAAAAAAAAATTATAAAGCAATATAATAAGAATTGGGGAAACCTACAACATACAGAAAATATGAATTTATTGAAGGAAAAATAGAAAGAATATAATTAAAGAAAATTACTATAATTGTATGTGATAGTTATGTCAGAATATAGAATTAGTTGGAGAAGGATATATTTGAGAAACTATTTTGGACTCAAAATCGATACTATAGAATTAGGCAAATTTAGCTTAAGTATTAAAGATATTTGTTACATCTAAGTTATAAAAATGCATTGAATTATGTCAAATAATAAAATGATATATATCAATATGAAGTAATATTATTCTAAAATAAAATTATGTTAAACTGTAATTTTAGATTATACTGTTATATTTTAAATCATGTTTTATTTAAATTTTCTAAATTAAGTAAGTATCGTAAGAAAATATTTTTTCGGGAAGTATTTTGCTTTTAAAATAATGTAATTATTTATTTCATTTACATAATGCATAAAATAGTTTTTACGGATACATTTTAGTGGAAAAGGTTAATTAAACATTGCATTATAAAATCTTTTATTTAAATATTTATGCAAGAAAATTGTATTTTTTTTTGTAGATTAAAACTTTATTTTATCCCATTGCATGCTCAGTTCGATTTTTTGTTTCTATTTAATATTTAGGGAAAAAATTTCATCTAAGTAATTAGAATGTACAAAAGAAAATTAAATTACGAAAACAAACAACATTTATCCTATTTGTTGCTAATAAAGAAGGGCTAACTGTAATTCACACATTTGTGAAATAAGCTAACAAACTTTAATTACTTTATCTATTTAAAATTACAAAATATGTTAAAGGCATAATGTGTAACAATATGCTTTTCTTTTACAAATAAGTTTAATAGGTATGGCGATTTTAAGTTGTACAACGCAAGAGTAATAAAAGTGAAAATAAGTTTTAATAAATTCATATTTAGAATTATAAATTGCCTTTCCGTTAACCAAACTCAGAAATGTTATTACAATGATATGTTTATCCAAAATGTCACCCTGAAGCGAAAATCTACTCTCAATTTAAAATTTTAAAATAAGTAATTTTATAATCACTAAGATAATATTTACAAATTCATATGTCATTTTTACTCGAAAAAACATTATTTGATATTTTGTATTAGTAATGAATTTATCAAAACAAATCTTGAAAAGAAAATTATTACACTAAATGTTATTTTTCATTTGTGTCGAAACTTAATTAGATTTAAATCTTATTTTAAAAATAATTAAGTCTTGCATCTTTGATCCTATTACAGAAAAAAGAATATCCTTCTCATATGAAATTTTATGTTTAAATCGAATCTACTCATTCTTTCATTATACAAGATGAAATTATAAAATAGGAAAGAAATAATTATTAAAAATGTTATTTTTTTCAACAAGAAACATTAAATGTTACTCCATTTATTACAAAAGTCCATTCGATCATGTAAAGTGGGTAATAGAAATAACTTCTAAAATGTCAAAAATGGCTATGACGATAGAGAATAACATTCAAAATGATGATAAATCTGCAAAAACATTTTATAATTTAGTGTATTTTAGAAAAATTAAAAATGTTTAATTTATCAAGCTCTCAAACAAAACATTTAATAATTCTAGGTAAAAACCAAAGTTTTTTTTTGAAAAATTAGTTAACCTTTTCAGGGGCGGTGGTATATTTCTTATACCACATATTTAGCACCCTAAAATTCTCTGTAAAATACCTTCCCCCCACACATTTGTCTTCAAATGGTAGCTTATAGTGTTATTTACTTAAATTAGATAGTACAAAAATGTAGAATGATTATAAAAAATATTGCTTTAAATCTAATGAAAGCTCCTAATAAGTGGTTGTATTTATCCCTCATAGAAATGTTTCTGAAATGAATTGAAAATTTTAATTTCATCGGCAAACAAATCTACATGTTTGAAACTTTATGTAAGTACCAAAAATTACTCAAAACAAAATATATATAGTATTTATTTCATACTTCAAATAAGTGGTAAAGTGGTGTATTATTTACACCGGCGCCCACAAAGAGGGTCAGAGAGCAACAGATCGCAGCAATAAAAATTTCGAATCAGACTGATATCTGACGGTTAACTTTGTTTAAATGAAAGATAGAGGTCGTAAATATGTTATACAGTGCCAGTGAGGTAAAAATGAGATTTATTCTCCGAAGAAAAGAAATTTAAAATTGGAAAAAAAATGTTCTACGCAAGGTTTTGCAAAGAAAAGTTTATCCTCATAAAGTGCGTTTTTTTTAAAATTATCGTTAAAATACTCATTTAAATATAAGAATTAAAAGCAAGCGATAAAATATAGAGAAATCGATAACTATAAACTTCCCTAATATTAAAATTAAAGCAAATAATAATTTATTAAATTTAATATATTTATGGTAATTAAAATTAAAACACGCTATAAATTATCAAATGGAATATATTGTAACATGCAATTATATAAAATTAAAGCATAAACGATAAGTTATTATATTAAACATATTTAGAATACATGTAATTAAAAATGAAGCAATGGGTAAAAAATTGAAAAGTGATCTGGTACGCCAAAATGCTTCTCATAAAACAATTGCCCCTTGGGTGACTAATAGAGATTTATCTACACTGTGCGTGCCCACTAACAGACAACAAACAAAATGCAGGGAAAAAAAGGATTTCTCAAAACCAAAACTATTGCAAAAAGAAAAAAAAATTGAACAAAGCAAAGACGAAGGAAGAGTCTTTAAAGGCTTCTAAGATAGAATTGGCCGGACACAGCAGATTATATATTTGTTGTCGTTGATAGGCATGACAATTGCTTACGATAATGGACATATAGTGTTAGCATGAGATAAAAATAGACGATGAGCTGCGAAGAATTGATGGGTGACAGTAGGGGGTTCATTGCCTTTAGCGGCGGACAAAGTATCTAATTAAACTAAGATGTAAATCATTGAAGAAAGGTATACAAAAGAAACAATACAGCATAGAGATACCCGCTTTATAAGAAGAACAGAGCTCTCAGCTACAACACTAAATTTGAATCTTGAAAGAAATGATGATTCTTTCTAAATTAAAAAGATCAAGGAATACCACTTTAGAGGAGATTGAAACGAAAGAAAAATAATTTGTACGTATTCTGTAAATAATTCAGAGTAAGGATTCGTTTCTTTTGACACGTCTGTCTCCATCACAAATTTAGGAGAGTACTTTTCGAATCCGAACACCGTGGACGGAGGTGTTTGAACACTAGGAAGACATAACTCAGCACTTTAGTTTTATCTAGCATTTTTTGAATTGATGTTTTCACTTTTCTCATGACCGTTTCAGATTTCGTATAGTAGTATTCATAGTTATTTCAGCAAAATTCAAATTTTAGTTTATGTAGCTTTATAATTTAATTTTAAATAATTTTTTAAACATATATATTCTAAAATATATCTGTAAAAGAATGCCTATACGGGGACTTTCGATTGAGAAAGAATTTGTTTTTTAGACATTCTGATGGATGCACATCTTCAGAAAACAGAGGAAGATTCTTCAGTCTGAACAAAATGGAATTTCCTTATATTTTTAAAAAAAATGTATATATATTTTAACAAAAATTATCTTATTAAGTTTATAATATAATTTAAACATTATATTATGAAAATTACATGTATATAAAAAAAAGCTATACTTAAATTAATTGACATATTTTCGTTCAAATTATTACTCTTAGAAATAAAAATACAGCATTATAAAGTTTTAATTTTTTCAAAAGTGTTTTGTGATCCTAATATTTACAAAATTAACTAAAATAACATATTTTTTTTATGAAAGTACTTATTATTTCTTCGAAGGAATACGAAACAGGGAGTGCACAAACAAGATGTCCTAGAGGGGCGGTGGTATATTACTTATACCTAGTCTTAAAAATCAGGAAATGAATAAAAAATAATTTTTCCGCTCATATTGTGTCCTTTTAACAATATGAATGCATATCAGATGAATATTTGCAAAAATTTAATGCTTTTTAAATACCACCCCTCAAAAGGTTAAAACTTCTTGCAAATGTCTAAATATTAAATTATTAAGTGAGTAAGAACGATTCCCAAGGTTTCAGAGCTCTGGCTTGATGAAGGTGGTTAAATTAACAATCGAAAATTTGATGAGACACTGATACACGCAGATAGACACCAAGTGAAACACATAAAAACGTTGTAAAAATACAATTATCCTAAATATAAACGCATTTCTTTTGTGTGTTTTAACATAATATATTTCAGTTTGTCACCTCCCATGAAGTAATCTTCAAATCTCTTCCAAAGAATTCTACGTTAATCGTATTTAATGCCCTATAAACTGTATACAATTCCTAAGCTCTTCGCTAACACAAGGCAGAATAAATCTGATTGAAAACTCTTTTTGTAAACTAGTACGACGATAAAGATTATATTACTTCTTAATGAAGCACGTTTACTTATTCTCTCCTCTCTCTACTATCATCAAATTACAATCATTATTCTGACTGATTAAGCCAATCATCCGAACAGCACTTTTCAACTATATAAGGTTTAAACTAAAAGCGACTGTCTTCTGCACGGATTACTTTTAACAACTCTAGATATTTCATTAGTAAATGAATTGTTAATGTTTATATTTACTAACAATACACGGAATCTCATTCTAATTGATATGCTGTACAAGTGTGTCTTGTCTCTAAGAGCTTATTTGAAGGATGCAAGTTTCTATTTCAGAGAATTCTAATTTCTTCTTTGACTTAAAAATTCTTTCGCATGAATTGAAAGATTAAAATAAATAGCACGTATATTAAAAAAATGAATTTATTATAAAATAATCTCGTTGTGAGCTGTTTTTCTTATTTTACTAGGTGTTTTTATAAAAGAGATGATTTTATACATTCCATGTATGAATATATATAGAGAAAGATAAATATATATATATATATATATATATATATATATATATATATATATATATATATATATATATATATATATATATATTACATTTTGGAAAAAAATATTTTTATTCCTTTTGTTTTTTATAATACTTTTTTTTTATAAATTTAATAGTTATTTTGATTTCATTTCCTGAAAAACAGATTATTTTACGAGCAAATTCCCAATGGAAATTAAAGATTCTTTAAAGAAATAATTTTTTGTATTGTTTAGTGTGAAGATAAAAAAAACCTTTTAATCCTTGATCGAAAAGTAAAAAAAAATGAACGATGTTAGAAAAATTCAGGGGCTTCGAGCATTTGAATAGAATAAATATTGTAAACACTATTATATTCTAATATTTCACATATTCCAGAATTATTAATCAAATTCTCTAAATTGTAACATTTATAAGACGTGAGTTGTATTTATTTAGACGTGATTTGTTATTGCAGACGTTAACTGTTATTCCTAACTGTTATCGCATGTTTAAGTAATCGAATATATTAAGCACTCGTATCGTTCAAGTCAGCAAAAATAAACAACAAACGATATTTATTTACGATATTTCTTAATAGCTATATGTACTTTTGAATCTTTTTAGTATCAGTCTTTGTATAGCGTTATACAAATAAAAAAAAAAGGAAGCAATTTTTTTTCTTTAAAAATGAATATTTACTTTCTTCTCTCAGGTGAAATACTGAATGTAATTTTATTATTCTGAGTGTAAAAGAAATTTTATATTTTCTTGTAGGGCTTTCATGGAATTTCGTTGTCATCGATGAAGACTTAAACATTATCATTCAGACATCGAAATCTAGCAGAACGAATAAATACACGCTATAACAGCTCGACCACTCGAAAAATACTTAAAGACATATATTTAAGACGGTTAACTATTTATATTCCATTTAGATAAATGATAATGATAATTATAAAAAGTAATGAAGCATATAAGAAACGATCTTTGCTTTTGAAAAAATTCAAATTAGTGTTTTAAATGCGAAATATTTTCAGATTATTATTATGATGCAGTTCCCATTATTGTAATCGATTTTGGAAAAATCCTAATAGACAAATTCTAATAATCCCACGCTGTCTTGTGACATGAAAAGAAATAATTTATCATTTTCTAATGTTTTGAATAGAAATAAAGTAATATTTGTTGTATTTTAAGTATTGGTTTCAATGTTTACGCTATTTTAAAAATTCTTTCACATCAAACAATATAACAGGAGCATTTAATTTCAATGCAGTTTTAATTCAATGTTTGATGACAAAAAGTTTATGATGTGTGTGGTGTGTATAAATTTATGAGTAATAAAATTTGAAATACTGTTTCTGATTCGACTTTTGGCCTTTTTATCAGAATGCGTTTCAAGTGTTAACTAATAGAATGTTAATATTTTGCACATTTCTTCTAATGAGCTTTTCATTACGAATACTTAAAACACGACTAGCTTCTATTAATACTCACCAATTTCCTTATTCGCGAGGTACCCGTGACTTTTTCCACATAAGACTATTGAATTGGATAGAATTCCAGAGAAATTTAGATATTCAATTGTAATTGAGATAATGCACACTAGTTATATCCAAGTACAGCTATTTGACATTTGCTGTGAATGGTACACCGAACCAAAACAAAAGAAAAAAAGTTTCGATAAAAATAACATTTTGTTTGAATTTTTCACTTTTATATCATGAAGCATATATTGATTAGTTTTATGTCACAAATTTGACACAAATTTGGTTGCATGAATTCGAAATCAGATGTAATCTCTGAAATAAATACAAATTCACAAGATTGATGATTTCCCCGCCACATCGATGGAAGTTTTCTACCCAGAGGCGGAAGAAGTCATTTGACATTTAAGTGCCAGGGGCGTATAAACCCTCATACAATGGATCCGGAGAAAAGTTACCTCTCGCTTTTTCTTGCACTAATATCAAATAGGCTAAAAGGGATTCCTGTCGGGTGAGTTATTCAGGCGTTTTAACTGATGTTGTTGTAGTTTAAGAGAGCCGCCGCAACTCCTCCAATATTATTGTGAGGATATGAAAAGAAGCATTTTGAAAGATATTTGTAGTGAAAATCATCTTTCCAGCTATTATTGCAATTGTCAATGAAGAAATAAAAAAAAAAGAAAAGTTTGTGGTTTGACTACCAGATGTCGGGTAATTGAGAAGTCGCTTATATTTATAAGGAAACTTGCTGCTGTTCAATGTGCTTTTCGTCATTCAGAAGCACAGATGTCAGAAGAGATACAACACCCTTGACAACATCAAGCAACATACCTTGCAGTATGGCAAACGTATAGCGGATGTCATTTTTCAATTTTGACAGTGAGATCGGTTTGTCTAGGTACACTTTTGACTTCAAGTGTCATGCAACCAATAGACAAACGGTGTCAAATCAAGATGTATGGCAGATCTTGTAAATAGAAACGAATGGATGGTAACGTGGTCCTGCCCAAATGTTGAGCAAAGAAGGTGCTGAACGGGCATGGTGATATACGGTGAGAACCCTTCTTACTTAAAGGTGATTAGACTGCAAACACGAAAATTGAGCGTGTTCACACTGTCATATACAGTGAAATGCGCTTCATCCATCCAAAATACAGCATGAAGTCAGTTGTACTGTTGATACATGGTACTGAATACCCAATTCGCAAAATCTTAGTGAGTGATCAGTCACTAGGTTTCAGTTCATCATTATTTTGTACATTGCATGGATATCGTTTCAGAGTTATTCACAATGCTCTGTATGTGATAAACCTCTCTGTCTCGAAACTTCAGGATCATGGCCTTCCAAGATGACATGGATTTCTCTGATTGTTTGACTGTCTAGCAACTCTAGATGCTGCTGAAGACCTGTCATTTCTTGGACAAGAAGCCAAATAATCTGTAGCTTCCAGATTTCTGCATCATTTTTTTTAAAGTTTTTGAGGGGTTGTATACAATGACATTAAATTTTATCTAAAATAAATAAGATATACATTAATAATGATAAAAGGACACAATTTCAAGCGATAAAATTAAATTTTATTTATTTCCTGATTTTTGAGACCATTTTAAAGCCTCGGTACATATTATATATCACCATCCCGTAAGACCTCTTATTATAACACACGCGAAGGAATAATAAAAGCTTTCATAAGAAATTATATCATTTTAGTTAATTTGAGAAATATTAGAATCACAAAACACTTTTGAAGAAATTAGAAATTTATGATGTTATATTTTTAATTTTAAGAGTGATAATCTGTGTGAAAATATGTCAATTACTTAAGTACAGCATTATATATATATATATAATTTTCATAATACAATCATAAAACTATATTATAAATTTAATAAACCAAATTAATTTGAAGTACATATCAGTTTTATTTATAATAAGGCATATTTCTTATGGGGCACAGACTGTATTTTTTTTTTTTTGCTTGTTTCTGAAGATAACTCCGATCCATCAGAAGGGAGCTCTTCAAACAAAGCAAGTTCTTTCTCAATCAAAAGTCCTCGTGTAAGCAATCTTTTAAATATGTATTTTTGAAATATATGTATTTAAAAAAATTAATTTTAATTAGATTATAAAGCTACTTTACATGGATTTTTCTGAAATAATTATGTGCCCTATAGTATGAAATCTAAAACAGCCATAAGAATAAACAAAAACAAGAAATCAAAAAACGCTTGATAAAAACTAACCCACTGTTGGATGTATGGTATCCGTAAGAGTTGATAAACCAGCCATCCACGGTAATTGGTCGTATTAAAAACATACCCTCTCACATATGTGATGAAGAGAAGTGTAAAAAAATTAGTCAGCTCATGTTACTCTGAATTATTACAGGATGCGTACTCAATTCTTTTCCTTTTCTCCGCTAAAGCTGTATTCCTAGATCTTTTCAAGTATAGAAAGAATCATTCCTTCTTTCAAGATTCACATCTAGAGCCCAAGTGCTGAGGGATCTGTTTTTCTTACAAAGCGGTTATCTCTTTTCTGTATTGCATCGATTGTAATACCAGTTGTCAATGCTTCACATATCAGAAAACCTTTACAACTCGGTGGTACATCAACTGTACCAAAAATATTTTTGTCATTTCGGATACGATACAACTGTCTCACCAAGCTATCTAGAGACAGCTCTTTCCCCCTTTTTTCCAGAAGACTCTCTTACGACTTTCCCTGATCTTTCTTACGACTTTACTTCTATTGTGCGTAATTGAGTGGGGATATTTTTCGCCAATGTAATCAATTGTGTGTGAATTCTTTATCATTAGCGACATTAGGAACAATCAGTTTCGCTCTTTTTTTTTAAAAAAAAATACTCAATTCGATGACTTTACGTTGTCTATGAAAGGCAAATTTTTCTTTTCTCTTTTTTTTTTTTGCGTCTTAGTTTTTAATGTTTTGTTTCATATGTTACTAAATAAAGGAAGCAGGTAATATTGTTTCATTAATATATTATCACTTTACATTGACTTGTTATTTAAACTGGTTTTGCATTTGGTTTTCAGAGTAATGGTATCCAAATCCAAAAGATATCCAGACAAATCTTAAAATTAATTCTTCTACTTTGGCATGATTTCTTAATACATCGCATGATATATAGACAGTAATGGGGCTGATTCGAAAAAGGGGAAAAAGAAACAAAAATAGAATAATCTTCTATTTGGGAGCTGAGAAAGAGATGAATTGAACTTATTTTGTTAAATATAAAATGAAATATTTTAAAGTTCTTTCGAGGCAATTACTTTCAAAAAAGAAAACAGATCATAAATTTAGTTTTCTTACACTGCTTTGAGCTTGAATGCAATGATGTAGAAACAAACTTTTGAAACAATCATTTCCAGACATGAATTTCAAAAACAATGTTGTTTTGCCAAGAATGTTTCGATTACATTATTTCTTATTTCAAATTGAGACATAACGGACCAAAATATAAAATAAAAAAATATTTTTATTTATAATTTGTGAAGGATTGCGCTGTCTCTCTTTTCTTACCGATGCTGCATAAGATTTCCATAATGATTTTATTGGGATTTTGTCTATCTTCTAAACGTTTATTTTCAGGGAACTTAAATATCTAAATCTCTTACTCCAATTTCTTTTTATTTTATGAAAAATATGATGTAATTTATGTATAACACTGATGATTGTAAAAAAGTCTAGTGATTTGAGTAACAGAAAAAAATGATCACGATACATTTTTGTAATAAGTGAATCCAATGTCATTTTAAAGTAATTGAAAGTATAAATGTCATTTTGAGCTTCAATTACTTTTATAAGCACTCGTGATTCGAGCTTACAACACCTTACTTTTGCCACTTAATTTCTATTGCATCTAGAATTGTCAAGGATATTAGTTAATTTGTTTCGATTTCGACTACGTCATTTCCATTAAATTAATTGGAGTTATTGTCATTATATTATTCTACTTATTATTTTTCTACTGCAATAGCTAAGGGAATTAAACTCACACTTCAATAGTTTTCTTAAAGTCATACATTGTCGTGGTATTATGATTGTGATTATTGACGTCTCATTAGGAATCAACACTAGGGCTATTGGCGATGGATCACGTAATTTTTAATTTCGTTAAAGCAACGAGAGGATCTGAGCTGACACCTCATTTTCCAAACTTACACATAATTCCAATGGGCGGACGTGTTACGTCGTCTAAATTTAAAATGCATCGGCCCTACTATATGGTGAGTCTTTAATAGCATCAGGGCTCTTACCCATGACTCGACGAAAAAACGCACGCTGCAATTCTGCGACCATACCAAGAGGCTGTGGCCACAAAATTTTCAAGCCATGCAGCATCGTTCCTTAAAGTGTTCAGAAAGTTTGTGGAGTTGATAGAGAAAGTTAGCTAAGACAAATAAATAATCGAATTAAATAGCATTTTTCTTGATCACTTTTTGTCAATTTAATTACATACATATAAAAATTAGAAAATTATTCTATTAATTATTACTTTGATTAAGCTTAAATAAGCTATTCAATAATATAATAAATAAACTTCAAATGGTCCCCTGGTTGAATTGCGAATAAAAAACATATATATATGTTTATGCAACCATAGCATCTGCGAAGCAATTTTAATTCTGTTCGTGTATTTTGTTTAGTGTACCGTATATTTGTAGTTCTATTGTGACATTGGGGTATTCGCGGTTTCTCTTCACTAACCTTGGGGACTTTCAATTGAGATTGATTGCTTTCACTAAATAACCTTTGCCCAACCAAAAATGAAACGTGATACGTAAAGTTATTATGCAAAGCAGTTAGGAATGAAGTGAAGTGGTTAAGTTTGGAAATATATATAAACTCCGACTGAAAGTAGCAAGGGTATCTGAAAGAGAGGCTGTCGGTTAGGTGAAGCTGAAGTGATAGACAAGAGGAAGGAAGAAATAGAGGGATCGAGTAAAGGTTGCTAGAATATTTCCAAGTGTTTTGAACAGTTGATCCAGAGTCTGAGTTGCAGTCGAGGAAAGATTAGTGGTAAGAGTCTGTTAGATTACTATTGGTGGGTTGAACTAAGGTATTAGAAAGCTTACCCTGGAGAGCATAGCCATTTGTGTCATAGTAAATATATGCTAATAAATTGTTGAAGAATTGTTTTGGTGATTCTGTAATTATTTGTGTCGTAGTGTTTAATAATTGAATCTAGTGATGGCACAAGATGAAGCCTGGTTCGGGTGGGCGTCACACTATTACCAACTACATTTTAACTAAAAATTTAAATGTTTCTTGAGATTTCATGTAGAATACCAAGAAATGGTTCTGGTTCTTATCAAGGTTTAGAGTACTTTATAATTTATAATAGTTAATTTTCTATTTTTCTCTGAAATTTAAGGAAGCATGGTATTGAATGAATGATATATTAAATGGCTGTAATTGTAGATGTACAATAAAATTGAAATGAAACATTCTTGACTCTTTCTCCAAAACTTTTTCGCTTTCAATATATGTTTTATGAGTTTTAACTAAGCAATATGGAAAGAAAAAAAATAATAAATCATAACAATAAGTCATCAATCGCATTAATACTTCACCGAAGGTCAAATCGAAACAAATTTCCCATTTTTTCGATAGTGTCATCCTTCTTTGACGTGGGAAGGCGACCCGGACGTGAATTATCTTCAACGTCTTCTCGGCCATCTTAAAAACGTTTGAACAACACGAAAACATATACACGTGATCTATATTCTGGACCATACCCTTTCATTAAATTATAAGTTTCAAATCCTTATCATAATTAATTATGATAAGGATATGAAATAAACTGTTTTACTGCGTAAGTCTCTTTACTTAATGGTCACATGTCGTATGTATGCACTTTAAATGTGAGCAGTCATTATTCTTTCAGAACCGTGATCATGCAACCGTGATCTCGCGATTCTCTTTTCATGGCTCACAGTGCCGCATTTGTCACGGGTGTTTGCATGCCACAGAGGCCATGATTACACTGGTGTGATTTCAAATTGGAACATTTTATTTGAATTTTTAACGATCACTAGATGGTAGTTAAAGTCTGTTTTTTATCAGTATCGTTCCCCGGAGTGTAGCCCTTCAATTCCAACTTTTGGTTCGGAGTTTTTTTTTTAAATTTATGGATCAGAGGGAATTTGAGTTCATAAGCTTCAAAAGTCTGAAGTATTTTGTAATTTTATTTCATGTATTTTATATTATTTTGTATTCAGTTCCCTAATATTTTATCAACAATTTAGGTACTTGTAAATTAAAAAAAAAAAAAAAATCCGTCTTATTTATTGTTATTATTTTCGTAACTATATAACTTTTTTTCTTATTAAAATTATTATATTTCTTTACAATTCGAATTATTTTTTTAAATATCCAAAACATTTTACTATTGTATACTTAGGCGCTATCAATGATAATGATCTGTACGTTTCAATGTATTTAATTGCAGATATAATTTAAATGAATTTTTATATGAAATTAGACTTAATGAGGAAAATCGCCATGTTTCAAATGTGCGTACAATTTTAGAGCACGCAAACCTAGGGAGGCGGTTCTTTCTCCTTTCACCGGTCTTTTGAAAGGGTTAAAACAAAATGCTGATAAAAGAAACATTATTCATAAATGTCTTTCAATTTAAAAATTCTACTGTGCATTAAACTTAATAACAGTACTATCATTACATATATACTCTCTGTATCATAGAATCAATTGCTATATAAATGAACTTATATAAAGGTATTTTATTCGATGATAAAAATGTAAATGTTTTTCTTTTGGATTAAATTTATTTACATATGCTCTTCATCCCCTTTTCCTTGAAATTTGCATTGTCAAAATAAGAGAAATAAGATTCTTCTATTGTCTGAAATTTTAGAGGAAACTCTGAAATCCAACATAAACCACTTTTTAGTACCTACTTCAGCTTACAATTCCCTTACTTATGGATTCAGGAAATCATTTTCAACTCCCGTAACCTTTTTCCGAAGATTCCTTGGAAGCTTTCGATCGTGTACATTTCCCTTGTGGAACAACACTTTCCAGATAATACAGAAGAGGCAAGAGTTCGTTAATGATTCACCACCTCCATAAATCCTGCTAAGAAAGGAAAGGTTTTCTCCGTGCTTGAGGCAATCTGTTGCCTTGGCAGAGATTTGAGCAATAAGTTACTTTCATGAAATAAAATCGATGGCGATGCATCTGAGAGAAAGGATTCAATATATATATATATAAGTTCTGGTGGATAAAAAAAAGAGTCTGTATCAGAAGAGATTGATTACATATAACGGTATTTGATAATTACGTCATAAATTCATGATTTCTTTTTTCAAGGAAAAGATGTGAAATAGGAGATTTTAAATGCTAGAAATACAAATTATTAATGCACGCTCATTCCCATAAAAATTTGCCCACCAATAAGTAAGAGTAGGATTGTTACGAAACTTAATATGAAGGTGCGTGTGAAGCAGAAATATAAAAAATTAGAAATGTAGCGTGATTGCGTATCAGGTAATAGGATGTTTAATTTCGTTTTTCTAGGGTTATAAAACAGGTAGGCTGAGCTTAATTGCGTGTATTTAATCTGTTTCAGAAGGAGGCTTTTTAAATGTAGATACCATTACCCCGCCATCGGAAGCAATATAAGAAGTTATTAGAGTTCGAGAGGGGAAGAATCATAGGGATGATGGAAACCGGATTATGAACACAGCAAATAGATCGCCACCTAGGCCGATATGACTATACTGTGAGGAGGTGTTGGGACCCGTGGACAAGAGAGAGGTCTGTTACACGCGCACGGTAATCAGGTTCAGGACTCTTCACAGCCCAGTAGTCGAGAAGACACGCGTCACATCATACGACACTCAAGCACAACGCCAACTGTCTGAATATGCACAATCCATACACACGCAGCATCTTCACTACGGGCCTCTATGTCAGTTCGTACCATCTTAAGATGACTGGCTGAAGGACGCTTTCACAATCTTTACACTTTTCACAGTTAATTTTAATCAAAACAGTATTGGAAGCCATTTTGAGAAAGCATAATCATGATCTTCTCCATTTTGTTTTTACAACATGAACTGCCTCAAATCTCGTCTTTTAATGTTCTATTCAGTCTCAGGAATAGGAAAAAAGTCATGCGCATACGATTGGGGTGGAGGGTGGATATTTCAAAACAGAGATCTTAAGCTTGGTCAAAAATGCATTGACAGAAAATGCAGTATGGGCCAGGTGTTGTCCTGAAGATGAATACTTTTTAATACACTTTACTTATGTCAAAATATTCCAGGAAATTAACCATTTTCCAGGCAGGTCCTCGGTAGTGTTTGGAGAAATAAAATATCCATCAAGCCTTTTAACGCCTTTGGTATAAAAGACAAGGATATCTCTGGTATGTATAACTTCATGAAGGAATGATAGAATAGAGTGAAATTTAGACTTTTTTTTTTTAAAATGTAAGTACCTTAAACTGAGCCAGGTTGTTACATAGGGATTAATATTGAATTTACTACTCTTCTCACTGTACGAGTCTCTTTCTGGCACTGGAAAAAAATTTCCATTATGTGCAGGGTCGATCTTTTTGCAGCCGATATTGTTCTCCGATATTGGTGAAATTGAAACTGTGATATTGAGGTATAGAATTTCGCTGAAGCTCATAAAGTGAATTCCAATGTCTCAAATCCTTTATTAGCTTCTTTACCAACCAGCGTTTATACATTTAACACTAAAATCATAATGGATGACGGGATTCTTACCTATCACATACTATCTCAATACTTAAGTTACATATACATATTGGATCTTGAACTCGAGAAACATATACATTGATTATATGGTAATAAAAGAAAGGAAAGAGGCTCGACATTTTAAAATAGTTACAAATATTATCGTTAGGTTTGCGATCCAGGAAAAACAGTCCAACATTACAACAACAGTATGACGCTTTTTTCATAAACATTCAGAACTAGAGGAAGAACAGATAGCTGAACATGTACATATTAGTAGCAAATCAGAAAAAAAAGGAATTGCACAGGTAATTGACACAACAGGAACAGAATTAGCACTTGAACGAATTATCAATATTTACCGGTAACAAATTACCGTCAGTAGTAATTATAGCACTTTAAATAACGTCTAACTCACCAGCGTACTAATTTCCATTGCGGACAAATCTCCATTTTTCACTTGAAAGGCATTCTTTAAAGATTGACTCCAACAGCTTACATCAACTTAGAAAAGTACAAGCCGCTTCCTTACAGATTCGTCCAGACTTCGTATTTTCTCAGTATTTACAGCTGTTCTGACCGAATGTGAAGTTACAAGGAAAATTCGGGAAAAATCCGTATCTTTTTTTCCTAATCGAGAGACGGAAAGAATTCCAGCATTTTCGAGAAACTTTCCTTTTGTCACAAAAGTTTCCAAATTCAACTCGAGGGGAGAGGTCATTGCTCAACCCTTTCACTACCAGAGGGCGAAAAAATGAAGTGCTTCTCTGGGCTCGCTGCTTCTTACAGCGGAGTGTCATGCTGTGTCAGCCTAAATCGCGAAAAAAATTCCTCTAAAATCGGCTATTCATTAGAATATTTTGGTTTTTATAAATATTATTTAAAATGCATTAAACTTAAAATGTACGAAAGAAAAAAAGATTTAATCGAAAAATTTATGTTTTTTACATAAAAATATTACATACAAAATCCTTTTTTAAGAAATTACAAAATGTATTTATATTTGTTACCTACATTTCATGGTGTAATGATGCACCATTACATGGAATATTAAGACATAAAAATCAATCTTATTTTGCTGTATGTTATTTTTATTAAAAAAAAAAATTCTTCAACGCATAGTCCAACGTCACATGTCTTATACACATATTTTGTCAACTTTTGAAGCTTCACTCAAGATTTTGAGCAAAGGGTACATTTTCTTCATCCTTTTTTTCTTTAATGGCTACGTACTGATTTGGATTATTTTCGCTAACATCACCGTCGGATTCACTCATTAATTCACAATTCTCAGTATCAGATATATACTTTCTTTTCGTCATGACTGTCGCTACAAATTAGAACCGATCGTAGGAAGTAAACAGCTGATAGCATCTACCAAAAACTCTAATCTCCATAAACATTCATAAATTCTCATTCGAACTTCTAAGAAGCAAGCAAGAAAGGAAAAAAAAACAAACCGAAAGCAAGTGCAACCTTTAAATCGTGCCATTACATTTAAAGAGCCTCGCAGCAACACGTGCTTTTAACAATTACCCCCCTCCTGATAGCCAGAAGGGAAATCCAAGCCCATATTACCAAGGTCGACATTCCAAATAACTTATCTATATAGATTTCGTGGTATTGTAACGCTATATAGTAATATTAAAAAAAATCAAATAAAATGTTCTCATCGAGCGTATCTCTATTGATACGTTGGTCTGCAGCAGGCATTGTCGGGGCTCATCTAATGTGATACGCAGGGCACAGGAGAGCCAACATGAGCGTATCGCATGTGATGCGCTGGGAGTGAACGAGTTAAGACTTTTTTGGCATCCAACAATTAATTACAAATGTATCTTTTCATTTATAACTTTAACGTTACAGGGAAGCGTTAAGGAATTTTCGTAATATTTTTTTCTGAAAGGGACTGGCGAGCTGTAGCCAATACTTTCAGGACAATCTATGTCTCTCTAATAAGTGCAGTGTTCGAGTACCGTTGTCATATTTATTTCCTTGCATCATCCTCTAATCTAATAAAATATCAGTACAATAGAGTGCTTCTGATAAAGATAAGTACCATCGAGTGCTGATCGCATTATATCTGGAATGACAAATATTTGCCCCTTTGATCTAATTTTATATGAGAGGGATCTTATAATCTTAAGTATGAGAAGAAATATGCGACGTCTTAAGGTTTTTTTTAACAAGTTCAACATTTTTAGTGATCATAATAAAAACAATGCGCTTAGAAAACAGACAAATAATCAATGAAAGAAAAAAGATGACCCTTGTTCTCTTTTCTTTTCGGGCTTTTGACCCTTTTTCGATTTGTTAGATCTAAATATTGAGAGATATTCATAGAAATAATCAATTATTCTAAAAGACTTGCCAAAGCATACTTCCAATGAGAACTCAATACTAAAACTAATAGAAATCAAGATTTTCTGTATTTCTATGTCAGCCTATTCCAGAAATCACGAAGCAAACTTCTGCAATTCATATTTATACCGAAGGATGCAGAGAGGAAAGCAATACTTGTGGGAATGTGTTTTCATTAATGCCGGTACTTTCTTTAGTAAACTCAAAATTAGAAATTCAGATTTTGGTCAAAGCTTATTATTGTAGAAGAAACGTGAAATAATTTAACCCGAAAACCTATTCGTTTATATTTAAATCGTCTTAGGCAGCCACCCATTTATAGAACTTATAGAGTCCGAAGAGATTCTGTAAATAGCTGCTGTTTCTTTCTTTTTTTTTTTTTTGAAAGCATCAAATATCTTTCGTGTCAATCTCAAATTTACTTCCAATGAACTCCGTCTCATATAGGACTATTTGGTAATGAAGTAGCTCATAATTTGTTCATGGAAAAAGCTTCTGTTTTATCATGTTGAAATTCTTTCCTCATCTTACTTGAAACCTATTCAAAAATAAAAATTTCGAAGTAGCAATTACATGGAAAACACACACGACTAACTCATGGTATAACAGTTTACTCTTGGTAAGACCCTTAGTGTTAAGGGAGGTAGAAACGTCTAACCCACTATTTGTAGACTAGCTTGTGGAAACTGTAAGAGTCTTACGTTTGACAAGGGGCAGAAACCAATTGTAATTTTTCCCAGACTTTCAACAAGCATCTTTTAAATCTTAAGTGCTTGACAGAGGAAATATATTTATATAACTGTGCACACAATTGTCAATATTTTTATCACGAATTGCCTATTTTTATGAGGTTTTAAAATAAAAAAAAATAACACTGAATTTTTTTTTCTGTCAATAGGGAAATTTATATTAAACATAAGTAAAATATGAGCCTTTCTACAAAACACGGGAACCTAAAGAAGACAATTATGCGGATGTTTTTAAAACTGAACGAAATAAATAATTATTTACTTTAGCAAATAAATTACTATCTTGACAATATTGTCCTGATCTGAGTTACTATAGTAGTTAGAGTGCTAAAAAATGAAATTTTCTCATAAAGTTTTTATAATCTCTCCTTTGAAGCAATGAAAATTTTTTTAATCATTCTAAAATCTCAAGCATGGTTTATTTTCTATACAAATGTTTGAGAAACGCAAATATAAGATTTCAGTGAATGAAAACATAAAAATAAGTTTAAGACATTATGTTTTCTGCTAATTAATAATACAAAAAACTGAATTTTTAAGAAACGTTAATGACAATTAATGAAACTTTTTACACGAAAAACTCTTATATATTTATTAAAACGTTCCCTATTTATATAAAATACATCTTCATTGTCTTCCATTTTAATATTTTTGTTTCTTACTCAGAGTTCGTAGAATTTTCTAAGCTTCTTTGATTTTGTATCTGCATGTACAGCATGTCTGTGTTTCGTGAATTCTGCAGTTGTCACAACATTAATACCCTTAGGAAAAAAAAAAAAAAAATAGGATTACGAATACTTAGAAATCCATCATTAAATTGAATAACAGTGTCATAGGTTCTGAATTTCATAGTTTCGAGACAAACTAAAATCCCTTCCAAAATGTCTTTGTCAAAAGAGGACCAAACGGAAAGAATACAATAAAACATATATTGCCAGAAATATCAATTATTAATTTAAAGGTTTTGTTTTAACCCTTTGACGGTTACAATTTTCTCTCTCCTATTACGCGTACAGTCGCGGGTTCTATCCTTGGTCGCTTATGACCACCGTATAGCCGGGGCTGATGGACGTTAAATCTGTCGGGGCCCAAAGTCCTCCTGTTGGCATGGTGTGGAAGTTAGGAGAGGGGGGCATCTCAGGTTTCGTCTTCGTCACCTTATTGTGGTTCAAAATTACGAGGTTCGTCACCAATAACCCTCGTGTTGCTTCTAGAGTGACGTTATTAAAAACTAAACTATATAAACTAAACTAAACTAAACTAAACTAAACTAAACTAAACTAAAACCTGTTACGCGCAGTGCTACGATCAAGCGGTCGCTGAAAAAGTGGCCTTCGAAAATGTCATTCTCTTCTGATGGTGATACGGATAACTCTTTAGCTTTTAAAACATAGTTTTTAATGAATTATTTGCTGTATATTAATGCAATATTTACACCAATTGTTACTTGCACTTTTAAGCAGTTTAGTGAAAGATAAATATTTCAAATATTGGTTTCTAAAATATTAAGTTTTTATGGAATTATTTGCGGTACATTAATGTAATATTTACACCTTATGTAACTTGTACTTTGAAGCAATTCAGTAAATGACAAACATTACAAATATTAGTTTCTAAAATGATAAATTTTTAAACAATTATTTGCAGAATATTAATATAACATTTAGAGCAATTGTAACTTGCACTTTTAAACAACAGATGGCGATGTTAAAACAATTTGGTGACATATTGATTAAGGAATTGAAAAAAGGTTTGAAACTGATTCTTAAGTTCGTTTCAATTTGGCATCCATTTGCTGCAAAATCGAAATTTTGTTGTCGTAGTGTTTAGTTGTTATCGTCATTTTGCTTCGAATTGTTAGTGCCGATGAGACCTGAGTTCATCATCATACACCAGAAATCAAGCAGCAATTAAAAGAGAGCGTTGTTTCTAGTGTATCTGCTCCGAAGAAGGTGAAGAGGATGGTCTTCTCGACCAAAAGTATTTTGCGATGATTTTTTTGGGATGCGAATGGCATCATCATTGTGGATTTTTCAAAAAAGGAAAAAGAAAACCCTGAGATCCTGAGACCTGTGCTTATGAGAGACAATTGAGAAATTTTGTTGATATATCTACTTAAACTCGCATTATAGAATAATAACTAGAATAATGTTTAGAGAGATTCTTTAGACATTAAGTTTTCATATATTACTGTAAATATTACCTGTTATTAATATTTTTATTAGAAATGAAACGAAATTCATGGGAAAAAATTTAAGAGGGGATATAAAACATCTAAACAAACAATTTTCTCCCTACGGTGAAGAGGCGGAGAGTAAGCGGTGAACCACTGGTAGCGTTGTAATGGAAATCAAAAAGTTTAAGTCAAAACTTACTTTTAAACCTTTAATCGACTTACTTTTGATAAAAAGTAAGTCGAGTTTTCTTACACATCGTCATTCCCACCGTAGAATTTAGGAGCACCATAAATACACAGTAGAAATGACGATGTATAAGAAAAATCGAGCTTTATGAGCCATTACAGTGCCCTCTAGTGGTTCACCGCCTGCTCTCCACCAAACTCGCCCTTTAAGCTTTCCATTACAGCGTCGTCTAGCAGTTTACTCTACACCTATGCAATGTATGGTGAAAATTGTTTGGTTAGATGTTTTCTATCACGCCTCGAACTTTTAACCATGAGTTTCGAAATACCTTGTATAAAGAGTGGGAGGGAGAATGAATTTGTTTCACTTGCTTATTCAGAGATTACAGGAAATATAATGCAAGCAGAAAATTTCATATTTCGCCACATATAACTAGCAATAATTTTTTTAAAATTACCGAAATATGCCACTTTTCTTTCATTTCGCGCATTGCCATGGAAGTAAATATCTTGTTTCTAATAAACCAATTTTGGAATTTTTTTTTTTATATTCACACATTGCGATTTGTGTTACTTAATGATTACGGTAAGGATATTTTTTTTTGTTTTATTGAGAGCAATTAGATTTTTTTTTTTTTTATCAACTCGTCTATTCCAAAAGTATATGTATCAAACTTTTAGAATTACTGATTTTGTTCATATAAATAGTTAATGAGTCATACCCTATTGACATGCACTATTTAATTGCTTAGCCATATGAAAATAATTTATATCTTTCCAAAGTGGGTTTATTTTATTCAGTGTGTTTATGTTAATTTAGGTCATAGCAGATAGTTTAAATAGCTTTATTTTCCTTTACTTGAACAGCGCATTTTAAATCTTATTCTTGCCTTCATACTTCTGAAACTGCTCAAACTTTGTTTGTATAAGCGTTTTTAAGTAGACTTTTAAATTAAAAACTTATTGCGCTGTACATCCATTCTTCTTGCTACATTTTATAATGACAAACAATATTCACAGTCACATTTACGTACTCTTAGCAAAAAGAGCTTATTATAAAGGTCACCTCATTTGCGTTTTTTTTTTTTTTTGTTCACGTGATTTCCACCTTCCCCGTTTAGGTGTTCGGGTATTTTCTATTCTTTTTTTCATCTACAGTTACTGCAGTTCTTTAATGTTACTCTGGCACTTTCCTCATCCTCATAAGTTTGAGAAGTTTAATCAGTTGTTTTCCGTGTTCTTTTAGGAAAAGGTCTATTTTATAAAGCAGTTTTTCAATACAAAAATGATTTACCGGTATAAAAACTAAAAATTATTGCAGCCAGGTAAATAATATTGAAGAATAATCACTCAGATAGTTCTAGTTCTTTTTTTCCTGATGTATGCTGCAACCGATTTATCAGTAGTAACTACTTCACTTTTAATTTCACTATAATATAAAACTATTTCTTACCTCTATTCTTTCTTATCGTATAAAGCATAATTATTGATGCATATTTTTCAGTCCGTATGAAGCTCTAATGAAATACAGTTGAAAACCAAGTTATAAGGGAAATATTTCTTCTTATATTAGCATCTATCGAGCATTACATTAAATGTAAGCCATTGAAAATATTAAAATGTATACGTATTTCTTTGTATATTAGTGATATATGTTGATTAGACACATTGAGGCAAAACGATATTACCTTTATTTTTCTTACGAAAATAAAATCTAAGTAATTAACCAAAAAATGATATATTTGAGGAATGTATGAAAAACAAGAGAGGTTATAGTCAAAACTTGAGGGAGATATCATGATATAACATAAATGACATAAAAATGGTTGAATTAGAATGATTTGGGGTGCGCATATTTTAAATAAAAATTAATTTTATTTAAATATAACTACGCTTAAAATATTTTAATTCTTTTTATTGGCTTTTTTATTTTTCATTACTTTTATTTTATAAAAAGTTTTAATTACTTTATTAGGAACCACTCTTATGTTACTTATGCATTATAAACATGTCCTAACATGTTCTTCCTTTAGGAAAATGGTGTCAACCAAAATATTTGGGCATAAAATAAAGTTTGTATAGTGCTTGGTTCAAAATATTGACATTATATTACATTATGATTATTGTAATTACATTTAGTCTTCTAGGTTATATTTATGTTGCTATGTTTTTAATTTAATATTTAATTCTTTGCTCTTATTTATTGTTTAACATGGTAATTGATTTTTAAGTCAGAATCGTTTGTTTTCATTATTTGTGTTGATAACGTTGAAAAAATTTTGAATTTGAAGGAGGTATTTTCTTGATATTAATGGAATTTATGAAGCCAGGGGCTAGTAAGTACCTTAATTTACGCAAATTAATATTCCTTTGGAATAATTATGCTTTTTAGAGAACTTAACAGAAGAAAAAATACGTTAGCACATATTTGAATGGAATTTGTTCGAAGCCATTTTTAGTTTTTTTTTTATTCTTGTTTAAAAGAAACTCTGGAATCTTAGAAAACTACTGATGATACTTAAAAGATATTTCGTTAAAGATAAACTTAATGAAAATTAACTTTCGCCTGAAAATATCCAACTAACAATTTTTTTTGGGGAAAAACGTTTAAATACAAGGCGGAAAGAAATCGAAAATTTTCAAGCATTGCAGTTAATATGAGATAATACTATCTTACTAAATTATGAAATACATTCCAACATTCTTTATCGAACTGTCGGGTAGGAAACATAAAAGATTCATAAACTGGTGTTGCCTTTCCATTGAAGTAATGTATTCCCACAAACGTTGGAGATTCGAAGCTTCTATTAAAAAGATGGAACTTACTTGAACTGACTTGTGATCTATTTACTGTGTGAATTTATCTAATCCGTTCGCTTTGCCAAAACTTAAAACGCAGTAATACGGTTGGCCGGGAACCCAAATATGGAAATCGCAAAGAGGTGAAAAGAAGAGTTTGGAAGAAGATAAGCAAAGAGACTTCGAAAGTGGGAATGATATATTTAGCACGTAGATAAACAGAAGAATTTGGAATACTTCTGCAAGAATGGATAATTAAAGGGGAAAGGAAGAAAATAAATGAGAGAGAGAGAGAAGTTACTAAGTGAACTGAATAGTTTCAGAGTTCAGACAATGTTAAAATGTGACAGCACAACACGGATTACTGTGGCTGTATTTTGAAAGTGAATAAATGTCACACCCTCACGAGTAGAGAGAGAGTGTGAATCCTTCAATTTAAACTCAAATTCCATGCAAAAGATATCTTTAAAAAGGATTTCGAAACAACCAGAGTGAGTGTAATGCCACATGCGACTGTATTTTGTTTATTTGATAAGAGAGAGAGAGGGATTTCTTGAAGAGGGGTAGAATTTGTACAATTAAGGTATATGTTTAATTTTGAAATCCCGATTTTTGTACCTGAACATGATACACTATTATAAAGTATTTAATTACTCTCATCAATTAAAATCACTTGCCCATTTACATACTATTAATTAAACGAATATTTTTGTTGGTAGATTTATCATTACAGATTATTAAAAAGACAATGCATGTTAAAGATTTCTTTTTATATATTATGTTCGCATATTGCAGTAAATAATTCTAAATTTGAGTTTTTTGCTTGTACTGAACCTAAATTATGTACGTTTACATTTATATTGATTTATTACATACGTATTTCTATTCAGAGATATTAGGATTTCTTAGTCTGAAAAATTCTAAGTTTGCAGGAGTGAAATTAATCTCTCTAAAAAACTTTTCATTCCTGATTCGTAACATAAAATTATTTGTTTTACGCAACTATTTCTCTTTTTATCTAAGCAAATCAAGTCAAACTAAAAAACCCACTTTCGAACAAAGAAGAATGCTTTCCTTCTGAAAGCTAATTTCTTCATTTTTTCTTTTTCCTTCCAAAAATATGTATTTATTTAAAATTTCAAACCTTTCCATAAATGGATGACATATATAATACTATTGATTTTAAAAAGACATTTTAGAGGAGCGTATGATTTAGTATACGTATAATAAAGCATTCTTTGAGGTAAATTTCATTTAGTATTAAATATAATTGGATTTGAACTCAAAATACTTTTAAAATTAAGGATATCTCTCTATTTATTTTGCTAGTCTTAAAATGCAACTGGTAACGCCAGTAATGTAATGTGAATATTTATTAAAATTGTAATGAAAAGCAATAGGAGGGTGATGAACATTGTAATTTTGAGTCTTTGTCAAGTGAGGAAGAGTTGACACCTTCTTCTGGAAACTTTTATACCACATCAATGGAAGGACTCGGGACCTCGACCAGACTTAGCATAAATCCGCACCGCTACATAGTGGGTCTTTAGTGGCATTAGGACTCGAACCCACTACTAGACGAAAACAACGCCTCGGCCGTAAATCCGCGACTATAACCACTAGACTATCGCTGCCACAACAAAAATATAAATAATATTAATCAAAACCAAATATATAGCGAGGAAGAAAAAAACATAATACAAAGGTGAAAGTACTGATAATACAGCCTTCCGTGAAGAGAGCAATGCGATGAAATGAAATATGTGTCGATAAATAAACAAAAATATTATAATGTAGATTAAATTTATATTATTATTCAGAATAATATAAATGACATAGAAAATTTTGTATTGTGTTGGGAAGTCTGACTTACTCATATGATTAACTGTGACGTAAATACTTCCAAGGATCAAAAGCGAATAGAAAGATTAAGAACTAAATAATTCCTTCTTTATGTAAATATATATTCTAAACTCTCTCAGCTTGAGGGGTACTATGTAAGTTAGCTTCGATTTTTCAGTAAACAGAATGTAATAAATTAAACAGAAGTGGGAAATATATGATCAGGAGCCAGCTAATTCATTCTATATCCTGATCTGACGTAGATTTAGTTGATTCAAAAAACATCAATATTTTTTTATGATTGCTTCTTAACCTTGCTCTGAGAAGCAACATAAGAGCTTTTCGAGACAGACCTAGTAAATTTGAACGTCTGTCAAGAGACGAGGACGACACATGAGGTGATACTCCCTCTCCAAAAATCCCCACCACGCCCACGGTAGAAGTTAAGTTCTACCAGATTGAACTTGCACAAGCTCTTTTACGCGGCGGGACTTCAATGGTCTCAGAGCTCGAATCTACAACCAGACAAAAACAATGCCTGTCATGCGACCATGACTATTAGGCTACCACAGCCTTGAACATCATCTTTTTGGTTCAATCAATAAATTACGAAGTAGAGGATATTTCACAGGATTTACTTAATGAATCGCAAATGTAGTGTCCAAAATTTCTTAGGCATTTATCTTATTTTAGCATTAGTAGCAGAATGCCATTGCTCGTAACAGTCCTTGAACTGATGTTTCAACCAATTTTTTATCTTCATCACCCATTTGAAATCATTGTTTTCGAAGCGTTTTTAATTGAGCTTTCCGATTATGGGGACACTTTGAAACAAACTGGGACTGCAGAGATAGAACGGGAATCAAGAGTTTCTATTTTAGCTTCTGAAAAATTACTTTGCTGAATTGACTGTGTACCATCTCACGTTGACGTGCAAATGGAAGACACCAGTGGAAAGTTAATTGTGGTATTTTGATTTGATTAACCTCTTGAGCTTCGCTAATGGTTAACAATACGGCTGTACATTGACAGTAGTTCCGCATTCTAAGGATTTGACGAAGAACGTTCCCATGCGATCGTAGAGAAATGAAAGCATAACATTGAATGGATGCACCCGCTGATCTCTTATTATTTTTTCCACATTCCTTGCAGGACACGTAAAGTTATCAAATGAGTAAATGCATTTGAATCTCGTTTCCATCACACATGAAATAATACTTCGGACCCGATTCCAATCTTTCTAAATAGCACAATATTAGAACAATATCTTATGCCTCGTCATTTATTGACTATACGCAACACCTTAAGACAACACGCATTCATACTTCCTGCTTAAAACTGAAGCTTCCATTGACAGCCCTCCTATTCCCCCTTATCTGTTTTACCATTTTAGTCTAAGAAGGGTATTAAATATCAAATTATAAAAAACAATTTACTTTATTTCTTAGTATATCTGCATCAACTACATCGGGAAAGGGATTTTAACTAGCTGGAGGAAATCGATTAAAAATAAAGAGTAAAATAATCATTCAGAATTAAGTAGCAAATACAAGAGAATGAAAGCAGCTTGTATAAAATTAAAGATTTTCTTCCTCCTTATGAATGGATTACATAACTCAGATTCATTAGAGACTGAAATAGGACGAAATAGGATACATGGATAAAATTCGATATTTAGAAACGTAAAAAAACATATTTTTGTTGAAAATTAAAATATTGGAAATAATTAAGGTAAATTCAACTTTCGAGAATTGAGTTATTTGAACAATTATACGCAGTATTATTATATCCTCACATAAAATGTGATTAATATTAAAAAATGAAATGCAGAAGATCAATATTTATGTTCTTTTTACTGCTTTCTCGTGTTGACTTATGTTTTATGGGGAATATAAACCCGGAAAAATCTCATAAACAACACTAAATTGTAGTTTTTTTGCTAACTCCGCAACAGCTAACACCGAGCCGTATTTTTAAGTGTTCTTAGTATAAGTATTGACGTCATAAATCAACAGATCCTGAGAACTCATTAAAAGGAATTTGGTGTGTAGTTCCTACGTCAAGTGACATTTCTTTTAATTCTCTGACAACAATAGTTAAATCATGCAAAATACAAATTGTTCCTATTATTGCAAAAATATTTTTCAAATTCGACTCTGTAACTACTTATTTTTAAGTACGAAATGGCCTATATGAACTACTGAATTTGATATTTTTATAATAGTTGCAGACGCTGAATATTATTCGAACTAAACGAGATATACCAGTTATTTGAATCATTCCAGCATACACCTCTAGCATGAAGTAAAAAATGGATTTTAAGTTGATATAATATACGGAAAGGAGCGTTTTCATTGCAAATATATAAAATGAAGGATTTAACGAATTATTTTGGAAATCTTCTGTGCTTTGAAGATTTCATATGCTTTTGGTTGTTTGTTTTTATTTCAACCTCTGTGAGTAGTAAAGATATATAACGATCAATATTACTTCGCTGGTTTTGTACAGGAGCTATAAAGTTTATACAGAGTTGTAAGAATATAATTATCAATACAACTTTTAGGTTGTAGTTATTTTATATTTGTATTTGCTCTTATATATAAGAACAAAACACAAGTACTAGACATCCCAAATTATACCATATAATAAATAACCATATAAAAACCCCAATCAATAATATTTATAGATAAAAACAAATATTTAAAAAAACCATTGAAAAATAAATTAATATTTATGCAAATGGAATGAAAGGTCTTTATTTGTTAAAACAATCTAAAAATTTAAAACCAAGAAACCAAAAATAAAATAAAAATATATTAACAAACTAGAACATTTATACGAGAAGTCCAAAAGAATGAATAGCAAAAATTTAGTATGTTATGAATAATACTGTTTTATAATTTGGAATGGACCATTTAAGCATGTATTTGTGTGGGTGTAAGTTTACACCCCTACTAGCTTATTATGTAGATCTAGTTACATGAATTAAGAAATTTAATTAATTAAACAATTTTTCTGTAAATGATGTTCGTTTTAGAAGAACAGTTAAATAATTTAATATGAATCATATGTATTGTATATTTTAAGAAATGGAGGTAAGAAGAACCGGGAGGAACTATATTTCATGTGCACTTAGATAATTTAAGCAAAAACTAATGAACATAATATTTCAGTTGCGATTTTGTAATACATTTAAATTAAAAACAAAAATTTCAGGGAATTTTTAAAGATTAAAGAAAAGATATAAGTGTGGCTAGATTTACTTTATACATTTAGAAGCAACATTAATTAGGTGGCTGTAATGAAAAATAATTTTTGGGGGAAATATTTTTGTGTGATTTTTTTCGGGATCATAAATGTAGTAATTGTTGCATTTTTATTTTGTTTTAAAATATAAAACGAATTGAAAGAAAATTGTTTCAATAATCCAAATGAAATAAGACCTGAAATTCAAACATTGTCAATTCTTTATTTCAACTGACTGATTTATGGAAAAAAAAAATTACTTGTTAAAATTTATTATTTTGAAACAGTTCAAATTCTAATGTGCGGTAAATATGGAACATATAGACATTTTTGAATTTGAGTTTAATCAGTAAAACTTATAAAACTGAGAATAAATTGAATCGGTAACTTTTATTAAGTTTCAATACCATTGTAAGCTTTCGTCGAAATAATTCTCTTTATTCTTATTTTTAATTTCCTAAATAAACTCGCTGAAAAATCTTTTTAACCGTGTTTAAAAATAAGATATGATGACGGTATTCAATCATTTTAGCATAGTAATAAAAACTTTCTAATTTTGTCATATCAAAAACTTTTATTTCGAAACTATTTGCGAAACAATTAACTTACCATTTTATAAAAATCTTTAGAAACCTTTTAATTTTCTTTTGTGAATTTTGCCACGAGGCTTCAGAATAATTATTTTACTTGCCTCAAATTTAGCTTCAAATAACTGATAAGCAATCTCCTGGGATTAAGATCTCCTTTTTCCGGGAAATCTTAATTCCGAAAGATATTCTACGTTTTAGTTTGATTGATTTTATAAATATGTAAATGTTCTCCAACTTGAAGGATAAAAAAAATAAATGTTTCATTTTTATTTCCTATTACAAATGAAAACAATTGATAATGATATAAATTTCTGTTAACTTCTGGTAGCAAAATAATACAGAAATATTAACTTTTTATTTCAAAAAGAATGAATAAGAATTTTTATCTTTCTTAATATTTATATAGAAGATTTTATAAGTAAGTATGTTAAATTTTCATTTTATAAAAGGATAAATTGCATTAGAGAAATTTGATGGCTTAACTAAATATTTTTTATTGATAAGTGTAAATTTAATACTAAGCGGGACTTTTAATTTTGAGAAATATTCGTAATCACAATTACCTTGACCAGCACATTTCTTTCTCATGGTTTCTTGATAAAATTAACAAATAAATTTTAAATTCTATATATACTTAGAACGTTTGAAGATTAGCGGTCTTGATTACGATTTGATGTTCCAAGTCGTAGATTCCTGGCCTGATTATATCAAAGACCTAATTGCAGATTATTTGTAAAATGATTTTCGCTATCTTTTCTACCTACTTCTAGTTTCATTTTACATAAGAAACTGCGTCGTAATTTGAAGCCATGGTACCATGACGATACAAAGTTTTCGTTAAGATCGTATTTTTGTTTCCATTCTGTTCCATGTAAGGAATTCGAACCTGGACAGATGTAACTTGTTATCAAACTCGATAACTCTTGTTTAGAAATTTATATAAAATAACGGAAATTTTGTAAGATCAAACCATTGGTTAAGCGTCCATTATTTAACACATCACAAGTATTGCAGAAAAAATATTAAAAGTGTTGTTATCTTAAATATTTAAGTAAGAAATAATTAAGCGTATCCTTTTCATAGATAGCTGTATACTGACTTTGAATTCTCACAAAAAATTTATGAAGTCTTTGACAAAGAAATGATAAGAAGCTTTTTGTTAGAAAACTAAGTGTTTGTGTAAATAATTATTTACTGAAATTATCATTATTACATTGCAGTAAAAGTCAGTTAGTTTCTTTGCTTAATAGAAGGGAAATAAGCTTAATGAGTTCGGATAATTATATGATTTTATATTTTATTGATTCAAGCTGTAAGAGATAGCAAGAATTATATTTTGAGAAGTTTTTTTATTCGTATTCAAGCTTACAAAAAATGATATTGAAAAAATAAAAACTTAGTAACATGATTTATTTATTTATTTGTTGAAAAGAGAAAATATTGGCGTGCTAAGGAAGAAATCAATGCCCATTTAAAATATTTTAATTTAAGTATTCATTAATTTTAAGTGTCCTTTTTCTAGCCTTAGTTCTTACTTTACGATTTCTTTTTTCAAACAATGTATTTAAAAATTTCTACTTTGCTTAGTATTTAACTAAGTGTCTGGGATACACTAATGTAAATTAAAAGAAAATATGCCTCCCAATGAAGTCTTTAAAATTCAGAACAAAGCCTTTAATGTCTGTTTGATATTCCATTATTATGGACAGATTGTGTAACAATGACTTTAAAAAATAAATTTGAGTTAATATTCGTATACCAAGTAATATTTGATAGCTATTAAGTTCTTATGGCGAAATTGCTTTTTTAAATTTATTACAAATAAACGAATAAAATTTTAAATAACTAATGTAAGAATATTTGAATGAGATTAAAAATGTTGCACTATTTCTTCAAACAAAACAAAAAAAAAATATTTTATGTCAACTTTCAAATTAAATTTTTCACGTATTCAATATCATAGCTGATATTGTGTAATTCTTTTAAATTTATTTAATTCTTCGAAGATCCATAACATAAAAATATGTGAAAAACGAATAAAACATCAATATGGGAATAAAAATATAATTAATACACGATTTTATGTTTTGGAGAACAAGAAGTATCTTTTTTTAAATTAATCATCTCTTTTTACATCGGAAGGGTTGATACAGTTGCTTCAATGAAAGAAATGACAATCCTTTAGTTTTATAAGAATTCAAAACTAATCATGAATTCAACTTTAATACTTTTTTTCTTTTATCAATCAAACATAAATTAGTAGCACATGAATATTTCTATAACATTCAAAAAAGAAGTAAAAACACATTTTTAGGTGAATACGAATGTGGGTTTCAAGTGGTGTTCAATACAAACACAAGTGTATACAAAACAATAATGTGTGTCAATACAAACAAGATTAGGTGATATTTGGAGAAACCCTTTATATATATAGAAACCCTTTATTGTCAATACAACCGTAATAATCTGTTGACAATTTAAATGATCTCTTGGCTTTGTTTTATTTTTTATATGTTTTTTTATTTAGTGGCTAGCTGTCTGAAACAAATAGCTCCAATATGAAATGCTATACAAAAATTCAAACTGCTCCACTGAAACTAAAAGTTGCTCTTCGACTAGTGAGGCTAATATTTTTTGAGATTCTTAGAGTATTAACTATGTACGTCTACTTTTTTCAATACCAACGCACAATTAGTGATGCATACTACAGTGACTTCTGAGGCGATTAAAGAACCTGTGTTTGACTGATGGGTGTGCACAGGTAAGGTTAAATGATAGGATATTTACAGAGTGCTATTTACAATTCATTATTGAACTTAAATTAAATAGTAAATATAATTACAATCAAATAAAGGGCTCACATTTGCTATGGAAATATATATTTGTTGCTAGTCACACGCTAGAAAAAGTATACAACTTTTTTGAATATGATGTTATAGTTGCACGCTTAGACGATCTCTGATATCTATTCTTTTTAGAAATTTATGAGAAATGAAATTAGCGATGACTCCTTCAAAAACACGGGTCACTATTCTTTCTTTTTGTTGGATAGCTGATATCAGTTATTAGTCGCTTAATCACATTATTAAACTTAGGTATTAAATGCTAGTGTGCTTTTCGTTGCCAAGAGAACAAATTCCAAAGGTCAAAGTTCATGTGAAACAAAAATGTTACTTGGTCTTTCACAAGAGTCCTGCTGTTTTTGTAAGGGTCTTTTCGTAATGTGAAGGAGATCACTAGCATATTTGATCAGTTTGATCACTGCAAGTTCAAAATATTTCCTTTTGAAATCTTTAATGTTCTCTTTCTCCTGGAAAAAGATAATATTAAAAACCAATCCAAGAAACTTAAAAATGTTTATTACTGGAGAAAACTCAAACATACTCTTTATAGTCCAGAATACATTTGTTAAGTTGAAACATGAGTGTGTAGTTGGCTCCTTAAATATCTGGAATCTTTTGATGAAACTTAAACAGAAAAAAACTCTAAATAAGCGAAAAAAGTTTGTAGATCTTACCCTGTTTATAGATACGAGAACGTATTTCATTGGTATAATTTTGGTGAGTATTTTTGTCGTACTTTTGTGAGTACAGAAAAAGTATTTTTAAAAAGTTTCGTTTACATTTCTTCCACCTTCGTATATTAATATTTACCTTTAACTACTTTATTCACAGTAGATACTTTTAAACGAAAACACGCTTTTACAGTTAATAAATTTTTGAGAGTCTCTAAATATAAATAATATATTTTTGTGTGCAAACATTTATTAAAATTTGAATAGCAATGTGTGGATTTATACTTGATGAAAAATATTCCTATTTTTTAAACCATGATTTGATTTTATGAAAATGTAGACAAAAATGCATTTCTTTTAGTAAAGAAGTAACCACAGCTTGATTTTAACTTTTTCTTATGAATTTAAACATTCAAGTACATCGTTGCTTTATTTCACTGAGTATTCTTACTACTAAACTAAATATCATGGAATACCTTTCGTAAATATCGTATGGGTCTCCGATTAAAACTCAATAATATTCTTTCTGAAAAAAATGAGATATAACTTCTATAGTAAATTGTATTTTAAGATCAACATAAATGTGGACTACTGGAAAAGAACTATTGCATTAAAATCTTTTTTGTAAAACCATCCTTTCCTTGAAATACATTATACAGAAAAACGGAGTAATATTATGTTTATTTCAATTTGTGCAACAATAATTTGTAGTGCAACAATGCAATGTTTTACAATATATTGTAGTCTCATTAATGTCTTTCTTTTCCTTTGTGATAAAATTGGGAAAAAAACGTAAAATGAATGTTATTTTCCCTAACTGAGTTTGGAATTATATATTCCTATGTCATAAATTAAATATCTTTATATCAATAACATTCTTTGTTAATAAAGAATTATTTTTTCTTTGTACGTCTTTATATTTACATAAAAATGTTTTTGAAAATTGTATTGAAAGTGGAAATCTGAATTTATATCTATTTATATATTCGTACAAAATTTAGTTTTCCACTTTAATTTACAGTTTTATTTTGTCCCTTTAATTAATTCATTCATAAATAATTCATACTTTTATGTATTACACCATACATTTTGTTATGTATGGTGTAATTAAGTAATGATTTCTAATCTTCCTATTCAACTATATGGTCTAAACGGTATTGTGTATTTTTTAAAATACATTTGTGTATTTTTCTCTAAATTGTTTCAAAAAACCTAAAATATATACTGAGTTTCAATTAAAAAGTAACATCAAACTGAAAATATATACAAAGTAATTATAAAACAAATAATGTATTATAAAATTCAATATGAAAACTAATAATACATTAAAAATACTCAAAATAATAAAACAACAACTTCTATTAATGTAGAGCATAAAATGTAAAATTTATAATTCTATCATATTTTGTTTCATTTTGAGTTAGATATTTTTTCCAATTTGGAATTCTATAAAAATTATTTGAAAACCATCAAATTTTCCAAAATTTTAATTATTCAAAATTTAGTTCAATAAAATCTATATCCAGAAATTTATCTTTACTTAATAAAGAAAAAAAATAGTTGCACTTCTTAAGCATTTTTATTGCCTTCTGCATTTGCTTTAAAGTATTTTTCAAATGCGATATCTTGTGTTATCCATCAACATAAATAGTAAGGAAGTGGACTGTACATAAAGTGGTCAGCTATGAAGAAATAAATATACATTTATATATTTTGATCAAACGGAAAAAAAAACCTTTAATACAAATTTTAAATTGGACTCAGTAGAATAAATTTAGAAAGTATTAGAATATACAGAAAAAAAGGACAATATGATGATCATAATTCATTAAAAAACTCACGACCGATTATAAACTAAGACATACTGATAGTGTAGACTTAAAATATAAAAAATTTACTTTACGATTATATAATTAAAATAACAATTTATGGAAAGAAAAATTCACAGATATTTTCCGAAATCTTCACATGAGAGTCTTAAGAGAAAAAAAAATAATAAGAAAAAAATATTTCTAAATTTCAAAACAGTATGCCAATCATCTTAGTATTTTCTTTAAAAGAAGTTTAGCTTTTCTTTGCGCTCTTTATTCATTCCAATCAGGTATCAAAATAAGAAGAATAGGGGAAAAGAATAAAAATAACAGTTTTACGAAGATTTGTCGTTTACTATTAAATCGAATTTTCTCTGAACATCTGGCAATGACATTTGGAAAAATTGCTTTTCTTCTGTCCTTTAGTTGCACAAAACTTTACCTCGTAATCATGAGGCATAGATTAATTAAATTCCTTTCCCAGGTATATCATCATTGTCTAATATTTGTTGATTTTCTGAAGCATTTTATAGGACATCGATTCTAAATAAGTAAAAATAAGATAGCATGTATGGAGAATAAAAATAGATTAAGAATTAAATGAATCTACTCAGTGTGGCATATTTTATTTTGAATCTGCATTTATGATTACTTATGGAAAAAGGTAGTATTTATTATTTTATAAAAATGTTATTTACATTCAGTTATGAATTTATAATTTGGAACGGGAAATGTATATTTCTCACATACATTTTAGGTAAAGAAACATGTAATATATAATGAAATTTGCGATATATAATTTTTTGGAATAAAACAAATAGCCTCACTATCGATTATGGCTGAAAAGTTAAAGAAAATAGAAAAAAAAAATTAAAAGAAGCATTTAAAACGGCAACGTCATGGCGACGTATAGTAATCAGGAAAAAGGCCGTGCCTCCTGAAATCTATGGTAAAAAGGACGATATTTAAGTACACTCGCACTTAATGCTTTCTTTTACAGTTCCGTCAAGCAATTCACAGCTTGCTCATAGTCCAAGAATTGCATGGTGAAAATAGCTTGTTTAAATGTTTTCTATCATTCCTTAAATTTTTGCCCATGAGTTTTGAAACATCCTGAGTACATAATTCATAATTATTATAATGATAGTTAATATGTAAATATTGTTGTATCAGATTCATGAATATATCGTTTAATATATTCTTAACAATATTCTAATTAAGTATAAAAAAATAGCTTCTTGTAATAAGTTAATATTAAAAAATGCTAATATTAAAATAATTTAATATTAAAAATAGTTAAGAAATTATTAATTGTATAAAAGATAAAGAAATTTACTCTATTTAAAGATAAGACTTTGAAAATTTGTTTCATTTCATACAATCAGATGATTTAATTCAAGTTACTTTTCCTGATTATAAATAATTAAAAATTAATAATGTTACATCTTCTGAAAAATTTAAATTTATCATTGATCTTGCATTGAAAGAAAACTATAGTAGTTATGATGGTAAAAACTATAAGCAAATTAAAGATATACATTAAGAGGACCCAGCTAGTAACAGTTTTTAAGAAATATGTTTCTATATTTCTTTGAATATAAATTTAGAGATACCGATAGTTTTAAATTATTTACATATATTGATGATCTTATTGATTTTAGGTAAATTCTATTAAAAATATTATAACTGACTTATTCTTTTATCCATCACATATTAATCCGATTAGTACAAATGTAAGTTCTCATGAAAAGGATATTTTAGACATTAATTTGGCAATTTATAACAATGGAATTATTAGTAATGTTTATTACAAGAGAGATGAATACTTTTCCCATATTAATAAAGCGTCTTCATTTGAGAGTAATTCAACTTCAAATATTTTTAGAAAGGTATAATGTAATTATTTACTGTGAAGTATAAAATTAACTTATTTATCAATCATTTTATAAATAACTTCAATAATTTCTATATTACTGAGAAAAGGCTGATTATTGTATTTAATTTTTAAAAAGAAATTTAAAAATCCAAAATTATAAATATGATTAAAATTTTATATATATGTATATATATTCCTCTTTTTCTTATTTAAAAATTCCTTTTCAGTTCCTGGCTCTATATTTCTCTACGTTTCTCTTTTGTTCTTGCACTAAATTTTCTTAATTTTTATTTATATGCAATGTTTTCTTTAATAAATAAGTTTTTTTCATTCTAGATGGCGATTCATTTTTAACTCTATTTTCCATCTTCTTTCCTATTCTAAAGATGTTTTTCTTATTATTTTACGGTTTTTTTTATAAAATTTTGTAAAATATTGTTTTTTTTAAACATAATATTTTTTCAATTTTGTTAATTTTAAGGAACAGTTTTTTTGATTTATTTAAATTGATACCTTTACTAGTATGGTTTCATTTAAATCAATCAATCAGTTTTTACTTTGGTGGCGAACTCGCCTGCAGAGCTTTAAGGTTTTTTTAATTTTTTTTATAAAGTATGTTACCTGATTTGTATTAATGTTATTTTAATTTTGCAATGCATTCTTTTAATAATTAATTTTTATTTATTTATAATATTGAATTTGTGATTCATATTCTTGATATTGTTTTGTTACTTCAACTATTGGTATTTTGTTCATATATATATATATATATATATATATATATACATATACGTATATATATATATGTATGTGTGTGTATGTATATATATATATATATATATATATAAGATAAAGCAATGAAATTATTAAAACTCATTAATATAAGAGAACAATTAACATCCAAAATCAACAAAAGAAACATATGTAGAAATATGTAAAAAATAGATGAATTAAAATTTAATCAAATTTGAAACTAAATGAATAATTTAAATACCCAACAAAACAAAACATGCACATTCAGACTTTGCACTGAATGGAGGGATTAAACATGCTTTATAGTACTAACCATCTCCCAAAGCAACTTGTTGGGTAAAAATTTGATTACTCCAAAATTCAATTTGTAAATTAAAGAAAAGAAAAATAAAACGAAGAAATTGAAAGGCAAGATATCTCAATTACTAAATTTTTGTTTACAAAACAATGCTTTCTAATTAAATAAAACAATTATCACTTACAGATTTCCAATTAAAAACTTTTCAAGCAAAAACCTTCTATTAAAACTTCCCATTAAAATTTCACATTAAAACTATCCAATTAAAATATCCAAAAAAGGCTTTCAATTAAAAACTATCCAATTAAAAATTTAAAAGTTTTTCAGAACACTAAAACAATATAATTAAAACTTTTTAGTTACGGTTAAAAACTTTAAAAACAACAACATACCCAAATCCATGTTTTTCAAAAAGAATCAATTAAAATCACAAGGATGCAAAAACCAAAGATTAAGATCTTGTGGCATGTGATCATGAATTACAGTGCAATAGGTTCAACGAACTTTTTAAATTAAGATGTCTAATATTATTCACTGTTGCCGGATAAAATTTGGATATTTTGAGCAACAAGTGGATGGTTTGGTTTGTTTGCTTCGTTCAGTTTTATTAATTTCACACTAGAAGCCAAATATGGGCTATTGAAGACGGACCTCGTAATTTTAAACCTCGTTCAAGTGAAATGGACGACACCTGAACCGGTACCCCCTCTCCTTACTTCCTCACCACTTCAAAGGGAGAACTTTGTGCCTCGACCGATTTGACGTGCATCCGCTCCGGCTACACGGCGGAATTTTTGGAGCATCAAGGCTCAAACCCACGACTCAACGAAAACGCCAGCCACGAGACCGATACCTCAACCACTAGGATACCAGGGCCACTCAACACATGGATGAGTATTATTACGTTGGAATGCAGACCAAGGAAGGATTTGCAGGAATGATCTGACTTCTGGTTCCAGAACTCAAATGATATATTGGTGAAAGTTGAGATTGCCCATAATTCTTATAAACTGTGATCGCACATGATATCCCATGACGTCCCAAACCATATCTCTTAGCATTCATTCCGTTTAGCATTGGATAACTATGTCTTATGAAAAATGACATTTACCATTATAGTGTCTAATTCATATATATATATATATATTTCTTTTATTAGATGTAAATTTGAACACACACAAGCGCGCGCACCCCCATATATATATATATATATATAATATGTATGTGTGTGTGTGTGTATACAACCTAATTAATTCTATTTAGTCATAGGAATATTATCTTCTTCGTGAATCAAAAATATACTTTTAAAACGTAAAGATAATCGAACGTTAATTCATTTCTTACAACATTGCATTGTCTTGTTCCATTCTGTTTCATAATTAAAAGTAACTTTAAATTCTGTTTATTTTGAAGGCAAAGCAGTTCTTTCAATTTCCATCAATTTCTTAGAATGGTGATGATTATTTTTAGAATGGCTTATAAATTTTGTTATTGTTATAAAAGTTTTACTTTTTCTTGAAGTGAGTAGAATGGAATTGCTTCATATTAATAAAGCTTTCATTTTTGCGAAAGATGAGAAAACTTTCTTTAAAGTAATTGATTCAAAGATTCCAAAGTAAATTTGAAAGTAATTTTAAGTTTAGCAGAGTAAGCTGGAACATATTTGTTTCTGGGATTTTAAATTATGTTGTTTTGAACGTCCAAATCTTTTTATTAAATCAACAAGAACAAAATCGTAATACGAAGGAAATTTTTTCTCTAGGTTCAAGTTTTTAAATAAGAGGAATATTTTATGCTCTAGAAATTATGCAATGTACTTCGACCTTATGAGAATTGATCAATTTAGTGAAGGAAAATATATAAAAAATAATGAAATATCTTATAATTTTTGATTTATATCAAATATTATTTCAGAAAGTTTTCTAAAAGGAATATTGAAAATTTAGTAAGAATAAGATTTCTCTTTTTTTTCTTTCTTTTACTTAATAATATTTAGTTTGTGAAATTGAGTAGCAAAAATCCATAGTAAAATATTCTTTAAGACTTTAAGTTTTGAAATTTTTAAAAGCCTTTCTATTTTTAGGATTTTTTAAATAATGACTATTTATGTTGAATGACCCAAAAAGAGCTGTGGTTATTTTCTAGACCCTGGTAGCCTAGTGGTCATTTTCACGGACTTGTGACCCGCTGTTTTCATCGAGTTGCAGGTTAGATCCTTGATGCCACTAAGGCCTCACCGAGTATTTATGACCAATGCACTTTCAATAGGCAAAGGGGTCGAAAGTCTTCCCAGTGGTGTGGTGGGGAAGTTAGGAGAGAGAGGTGACGGCTTACAAGTAATCTTCGTATAATGACCGAAGCTAAAAATTTTTAGGTCCGTAGCGATAGCTCTCGTGTTGCTTCTAGTGCGACGTTAATAAAACCAATCAATAACAATCAACAAACTGTTAATTTCTAACATATTTAATACAGCCGAATACGTGTTTTTGCCAATTAAATTTCATTGACCATTTTGATTTAATTTTTATATATCTCAGTGTAATACGTAGCTCCTAAAATTCAACCTCAGTTGAAAAAATAATAAATATTAGATTTTCTTCTGAAACTAATTTAATACAGTACCTGAGTAATATAAGGGCACGCAAACCGAAACTATGATGACTTATTGCAAACCGAAACCATGACGAGGAAAAATGCTTTGTCATTGATGCTGTCTTTCATCTTTTAGTTTTTAAAGGAATTTTGAACATCTTTTTCCTGGTAATAAGGAAATTGAAAGTAATTAATTAAAATAATGAAATAATAACACAATTTGCTTATTGACCATGCAAAATCATCTCTATGTCTTCAGAATATTATTTTTCTTCTTTTCTTTCTGAAGACGAGTTGTTTCTATGCGTTTTCTTTTCACCGAAGTCAGCAAGTTTTGGTTCCAAGAAAGATATTGAAAAGACTGCGTTCTGACTATTCTTTGGTAGACTTTTTTTACTAAAAAACATAAAAACAAGATAATTTATTAATTTCCGCATTCTTCGAGTATGCCGCTTCTTTTCAGAAATAAGTAGAACATTTATGAATATTGACGATGTATGTGAGGGGTTCATCATTATCATCATTTCATACACAAAAATATGATCCCTAGAGTCACCTCTAGATGAAGAAGTTCTACTTTGCTCTCTTTCTGGGAAGAAGAGTTTGTTTTTAGAATTTTTCAGTAGCTAAAGCTGCTGTTGGGACTGATTGGTGGTTAAATCAGATTATTCTGCTCGTTTTTGAGGTGATACACTAGCGAATATATATATATATATATATATATATCCGTGTGTGTGTGTTGTATTACTGCTACTACCTTCTTCAACAATTCATCGACATGTTGCTCCATTCTGCGCATACAAAAGTTCCTTTGTACAAGAATACTATGACTCAAAACAAATATTACCTGAAGGTACAATAGAATCATCAACAGAATGTCTAGTATATTCATTATCAAAAAGTCTTCTTTTTGCATGAAATCCTCCAAATCCACATTAGACGATATACCGGTGAAGGTGAACGCCATCATCAGGGGTGTGTCACTGCTACTGTCAACCAATGTCATACCGGACCAACACCGACCATAATGGTGTAGGGCCCGATTGGGCAACATGGATGGTCAGAACATGGAGCCGATAAGAAATGAAGGTAGTCTCAACAACCACCAGTACAGTTTAGAGAAAATCACGAATCAGAAATCATACACATCATTCAAATCTTACGTGGAGCTGTATTTCAACAGAACAATACTCGTCCATATGCTGCTCGGAATGTTCAAGATATGTAATCATCTTAACACCTGCAGTTTCTACCTTGGCTTCCTTTACACGATATATCACCTTTTGAGCATATCTGGAATTTCGTTTGTTCGTGTATGGCTCATGAGGTTCTATAATCAATGTGGATAAACTTTGGGTTCGAATAAGAGCAATATGGAATACTCTTCCTCAAATATATATTCTACAATTGTTTCATTAGATATCACATCTTACAGAAGCAATTAATTTTGCACGTATTGACTTCACAAACACTGGTTTGTTTCATGAAACCTTGCTATTTTATTTTGTATATTTAATAGTTTATTTATATCCACAGATCAATAGTTTATTTATATCCATAGAGCAATAGTTTATTTATATTTATGGAGTAAATTTCATAAAAATCTAACAAGTGATTCATGGTGTTACAATGTTTATGAATAAATTGAAGAATAAATCATTTCTTGCAACGATAACAATTAAATAATTTTAATTCAATTGTTTTCGATAGTAAAACTTCAAGTTTGTATAATGTCTTAATCACGGGTTATAAAATTCATTTTGTGTTTTAAGACAAAGTTATAAGTTTTACCACTTTTATGTTGTTATCGTGGTGTGTCAGATAATTAGAATAATAATTTGATGTAACAAAAAAAAAATAGGCTAAGGTTTACTGGTCCGAGAATCGAAATAACTTTGTTTTAAGTAAATTCTATTTCATCTAAAAAAGGTGTACAATTGTATAATATAGTATCGAGTCTAGTTTAGGCACTTCTGTGTTAAAATTTTTTCTTTCTATATATATACAATTAATTTCTTATATTATAAAAAATATTTAGAATTCGCTTATTACGTTTCAAAATTTCTGCTTAAAAATATAAAACAAGAAATATGTATTTTAATTAAAATATCTGTTAGACATGTTTATAACGTTGGGAAAATTACACATAATTGATATTATCGACCTGTTGTGATACTGATTTAATTACTTAATTTTTTTAGAGGAACCGTGAAAGAAACAGAAAGAATTATATAGAAATGCGTACAAACGTCCAGTTAATACTTTTATACAGTTATACCTTAAACATCAATTTTTTATTGGATTACATTGCTCATTCAGTTTGAATGAAATTAAATAATTATTAAGTGCTAGATGAAAAGTTTTACGTTATTTGTCCTGTCTTGTTCATTTATATTATCAAGATTTTGAAAAAAAAATTCATTTCTAGAGAGAACAACGGAATTTACTAAAACAGTTGTTTTGGAAAATTTTTAAAAAGAAACATTAAGTTTACTTGCTGATAACAATGTATCTCCATCATTTTCTGTTCATGTAGGATAAAAGGCATTTTCAATGATAGTAATTCTTTAATTTATTTTTCGTAGACGTCTTTAGAAACTGCAAATCAATAAAATTGATTTCTCAGCATCAATATCTTTGGTTAGTACAGCAAAAATAACCGATATTTAGTATCATTTTCCTGTTAATGTAGAATAGAATCATCTCAGAAAACTACCATGCTTTGTTTGATGTGTTCCTAGAATGAATCTATTCTAAGAATACATTTCCGAGATAAATAGTATTTATCAAAAATAAAAACACCAAAGGGTTTTGATTCCTAAGAATTCCTTTCTATATATCTTTATTTAGATGGAAATTAAAACCAAAATTTCTGGTAACTGAAAGTAAAATGTTATAATCATATGCCTAGTTTATATTTATATCTGTCTCTCTGTTATTATTATAACTAGTAGTTTATTATTGTATTTTCTTGGTTCAATTTCCTTAAAATAAATTGTACACATATTTATAGATACATTGTGTAAATTTCTGTTGGCTGTCATAATTTAAGAATGTTCTTATCTAATATTTGATATTATTTATTAAAATTAGCCTAATTAACATTTTGATTACTTTGAATAACATTTTGATTACATTGATTATTTCAAAAATGTATCAGTCTTAGGTAAAGAAAAAGGGATAACGTAATTCATTGCAGTGTTGTCTATTGATCATTGTTCATTTTTTTAAGAAGTATATGAGTATGACGCCTTTCAAATCCCAAGAATTTGTCGTCATAATGTTTCCAGACGAAAAATCTTTATTTCTTTTTTAGAGAAAATTCATATGAAGCAATCCGTGATTTTAATAATTTTCTTGATTTTTAGTGTGTGATAATAAATCTAAGCTGCATCAATGGGGACAACTGGACTCATAATGACGACAATGACTCGTCACGACAGCAGTCATATTTTGATTTGAAAATTAGGTTGCGTTACATTTTGTTTCTAGAAAATGACAATCAATCTCTAAAGAAACTTGATGAATCTTTAATTAAACTTTGCTAACATGTAAATAAATATCACAACTTTTGTCTGAAACAAATGATGATGACATTATGAAATTATTTGTAGAACAGTTCCGAATTTTTGAAATTATTTTCAATATATAATTTTTATGTTTCTTTAACGATACTTTTTAAATTATGTATGCGTCGTCTATGTTTCTATAATAACCATTCAAAAATTTATGATCCTAATAATTTTGGACTAATGTAAAACGTTAACTTAACAAGTTAAATCTGGACAAATTTTCATTAAAAATTCATATTGAGGTATTATTTGAAAAAAAGAGAAAACTTTAATTCCAAAAGTTTTAAGTCTATTTAACTACTATGGAGCTCTCCAATGATACTTCATATATTTAAACACAATACTGATTAAGCATTGTGACGTATTTCCTTCATTATTTTACTCTACAGTTATCTTAAAGTATAAATAGCTTGAACTTTAATTGAAGATACTATAGAGAAAGACAATACGGTTTATTATCTAAAAATAATATGCAAGATAGTACTCCCTATCGAATGCCTCTTAACTCGATTAATTCTAGTTTATATTCTCATAATAATTTCTCAGCTTACCAAATCATACGTTCATATTCACACATTTCTTTTTTTGTAACAGAATCAATTCTAATTACTCTAACTATTAGTTGTTTCAATCCCAATGATTAATTACATTATTGAATCCAATTTATATCAATCATCTTGTCATTATGTTCCTTCTCCCTTCTCTTTCCTTTCAAATCTATTTCGCTTATATTACGTTATCCTTCATTCAATTCATTACACTTCTTATATTCTAATTTACGTAATTGCATCTTATTTGGTTTCAAGGAGTTATAATTGTATACAATTCCAATTACAAAAAAAGTCTCCGAGGCTAATGAAGAGAAAACTGTGAATAGCCCAACTTCTCAATGTTATTAATGAAAGTAATGATTCTGAAACAAATGTTCATGCAATGGAATATGCTTTGATTATTGAAATGAGTGATAAATAATGTTCTTGGAATTATTTTCCTAAGTCAGTCAATTAAGGTATCTTAACAAGAACTTTCTTTTGCTAATTTTATTTTTTCTTTCTTATTGCTTGTTTTTACTTTTATTATTAATCAGATTGATTAATTAGGAAACATCTGTCAGAGTATGTAATATGGGTTATCAGTGGAGATGCCCCAAATACCTTCTATTATCAATGAACACAGATAATTAGCCATTTAGAATAAACAATCTTGATACCAACTGTGTACTTTGTTAAACCAGCGTAACTTTTTCTAGAATCTTACTAGTAATGGTAAACATAAATGAAGCGAAACAATTTTTCCAGATGTAAATTAGAGCATAGTACAATAAGTTTTCCATGTGGAAAAGTATTCAAAACATTTCACGTATAATGTTTATTCAAAGAATATTATTTATACATTGTTAAAGAGCGTAGCTAATATATATTCCTTTTCTATCATGAAAATAACCAACCTTTAATGTGAACCATATTTGCAATAGAGAACAGATAAAATAATTAAACTAATATTATTACTTTCTTTTTAGAAAAGATTATTCTTAATGCTTAAAATTACACACGCACACACACGCATATATATATATATATATATACAGACACATATACATATATGAAAATAGATTTCGCTACCAAAGGTTCTTGCGTTTTTTTTATTAATTAGTAAATTGTTCAATTAATTATAAGAATTAAAGTAAACGATCAAATTTTTAAATGGACAATAATACTCCTTTCAGGCATTGAGAATAAAGTAAATGATAAATTATTCAATTGCTTGTATTTTGAATTATATATAAAAAAATAAAAAAAAAAACATTAAAAAATTCAATTAAATACATTTTAAACTTAATATAATTAATTCTGCAGTAAAAAGAATTATTTTTATAAATGCCTTTTTATTCAGGTAAAAAATTTAAGAAAAGTTTATTATGACTTTTTTTTTTTAAAAAAAATTTAGTTCTGTACTGCTGAAAGCAGGCATCAAACATAAACGCATGTATGTTTTCGATAAAATTTCTAAGACATATTTTTGAATATTAAGTTCATTACTGATGAAAGCAGGAATCAAACATATACAAAAAAAGTACGATATATTTTTCAAAAAGTGGTCGTGAGATCATTTTGTCATTGAACAAAACAATAATCTATTTGAAAGCTAAAATATTCAAAATAATTAGTTTAATAATTATGAAAGGTACTTAGTTGTTTTCTTTCACTAGAAAGCTGTCAAAATTTGTTGAAAAATTGACACGGCAATATCATTCAATAAATTTGTAGCGTGAATTGCCAATGTCTTCTTAGGGCGACACTTCCTAATAAAACTTTGAGCAGTTTTCCATGTTTTCAATCCTTCTGTTATTGCACCAGAAGATTGTTCTTTCGCTGTTATCTTCTTTGACAAAGCCTGTACCACAGCTGCTTGCCGTAAAACACAACGGAACTCTGTACACTCTTTGGTCAGCAGCTCTTGATTGTGCTCTTCATTAATTTCATTTATATCATTGACATCTACCTCCAGTCTAATACTCTTGAACAAAGATAAGTCCCTAAGTAACTTGAGGTCATGGTCCCTATTTCGGCCGGCGTTAGTTTCGTCGAATCGTGGAAACGAGTCCTGATGCTACTGAAGACCCGCAGAGTAGTACGGGTGAAATATGTTAAATAAGTCGATCTAATTCCTCTTATTAGAAAGATGTGGAAATTTCCAGAGAGAGATGCCATCCTTCGTATTGTCTTCGTCCCTTGATTGAGGTTCAAAATTGCGAAGTCTATCGTCAAAAGCTCACGTGTAACTTCTAAGTGCGGTGCTAATAATCAGTCATGGAAACAATTTTGTTCACAAGCAACACAAGTTTTTACGGAACGAGAGTTAAACACGGACGATATTGCAGGCGAACAATGTAGACTTCCATTCTCTCTTCACTCTTTATGTGAAACGTCGCTCATAGGCCAGTAAAGTTTTTTCAATTTGTTTTGCTTCTTGTGTTAATTACTCGCTAGATGAGGTGCTCATTCAGCAAAGTTTCAATGCAAAGTAAAAGGAATTTGCACGTATTAGAAACTATCTCATTTGAAATATTCAGAGAGTCTCTAAGAATGACAACAAAATAAAAAGGTACTTTTCCGTTAGCCGGGTGCAAATATCGCCAATTGTGAACCAAACGCGAGCCAAGTCGCCAAGCGAAGCATAAGACAAAACCGTCAATGGAATAAAAGTCAAAAACGTGCAACTATCAACAAATATTACTATTAATTAATAGTAAGCAAAACAAGTTCAACTATATACAAATATTAAATAATAGTAAGCAAAATAAATTCAACTATACACAAATATTAATGAATTACAAACAAAACAGTTTTACCCAAAAAGAATGCTTATAATTATTGGTTTTTCCAGAATACTGTGATGTGTGTCTCGGCTAACGGAAAAGTACCAATAAAATACTTATAATTAGAAATTATAAGAAGGAAGGAAGTTTTGGAATTATAGGAAGGTTTCTAATTTATGCCCTCAAAAATACATTTTTATTGATCCCATAAAATATAATTTGAGTATATTTTTATAAATCCTATTTACAAAACAAACCATACTAGAATTAAGTTCATTAAAAGGAATACCGACGTATATATTATTTATGAAATGATGCCTTTAGAATTTTTTGGGAATAATCCATATAGTAGAATAAAAGAAACAATTTTCTAATGTATTTTTTAATCATATCATTACTGACATATGATAACGCTTCATTAATATTTTTCATAATTTCAGAGCACGTTATGTGCAACATAAATAAATAATTTTCGTTATAGGTTTTTATAAAAAAAATTGCTTTTTCTCACGTGTATATCATGTAGTATAATTTTATTATGTAGATTTGATATGAATTAGTTATATGAGTATATTTGTATCATACTATTTTTTAGATTTTTACGAATAGTATTATATTTCATCAACATTTAAGATATACATGTTTTTTGAAAGTGTAAGTAGATGTGTGCGAAAGCATGTACCACTTTACACTTTATTATGATAAGGAGGTCGCAAAAAATCCAGGGCAGCTTAATATTTAATGCTAGATGCTTCTAATTAATTTGTATTTTTATATATGTATTCTGTTTAAACCTTTATTACAAATATTAATTTGATATTAAGCTGAATAATCCGTCATTGTTACAATTCCATACTTACCAATAGAATCGGCTATGGACAAAAACGGATTTTGAAAAATTTATATATATACAGTTGTAAGATGTTAAACAGTATATTTGGGTATGTCATAAGTTGTAAAACAACATATTAACATTTAATCTTCAGCCACTCTCATAAACTTTTGTTATATGCCTTTACAAAATTTTATTGCATATTTCTCAAATTTTTGCATTGGTAGATGTAACTATTTTCTCTCCTCTAAAGCCCGTCTTATGATCAAGATTCCGTCTTGAACCTATGTGAATCCTCTTGCACCTATGTGTGCGTGGGTAGGAGTGTTCTATTAACAATAGTATGTATTTTGATCTGCGAGCTCAAGTTATTTCTTAAGCAATATAAATCAAATTTAAATTTTAAAGCTTTTCGTGTTTTTTAATATTCAAATATGAAAATAATTATCAAAGTTTAACAAAAAGTCGTATGTATTTTCAGTTACTTGCTTATTTTTATTCCTAATAATACAAGAAAAATAATTGACTTAAAATAACTCAGAAATATTAAGAAAAGAATAATTTGCTGGAATTTTTAAATTTTAATAAACAGCAGGCCACATTCTAGTTTGTTACGGAGTTATTTTAATAATATAGTCTGAAAGCAGATCATAAATTACGATAAATATCCCTGTCGAGTAAAACATTTTTTGTGAAAGGGTACAGTTTAGCCTCAATTTTAAGAAAAGTACTCAATTTCATAATCTTCATTGCTTTGAAATTTCACACTAAAAGAAATAATTTTTGTTAGCTGTTCTAGCAGAGCGAAGTTTTGGTCCCCGGATCTCTGGGGCCATCCAGGTTCATCTGCGCCACTTTGCTGCTTTTTAGATGGAAGATATTAATTGCACTATTTATAGATATCTGGTTCGTCTTTAGGGTAACCTTCTCAATGCGTTGGAACTAATCGTATTTATGTTAATTTACGCCCGCTCCTCAAAATAGTTTCGATTAATTTAGTTAGAGAGCAATACGTCTCATAATTTGAGCACACGCTTCCTTTTTTCAACATATTTATTCTCTAAATATTCAAAGTCATGTTTTTCATACAAAATGTTTCAGCAAACTATTTTTTTACAATACAAACAACTAAGTAGCGAATACATAGTATTCATAATATTTGATTGCAATATTCTGTATCTGATTTAGAATAATAAAACTCAGGTGCTTTTTCCTTTCCTTTCCATATTCTGTGCATTCATTTAGAGAATCAAAACTCAGAAAAAATAATATTTAAAAACTTATGTAGCAGAACATGGTTTCGATCCACGAACTTCTGGGTTATAGGTCCAGCATGCTTCCACTGAGCCACTCTGTTTCTTGATTCAGAGAAATTATTTTCTTTTACATCTGGTTTGTTGCAAGAGAGAGTCTCAAACTCACTTTATTTTTAGTCATTTTCAGGAACTCGTCAAGAAATAATTCTTAATTTAGTTACAATAAAGACTCGCAATTTACACTTCTTATTTTAACCTTTCGTATATTTATTCTTCTCTAATATTTATTCTTCTCGAATATATTTATTTATTCTCGAAATATATTAAATAAGAAATATTTAAAACAAAATTACTAAGAACCTAATTTTTCCATCACGCACGTAATTAAAATAATCACGCACGCAATAATATCTACCTCTTACTCTAATTTTCTCCAGTTTTCAAAAATCATGCTAATGCTACTTAAAAATAGATGTAGCAGAAGACTTCTGGGTTATGGGCCCAGCACGCTTTCACTGAGCCACTCTGCTGCTGGGAGCTGATTAATTACCAACTCCACTAATACGTAATATATGGTTCGTTGCTCGAATTCATTTACAGTAATTTCTCGAGATGTACTTGTCAGATAAGTTAGAAGAATAAGTCTGGTTATTTACAATATATTTTTATTTACGTATTCAATCTCTAAAAAGTTCAAAAGACATATTTTATTATAAAATGTAACAAAAACTGACATGTTCTAGTTATGATTCATATATTTGAGTAAGTTATATCTATCCTTCCCTTCATATTCAATCGAAACTTTCTTATCCGAGTGAAAATTGCAATAGATGTGAATAATTTCTGTAGCATAATCTAAATTAATTGAGGAATCAATATTTAAAAATTGCTTTAGCAGAGCGTGGTTTCGGAACACGGATCTTTGGGTTATGGGCCCAGTGAACTTCTACTGCTACCCTGTTCTGCTAAATATTGAGAATTTATCAACTTTTATACCATTACGTTGCAAGTATAACCGTCTCAATGACTTTTAATATATTATTTGTTTGTCAGTTTTATATATTTTTGGGAACTAAGAAATCAAACATTTGAACAGAACAAAAATGAATTTAATTGAAGAAGTTAAAATATCCAGTCCATAACTAATCCTAGACTGGAATATATTAAGGGAAAATAACTACCATTATCCTTTGGATAAATGCAAATAAGATTCGAGAATTCAGGAAACGACTACAGTGAAAATTGTAATGAGATGAAGGATGAGAAGCATGAATCTTCTGGTATAAGACGTCTTCTGTTCATCCAGTGTGAGCTCGGCTGATCTGAATCGTCAATGGAGAGGCGGGAATACCAGGAGAGGAGCAGGAGAGTAGACTGATCACATGATAGTATTTGGATTGGCAGAAAGAACTCCATTGACTTTTCTGCTGCTGTTACTGGTGTTGTAACTGTTTCCTCTGATATTTTACGCAGTTATAAAAAATAATATCACGAGTTTGCAAGCAGATTATTTGCAAATTGAGTAATTGCGCACAGGCAGAAATTTGTTGTTTGAAGGCTCCCGTCTACCCGCCATTTTGATTTCTTGGACGTAATGTTAATCCTATGGAAATACTACTTTAATTCTCACATCTTTACTACTTGTTCTATTTGAATGCAATAAAATGTATCTGAAAGAGAAAAAAAATAATGAAGAACTCTGTGGAATTACATTTTTTCTCCGATTTTTAAAAACATTTAAAATATTTATTAGAAAATGGAAAACTCGCAAACGAATCATTAAAATAGGGATAAAAATATTTTTAAAAATCGTAGGAAAAAAAGTAATTGCCCAGAAGCATTCATTATTTTTTGCTCTTTCAGATGCACTTAATTGCATTCAAATAGATCAAATAATAAAGATGTGAGATTTAAAGTCAAATTCCATAGGATTAACATTACTTCTACGAAATCAAAATGGCGGGTAGACGGGAGCCATAAAATGCCGAATCGTCACAAAATGAGAAAGTCGTTTAGGATACTTTATGACATGGTGAGCAAGTAGCAAGTGTTTCAAGGACACAAGTCATACTTTAATATCATTTTTTACTTTGGAAGGTTCACCACAATGGATTGTATTTATGTTTAAATTTCTGATAAAACATTAAATGATACTTTACATTTAAATCCTCATTCAGTTATTATTTTTGACTCGCCAAATACAAAATTTGGAAATCGGCTACTTAAATCAAATATCTTATTCACTTTCTAAAAAAAATCTTGATATAAATATTTATATATAAATTCTATACATAATTTTAATAGTATATTCTATACATTATCTAATAAATTCTATAAATATAATGTTTATGTACAAAATTAATAAATTCTATACATAGTATAAAAAATAAATTCTATTCATAAAAGAGAATTTACTATTTTTAAGATATACTATTTATAGAATGTACTATTTATCATAAATTTTAAATGTAATATAAGTAATAAATTCTATTCATAAAATAAATAATAAATTTTATTCATAAAATA
>BMAW01030885.1:0-35173 GCA_019974015.1 Nephila pilipes | reverse complement strand
TAATATAAATAATCAATTATAAATATAGTATAAATAGTAAATCTATATATTCATTTTCTATAAGTAAAATAAATAATAAATTATAAATATAGTGTAAATAGTAAATCTATATATTTATTTTCTATAAGTAAAATAAATAATAAATCTATAAATTCTTTATCTATGTATAATATAAAATAATTATTGTTATGAAGAAAAGACACTCTAGATAAAAAAAAATTAGTTAAAAAAAATTCCCATAAGAACCTTCCTTGTATTAAAAAAATATTTAGAAATAATTTAAAAGAACATGGTTCAAATAAGATTTGATTCAAAGAATTTCTTGAGCAAATTTCTTCCTATTTACCTCAAAATAAATTTAATAATATTCTATACACACTTTGTTTCTTCAGTAAAGGTGGTGAGAGAATTGGGGAAAAACTAGGAAACGAAAGTAAAGTTTTATTCAGTCTTCTTTATTTCAAAATCAAAATTTCTCTGAACATCTGCTAAAGACGTTGAGAAAGAGAGCTTTCATCTTACCCTATTTTTATAATAATTTTTATGCTGGGAATGAGAGTCGAAAATGGTAATTAGCTTCATTTCTTGCCCATCCTTGCTGTTGAGTCTTCACGGATTCGATAAGAGTTTTAATAATGTGCTGTACTCTGGGTCATTTCTGAAAAGGTTATTACTCAGAGTTAATGAGTCCCATCAGAACAGAATGATTTTGAAAAAAAAAAAAAAAAGATAAACATTTTAGGGTGCTGAAAAATAGAATTTCAAATAACGTGGATCTTAGTTGATGAAAATGGGAGATTTTGAGCGAATTTTGTGAGCATGTAATTATCAGATATAAAAAAGTATATGAATATACCTATTCAAATTTGCAAGTCTTAAAATTTACAGTTTACTAAGAAATGTATTTTACTGTGCTTTAATTTTTTGACAAAAACGCGTTAAAAGGATATTGAAAGAACCAAAACACATATTTTGTATTTTTTAAATAGTTTAATTTAGATATTTAAAAGAACAAATGAAAATCTACTGAAATAAGAGAGTTGTTTCTTATTCAATATTATTAAAAATTATCTGAAATTATTTTTTTTAATAATATTAAAAATGTTCACAAAATTGAGAGAGCGACTCAATGTGTTTTAAAAAATAATTTTTAGAAATAGCTCGCAGTAATTCAAAAGGATTTGCACATGTTACTTTCCGTTTCCTGGTTCATTTGTTTATTGCAACAAGAAATAGAAAAGATAGAGATAATATATTTGAATATATTCAAGAATGTTATGTTTAGTTTCTTGGAACTAAGGATGAAAAATACTTTCACTCAACTATTGTAGATCTATTTTGAATTTCAAACGTACTGTACAATTCTCTACTTAAATGTTACCTAAATCTCCAATTTAACAGCAAACAAAATACTCGCTTTTTACTCTGATTCCCTTATGAACCATGTATGCCGATGAGTTTAATGTCACTTTGTATTTAACTGTAGAATACATATAAGACATTTTGCTACATATCGTAAATGTCCAAAACGTTTGAAGTATATTTAGTAAATTATTTCACGTACAATTTAACATGTTACGTGATTGAAATACCATTTTCTTTTCAGATGTTTCTTTAAACGTAATGATTCTTAAATTTAATCTTAATATGTATAATGTGATGGTAAGTAAATTAAGATTTTGTAAGCATTCCTTTAAAACACTTAAAGTAAGGTTTTCCATAAGAACTTTGGTTCTGTTTATTTAAACTAGTAAATCATATAACATAAATAATTAATACAGCTTATTGTATATTATCTCACTTTTTCTTTTAAGGATCATTGGGAAACCATCTAAGATTTTATAAGTTTAAAGGTTTTCAAAATTTATCCCCTAAAATGTGAAATTTACTGTTATTGGTAATACCGAAATGAAGTTTCAAATGGAAAGTATGTGAAAATTAATATAATTTCAAGATAACATCAGTCTATAGCTTCCTCAATATATGTTTGCTTTAAAATGTGTATGAATATTAGTTTATTTTTAAGGGAATTATTTACAGAATTGTAGAGTTTCGTAAATAGCTCCAGATGTCAAAAGTATTCTGTAGCTAGAAAATGTGGATATTTTATTCTTAGAGATTAAACTGAAGTCTAAACTAGGAGAAGTATATAAGTATTCAAGAAACTATTTAAACATTTTTTACATAGAATTTGTTCTCCTTTTTGGTATAATAATTTCAGATTTATTCGAATTACATTGAATTATTAATTATTTTTAAATTAAATTCGAGAAATCCGTTTCATATGAATTTACTTTAGCTTTAATCACATTTTAATTACATTACATGAAGAACAAAAGAGTAAATATGATACAATATTTGTATTAAAATTAACCTGACAAACGTAAAAATAAACTTGATAACTTGGTCATAAATATATTCAAATAACTTGGAATTGTTGATATCTATAAATTCAAATTCAAAGAAATGTAGATAAATAATAGCTAGACTTTTATTAGTAGGAATCCCTTGTAGTATACCTTTATTTTGTTTATAATTTTTTCCATTATAAATAATATAATTTTCTTTTAGTAAAGTATTAATATGAAATTTGAAGTTTTCATAAGAAACTGTATTATTATTTTTAATTCTTTATAATAAGCTAAAATATCCTTAGTTAAATCCTCTAAATCTAAGGAAATAAATAAATCTTTAAATACACTTTATATACAGTAAATTTCTTTACCTTTTATATACGAATAATCACTAATTTTATAACTATTTTTAGTAATAGCAGTATTATCGTAACTATCCACAGCATTTTATAAAATCTTTAAAAAGAGTTTTCCAGCGTCATAATGTATGTATTTGAACAATTAGTCAGCCTTCTAAATTAAATAAGAGCTTTGTGAAATTTAGTTTGAAAAATGTGAAGAAATTTATCGTATTTAAAGTAAAACCTTTATTGTTATTCAAAGTTTTAAGTTTATTGGCTATTTCTCTACCACTACTATTACCACTGCTTCTGTAAGCCAGTCCGCATTGGTGTAGCCTTTATTCGCATTCAAGTTTTTTACTTTTTTGTTTCGCCTGAAAAATGATAAAATGAATTTCGAGTTGTTGGGAAATTTCACATCAAACTTGGAAAAAATAGCAACTAAAATTTATAATTTATTGAATGGAGTATATGGTAATGAATGCCTTGTGGTTGCATGTATTTTTAAGTGGTATAAGCGTTTTAAAGAGAGCTGAGAAAATTTTGAAAGTGATTCACACCCTTATCACACATTCATTCAAAAACAGATCACAATATCGAAAACATCAGTAATCTAGTTCAATGTGATCGTTGGTTAAATGATCGCGCGATTGCTGAAATTGACAAATTACCTGTATGGCAAATTTTACTCAATAGTGTTAACATGCAAAAAGTTTCTGCTAAAAAGGTGCCTAAATATATCACGTCTGAACAACAAGAATCTGGCAAAAAAATTTGTACTGACGTTTTGAATGCCTTTGAAAATGACCAATACTTATTGGAAAGTGTAATATCTAGTGACAAATCATGATTTATTACTTATGTATCTAAAGCGCCAATCCATGCACTGTAAAAGCCAATTTATCGAGAGCCAGAAAAAGCTCAAATGATTAAATTATTTTTTTTTGTTAATCATGTGATTGTGTACATTCACTGTATTCCTGATAATCATATTAATGAACATTACTAGTTTCATGTTCTTGCTGAACTCCACGAAAGATAGAGAAAAAACGACCCGAATTGGGGAACAACAAGTCATTCCTCATTGAAGGGGTATCCAGCCAAGTACAGTAACCAATGTTATACAATCCATCTTATTCTCTGGATCTTGCTCCATGTGATTTCTGTATATTTCCTTAGGGGAAATCAGCATTAAAAAAATAAGATTTGAGTTGTTGAAGCTGTGAAAGAGATACGACACTCGTCTAGAAGAAGCTGATAAAAGACATCCAGCATCGTTTCTAAAAATAGATGATTCTCACAGAGCGTTGTATGGATAGAGGAGGTGCATATTGAAGGTGAAAATAAGTAAATATGTATAAAATTCATATAAAATGCATTCGGAATTAGTATCTTTATTTAATAGCCACATCTTATATTGATAAATGATCTGCATGTAGAGTAACATATTAGTGCTTAATAAAATTATGAACACTACTTACGCAGTATTATAAGAGCAAGTATCATCTTACAGATTTAAAAGTAATGCCATTTGCATCTACAATGTACCTTTTCAACCTTTATAAACATCTACCTAACTCAAAAGTTGTAATTCAATTACCTATGAGAAAGAATAATTATTTAAATCACCCATAACATCAGAATATTACGTATATTAACAAAACATTACTAAAATACCAATGATGTGTAAATAGTAAAAATGTATGCTTCGACAAAAAAAAAATGTGAAACTAATATTGAGTTACTAGAAATTTAAGCTTGAGATAAAAATATTTACTTATTTTAACTAACAGATAATTATTTCTATGCTTCAAGCTCTAATCATGCAAAGATGAAAATATATAAAGGCATATATAATTAAAGGATCAAATAATTCAAAAGAACTTCTTGAACGTAATAAAGATAAATTTAGGTAATCATGTCTTCTGCTCTGAATACAAATTATACCGTAAATTAAATTTGAAAGGAATTTTAGAAAATTGAATTAGTTCATGAAACTACAACGTATGAATGAAGTGGCGTACTTCGATAAAAATCATACATTTTTAAAAACTAAATCCATAATAATATGTTACAGAATATTATATTAACTGCTTACCTTTTATTTATATAACACCATTAATTTGCAGAGTAAACGTTAAAAGTATGAAGATACATTTAAGAAAAAAAGATTATTAAAGTTTATGTATATTATGCTAATGTACGATTTTTTTAATTTTTGTTTTACTTGAAAACACGAAGAAGATACGTTAATGCAAAAAATAAGGAAATTTTGTTAAAGCAGAGTTTGGATTGGAACGTAGAAATTAAATGAATGATTAATGATTCAAAATAGATGGAATTTTTTTTTTGGAAAGATTATTATTAAAATAGAATGGAGGTTTTATTATGAATTTATTAATGTTCTGAAAAAGCTAGATGTAAGTAACCTTAGATACATTAAGTTACATAATTTTAGAATGGGCCCCTATTTACATTTATAACTCTGTACTTAAATGCTTTGAGCATTTTTGTAAATTAGAAAATAAACATTCTTAAATGTATTATCTTATAATAGAATTTATTACAAAATTAAATGCATTATAATTCTAAGAAAAGCACTTATGAATGCACATTCGCATACACACACAAACGGACGCATATACATATTATATGTAATATACATACACACAAATATATATATATATATATATATATATATATATATATATATATATATATGTATATATATATTATGTAAACATATGTTGTTACCTGTGTTTAAAGTCTGTTGTGAAATTTATAGAATGTTACGATTGCACGGTTCTTCGATTCATATTGTTATAGTGAAATGGAAACATACCAGGTACTACAACAGAGCAATTTCGATCTAGTAGACCTCGCCGTTTAATAGTGAAGTGGCGTATAGCTCTGAACAGAGTCCTGAAATACCGTGGATTTAGTTGAAAATATTCATCAGAAATTCTAAGAGTATGCAAAATAAGGAAAATTACAATTAATTCTATGTTTCGGACTCTCGTTTTTCATGGCAGAGCTGATGATTATAAACCAACTTTACCGCTACCACTGCCAAGCTTCTTTTACCGCCGTGCGAGCGTAGAGAAAACTGGGTCCTTGAGAAATGGAAATACATATTCTGGTGAGGCAAATCATGGTATACAATCTGATAATCAAATTTTATAGTGTGGATGTACAGATTACCTAGCGGGCGCTTTTTAACTGACTGCATTGTGCTAGAAGCTAAATTTGATGACGGAGCAGAATTCTTTGGGCTATTTTTCATGGTTTCACCAGGCCCCATTATTTCTATGCAAAGGACTTCCAGAACTGAAGCCGATGTGGTCATTTCGGAAAACTTCGTTCTGACTACACTGTAGCAACAATTAGGAGAGAGTCATATCCTGTTTCAATGAGATAAAAGTTCTGTACATACACAACGACTGTGCAGAATGTTGTGTTGGCACTCATGTTCAAAAAATACGCTTACCTATACAAAGCTCAGACTTGAATTTCATAGAACATTTATAGGGTACATGATTAAGTCAACTGACCTCTAGGTCACAACACCCAAAATCGGTAAAAGAGCTGAGCAGTGTTCTTTCAAGGATGTCAAGCAGTTCCCGTTGCAAAATTACAAAAGCAAGTGAACAGCTTTCTACACAGATGATATTACAGCGAAAGGAGGTCCATACTCATACTGATTTTTGACCTATTGTTGAAGCAAAACACTTTCATACTGATATATATATATATATATAAAACAAAAATTCGACGCACCAAGAAAGAGTTACCCTATTGGAACGAAATTGCGTATGCAAAGATAGTAGGACCAAACATGCAAATGATTAAACTTTGGTGTCCAATGAATGTACAGCGGGAGCTTCAGCACATTGGAATTGCGCATTAAAAGAGCTGAGCAGTGTTCTTTCAAGGATGTCAAGCAGTTCCCGTTGCAAAATTACAAAAGCAAGTGAACAGCTTTCTACACAGATGATATTACAGCGAAAGGAGGTCCATCTCATACTGATTTTTGACCTATTGTTGAAGCAAGACACTTTCATACTGATATATATATATATATATATATATATATATATATATATATATATATATATATATATATATAACAAAAAATCGACGCACCAAGAAAGAGTTACCCTATTGGAACGAAATTGCGTATGCAAAGATAGTAGGACCGAACATGCAAATGATTAAACTTTGGTGTCCAATGAATGTACAGCGGGAGCTTCAGCGCATTGGAATTGCGCATTCCGTAGGTGTATATAAGGAGCAGTTCTGAATTGGATAATCAAAATTTTAGTTACATTTCGACTGTGGAAATCTTACTTCAGCTATAATAATGCTGAACGAACAATCGCTCGATATCTGGGTCGAAGTGTTTGGATTATGCTGGCAAGACTGGATCAATGACGGCAGATATCACCTTCAGAACTGCCGCGGCCGACCAAGGACCACAATAGAAAGGGAAAACAGAGGGATTGTCAGAGCAGCTGTTACAACACCAGATTTGTTGTTATCAACTATTCACCATGTGGCTTGCACACATGTATTAAGCATGACCCTCGATAGACGACTGAGAGAGCAGAATTTACACTCGCGCCGACCGTTACGCCACTTACCTCTCGCGCCTGTACACCGTCAAGTCCTTTCAATTAGTGGTGTACTGACTAGGAACTATCAATGTACTGACTAGGTGTCCTATCAATTTGTAACTGTACTGACTAGGAACATATAGTCTTAAATGACGAGTCCCGTTTACAACTACATCCTGAAGAAAATCGTAGACTTTCAGGGATGCATTTGAGTACTGTCCTTACTATCACACACTATACAGGCCCACAACAGGTCGTTATGGTCTGGTGTGCCATCTTCTTTAATAGTCGGACCCTTTTGGTAGTCATTTTTTGCACACTAACTGCGCAACGGTACGTAGGCGACATTCTACGACCGGTTGTGTTACCGACACCCAGGAAGTACTTTGCAACAAGATAATGTTCCTCAGCATACGGCAAGTATTATTATGATTTGTCTGCAACATTTCCTACGTTTTCTTGGCCAGCAATATTGCAGGATTTCTCTCGCATAGAGCACTTTTGGGACGTTATGAGAAAGTTATTGCAACCATCTCGGAATGTTGATGATTTAGCCCAACAGCTGTTGACAATTTGGCTCGAAATTCCACAGGACACCCACCGGGAAACGTATCAGTCTATACCACTCTGGGTTACAGCTTGCATTCAGTCCAGAGGCGGACTAACGCCTTATTGACTTCCTCCATTAGTAACGTTTATCTGAAGTAAATCATACAATTGTTCTGAATTTGAACATATACGTATCGAAAATTCACGAATTTCGAACCACGCATTTGGTATAAAAGGTTATACTTACATTTTGCAATAAAAAGTTTCCATTGATTTTAATAATAAGAAAGACTATAAATTTAACAAGAAAAAATGCAGTTCTGTCGATTCTAAAACAACAGAAATTCACAAAAGGGCGGAAATACTCTTTAGGATTGATACTTGACAGTCAGTAGATCTTAGCTGCCCCTCTTTGCTTCAGATCATCGAATCTCTTTCCTACCGCAGAACGAGAAATTTACATCAAATTCTGTTTAGCTCTAGATTTGTACCATGAGCATGGCTCATAAGCTGAAATATTTAAGTACGGAAGAAAAATAATTTACCTTAATTATAGTCATAGAAAGCAGCATGAAAAATGAAGAAGAGACAAAATTATGCAATTTCAATGAGTACTTTATCTAAAATTGTGAAAAATCGTGATTTGGCTATTAAAACCTTTGAATGTTTTGGATGATGTAGAATAAGAATTCAATCCTTAAAGTTGACGATTAATCGATGAATCAATATAAAGAAATGGGTGAAAATGATAGAAGACAAAATTATTCCTGTAGATAAGTCACTCATTAAACGTAAAAGGATCGAACTTGTAAATAATTAGCAAATTTAAACATTGCATATATATTTGTACATTTTCAAAATAAATATTTTTAGTAGCTTAATTATTTAATTTTTCTTTACCCCTAAAATAGACTATACATATTTGTTCTTGGAAGGAAAATGACTAAAAAATTTCAATATGTGTTCCTGTGCATCGAAATTTCTATGTAATAATTTTTTTCCGGAACCGCCAATCTCGATATGTATAAGTTCGAAATTAAATGCACACACATATGATCATCACACTTACGTAGTTTTTGGAAATTTTTGTTACTTATGTTACGGATTGTATAAATTTCCTTTGTTTTGTTTTTGCCTAGTTTTTAAGTAAATATTCTCATTGAACTTCGAATGAAATCCGTTATATAAGTGCATTTGTAACATTTGATCTGGTGAAACTAATTTATTTTCGTTTGAAAAAATTTCAAAACATAATACTTATATTATATTTCTACTGTATCAAAATATTTTACAAAACAAATTTTGTTATATATTTTGAAAGTAGAATTCATTAAAAATCCAAACATATTTATATCTTCAAATAATCAACATCTTTGACATGACATTTTACTGAGTTTTCTCTGTAGCATTTCGATATAGATCTTTTTCATGCATTTAATGTCACTAAAAGCAATGATTTCATCATATTTCTTTTAATATTTTCTACTAAATTTATGTGCTGCATAAAATATAGAAGTTCCGTTTTGTAGTTCGAAGATTTACTTTATACGAATCTTATTCTGTCTCTAAAGGTATGAATTTTAAAAATTTTGATGATATAAGATGGTTATAAGATTAAACTCGATGATTAAAATATGTAAAAATAAGCAATTTTAAGCAATAATAAAATGTTTAGCAATACTTGATCATCCATTACTGATTTGAAAAAGTCAAATTTTTCTAAATTTAATCACATTTTACTATGTTATTAACTAAGCAATAAACCTGACTGTTACTTGTTTAAAACAGGAACTTTAAATGGTGTAAAGTCATATAAGTCTCAAATCCACAATTTCGAACGCAAGTTTAATGTGTCCGGGGTCCCCAGTGAAGTTAACCGCTTTGATAAACATAAGGCATTTATTAAGCCTTTAGTGAGAGAATTACATGAGTATCACGAGGGAGCAACGTTGCTGTTAGGGTAAGTGTGATATTTTAAAGTGTTTGCGTAACCGTTGTTTTCGGAATGTAAAGTGCTACCAGTAAGGCAGTCAAGGGAGTGATTACACAGATATTTGTTGCATCTCCATTTTCGTTAGAGTAGTTTACAGTGAGTTAATCAGAAAGCTTATTACATTGTAATGTAGAGTAGCTTATAAATGAATAAAGACGATTACGAATAGTGTGAGATATTTGAGTGAGTAATAAATTTTCTGTGTTTGTTGTAAGGGTAATATCAACTCATGTAGTAATATTTGCATTCTATCAACTGATTTACATTTATGTTGGATTTGAATATAAAATTAAATGTAGGAATCAAACTTCAGTTATATTCGATTGAAAAGAGTTACATATAAATTACTCCCTGTTTTATTATGATGGCTGTTAAAATATTTAAAAATGCTTCTTTGCAATGATTATCTATATACGATTATGAAATAAAGTTATCATAAGTTATCCATTTCAAACTGGATTTAAAACCTGGAAGACGCTTTTACTGTATATCAAATGGAAAGTTTCTCTTTTAAATGTTTAAGACATAATTTATTTCATTTAGATTTAAAACCATTATTTGATTCGAAAATATATTTGAAAATTCGTCGTAAATTTAAATTACTTTCAAAGGTCCCATCTAATAAAGAACTTATGGTAACTAAATTATTGATTTTCTAGACAAGAAATAGAGACCACTAATGTATCGGACTTTCATACCTCGCTTATCTTCCTTGAAACCTATTCAAAAATAAAATACAAAAAAAAAAAAAAAAATCCGTTCAGTAATTATGGAAGACTCCTTAAAATTACTCATGGTATTGCAAGTAAACCTTTTGTCAAGATGGCCATAGTAGAAACGTCCAAACCACTTTCTTAGACTAGCTAGTGAACACAATTAGTCTTACTTTTGAAAAGGGGAAGCAAACCTTTCTGACTTGCACATTTGTTATTCTGTATAGTCCTCTTTCGACCATCTTTTAATTTATGGAGTTAGACAGAGAAGACTTATACACTACACATCATTTCAGTTTTGATATCTTGAAGAAATTTAGTCTCATATACTTTGTATAGTTTTTGAATTGGTCTTGCTGAATAAATCACAACGACAGAAGTAAATTTAAAATATTTATGAATGGAAAAAAAGCATGACTTTTTTCAGAAAATCAGAATTTCTGGTTTGCGTTATTGTTGAAGGCATTCCTATACATTTAGAAAAAGATGTTCACATCCATTGTGAGCATTTATGCAAAATTATTATCAACTGTTATTAAGGATTTAATTTCTTCTCCCTAAATCAACACTTCTATATCCTTAATCCGTCAATCTAACTCCTTGCTAACAATGAACAAAAGTAAATTAAATATATCCGTTGTTTATAAGACATTTTAAATCAGTACATCACGAGCAACGTACAACTATAGTCTTTTGCATTTCACAATTCCATTTACCGAGTCATTTACTATAATTCTTCCTGAAAAATGAGAAGGAAGTTGTAATCGAGATACCCATTCCATATATTGTCATTGACTCCAACTCACCGTCGCCTCCATTTGGAGTGGTATCGCGCTTGTAGAGAATGGAGTGCAAACGAATGGAACCAGGTAATCTTTAGCGAGGAATCCAGATTCAATTTGGACATTGATTACAATAATGTACGTGTGGGAAACACCGTGGATAACGTATCAATCCTGCTTTCGTAATATAGCTACGCACAACTGATACATCCAACAACTGATGTGATGGTATAGGTTGCCATTGCATATGACTACAGTTAAGCCTAATATTTGTCCATGGCACCATGGTAGCCTAGAGGTATGTTCGTGACATTCCGCAGCAATATATGTTGTCATGGCAGTGCTTTCAAGAACCAAATTTCAATAAGAAAATGCTCTCCCACACGTAGCAAGGGTTTCATATAGTTTTCTCCGCTACATTTCCACTCTTCCCTAGCCTATTTAACTTCCATATTTGTTACCGATGGGACATACCTGGGATCATTTAGATTGGCAAGTTAGACAGCTTACGAGTTTACTCGAATTAAAGGCGCGTTTACATCAACTATGGAACGAGATATGGCAGGACATCATTCGGGACTTACAAGCCTCAATGGGCGACTGTATCACATAATTCCATCATACTAGAGGTTTCCCAACAGGCTACTAAAAGCATCATTCCACTTTATTTCAACGCAAATCACAAGCAGCTCATCGACTGTACCATGAACGTTTCTTCCAGAGACATGTACCGAACAATCGTTCGTTTTTGGATGTGCATCATAATTTATATGAAAATGGGTCTTGAAGTGACAGGCACAGTTAGTGAAGTCGATAATTGATTCATAAGAACGCCAGAGAAGTGTATAATTTGTACAATGATAGAAAAGGTATGGTGGATAATTTGCTCGGCGTCTGCAATATCCAAATCTTGATTCTCAATTTGGATTTTATTCTTTAGGGCGTATTTAAAGCTTTTATGTATGAAATCCCGTCGAGTGTGATACGGATCTGGTTGAATGAATTGTGTGTTCATCTGCTTTTATCCATGAAAAACGATGAACTTTTGCACGTGTCCATCAATCTGTAGTATGTCGTTACAATGTAACGTTTGCTTGTAAGGGTAAAAACATCGAATATCTCCTGTAGCATTTTCAAATAAATTAACTCACATTACAGTATTTATAATAGCTACGTTCAATGAATTTGACTCATAACACCTACCTCCTGTGCTTTTATTTCTGTCATCTTTGCTACTACTCTTCCATGTTGTTTCCGGGCATGGGTTGCTTCTAAATCGTTTTGATGTGCTCTACCTCCTCTGCAAGTTTGTACCTTTATTTATGGGTACAAACATTTAATACATACTGAGTACATTTAAATAGCCAAGTTAAATATTATATTTACATGTCCTGGTATTTTGTTGTAAATGGACAAATATGTATTTTTCTAAAGCACTAGAACATTTCAAATTTGCTCATGTATGATGCTTTAAGGAAAATAATCATGTTTTTTGAAAGAACACCGTATTAATTTACTCATTTAAAAAAAATATAAGTTACATTCTGGATAAGAAAAACTTTAAGTAACAAAATATGATTTATTTGAATTGGGATATTAAGGAATTTGCTCGTATTCATTGTTTTTATACAATTGTAAATTAAAATCAGGATTATTGTACACATTTAAAAATAAAGCCATTCACTCTGCGACATTTAGTTTGACTCTATATAAATTGTGTACTTCCACTAAATATTCCATTTATTTCGAAAGTTTTAAACTATATTTGTTTTGCTATTTGAGGGCTACTGAGAAATAGAAAATATAAATCTCTCTTTAATAATAAAAGAAATGCTATAGCACCATTTCTGAATTAAAATCACATTTACATTGAAACAATGCTCCCTCTTAATGAGTTGGAATTCTTATATCTTTTACACCTTTCATATTATAGTTAATGGCTTTAAGCTTTAACTATGGTTGCTCCAAAATGTGAAATTTTAGAATATTTAGATCATTTAAATATTTCTTCAAATATGCATCGTTTCATTATTTTTTGAATCTAATTATTTGAAATTAATTAATATTTTTATTATTAAGAAATCTTAGAAAGAAACCATTTTATAATTGTTTAAGGTTACCGAAACATTTTTGACAAGGAAAAATGAGCTTAAATTTATACGAAGAGTAAGTAATCTCCACTTTTTAAAATTAAAAGATTTAGAGAAGAAAATTTAACCTTCAGTTATATGTGTATTAGTATATTTATTTATGTAAAGAAAATCCAAAAGATTAAAAAATATTAAAATTTGTAGTAGTAGTAGATACTTTGATACACTGAAATATTTTGAAAATAAACTTTAAATTTTGTGTATTTCTTCTTTTGAAAATATAACGTTTTCTTAAATACAAGTTTTATATTTGTTCATATATGATGAATATAAACGTTTTCTAAGAGTATATAACTTCATAAAAATGTCCAACGGGTAATGTGTCGACTTAAAGCTAAGTCAAACTAAAGCTAAAAGCTTAAGACTAAAAGAATCATCTATTTTTTTGTATTATTTTACAAAAAAATGCTTCTACTTTTAAATTATCTTTATTTTTTGATTCTGTTAATTTTAATTTTTGAGTAAGATATTTACTACATAACATTTGAGAACATAAAAAGCTCTTTAGATTTGTCAGAATTAATTTCCACAAATCAGGTCTCGAACACACGGCTCGACGGTAACAACATCAGCCGTGAGTCCGCGACCAGGACAACAAGGCTACTGCCGCCACATCAGGATTTTAGGACACTTAACTTGTCTGCAATTTTTTTAAACGTAATATACTTTTATTACTTCCAAATAATTTCTATCATAATTATATTTCATATAAATACCTAAATCATTTTACGATTTTATAATTACTTATATCTTTGGTTGAAGATCCATTTACAAGATTTTACAATAGAAAGCAAAAGAAGACTGCATGATCTTCAAATTGATAATTCAAATGAATCGTGAGAAAAAAAAAAGAAATACAGGGAATTAAAATCTATTGCATCAAAAATGGTAATATTTCCGTAACTCATAAATAAAACCAACTTAAATCACAAAACTAATACCTGAAAATTAATGTTAAAACACATATTAATTGTTCATGTGAAATGGGAAAAAAGAATACATTATGTTGTAATGCTTATGATTTGATTTGCACATATTCAAAAATATAGTTCAAATATATAAAATGAAGATTTATAAGACATTATGTCCAAGTAAAAAAAAATCTCCAAATTTATCTTTACTGTATTTCATGAATCTATAAGTCATATTTTCTCATTTTTTTAAAAAAAATTACCATTATTTAAATCCAATTTATCCTAAGATAATTGATGATGCAAAGTCAAGAAAATGCGATTTTAGATTAGTCTGTTATCACATGTGTAGATGACAATCTTGGAAACCTTTCTCATTAGTTAAGCGTTGAATTGCAAATATTCCTCGAGAAATCCTAGACCTTTACTGCTATTAAAATAAACATGAGACTTAAAAGAGCTTCCATATCAGTTGTTAAACCGTAAGTGCCGAATAGCAAACTAGGGAGTAATTTTGGGGCTGTGTACTGGAAAGCGTGATATCTTTTATTTCCACTGTCATCTTACAAGAAAAGATTATGCTGGGAATTGTTAATTGTATATGTTAGAGGCGTTTAATTTTCGTTTCTTCTGAGATAAGCATAAAAATATAATGTTTAATTAAATGTGTGGCGTGTAGCAACTTTGCTATTAGTTTCTCTAAAAGAAAACTTGTAGAAGACTTGGCTTAAAATTGCTCAAAATTCATGGTTTTTGCTCTCTCTCTCATTAAGGAATTTAGTATTGTTTTATGAATATTAATTATTATACGAATATTATTGTTAATATCTGAATAGGAATTATATTTATTGGAACTTATTTTTCAATTAAATTTACTTATGATGTTTAGTCTTATTTTAAATACTTTATAATACTTTCAAGAATTTGAAGAACCAGTTACTAATATGAAATGGAATTCGAACTAAATAGTTCTTTTTGGTAAAGCTTATTTTGAAACATGTAACAAAAGTAAGAGTCAGTTTGAGAGTAATTCAATGATATTTATATATGTAACGGAAATTATTAGAAAGTTAATACGAAAACACAGCAATTGTGCCTACTCAAAAAATTGAACTCAATGCAAATGTGAAGCATTATAATTCACGTCTGCTTCGGATGTGTGATTGTTTAATTGATTAATTATTATAAAGCATTTACAAACAACATAAGGGAAATTTTTCCTACTTTTTAATAGCAAATTTATTGTTCCTTAATAAACGTTTCAAAGACTTGAAAATAATTTTAATGTAATGGAGACTCTGAAACGCTTTAATAATAGCATTTTAGAGACTTTATTTTGCTTTTAAGATTCAGATGTCTTTTCACCAATTCCGTAGATATGTATTTTTAGGGAAACTTAATAAGTATACAGTTTCAAAAATTGAATTTGTAAATCATAAACACACTTACTAATCCATAGCAATAAGTATGCGTAATTGCGTTTTTCCTAAAATAAGTTTTTTTAGAATTATGCTACACTTTCCTCAAAATCTACTTTATTTAACAGTTGATAATTTGTACATTATAAAATGAGGTTTTTCATGACATAGTGAACAAGTGCTTCCTAATGCACACTCATAAAACGTCAGTATTGTCCAATATATTTTTTATATTTTTTAATTAAAATTACGGGAAATTTCACTGATTTATTCATTGTTTATGGCATTGCACTTAGAAGAAATGCTAGAGATATTGGTGATGGACGTCGTAATAAATTTCTGTCAAGTTATGAGGATGACACCTGAGTTGTCAAGTCCTTTTGAAAACTTATATTCAACGCCGACAGGAGGTTTGGAGCCCGATAGATTTAGCATGCATCAATCACAATATATGACGTATCTTTAATGGCATCAGAGCTCAAACCCAATATTCGACAAAAAAAAACAAACCCGGGTGAGAATTCAAGAACAAAACTCCTTAGCTTCCGCGACTATGGAAAAGTTGAATCACGAAACTCAAAAATTTTAAAGAGTTTCTAAATACAACTTTTTAAAATTATAGTTTGTTAATTTTATAGAATATTATGTTTATAAATAATCTGCATAATTTCAATGTTAAAAATGCAATAGTATCTATGTAAGATGCATTTAAATCTAAATACACGACTCATAATTACAAATATACTTACAGCTATTAATTTTAATTTTATCATGTATAAAGACTTCTGTTTATAAATGTGATTTTTGCTGATTAAAAACAAACAGACAAAAATTTAAATAATTAAATGCTTAAATCTGACTTCCTAATAGCATTTAATTTTAATAAATGATGGTTATTTATGTCTAATATAAAAGTATCTCTTGTTTCTTTACTGGAAGGTTTTTAATTAACTAAGATTGAATAGATTGAAAAAATTTCAATTAGGTTAAAGTCTTTTAGATGACATATAGTTTGATATTGCTTTATTGTAAAAACATTAAAGATTTTCATAGAAATTAAGCTCATAATGCGTACAGAAACAGCGTATAAATAGAAGAAAAAATATTTTTCATTAGTAATGAATCAAAACAATGCTTGTAAGCATTTTTCTTGTAACGAATTCAGCCTATGAACATAAAGCCATATAGAAGGATGATAGCTATTTCTATTTATTAATAATTACATTTCTCAATATAAGATATTCCTCTGGACAGCATCCAAGAATTTATGGACTAAAGCAGGTAAGTTCTATTTTTATCACATTTGGAAAAAAAATTGAATAAAAAAGGAGCATCGTCATAATAAGTACATTAATCAATACAGAGGAGAGTTTCATCAGTAAAAATAAAAATTAAACTGATTACTTCTCGACCATGCTTACTGAAAAGAACGGATATCCTATTTTAGCATTATCCTAATGTTCCCATTTCAATAAAAAAGACAGATTTATAAGATAGTTCTAAACTAATGCAAAAAATATGAAAATAGAAGTAAACTCTAAGTATAGAAAATAAAGAAAGAAAAAGAGAGAAGTTTTTACTTGAATACAGTTTCAGTTTTCAGTATGATACTGTATATTAATTGAAACTAAAATGTGTTTTCATTGGTAATATATGAAAGCAGAGTGTGCAGATATTTTTCAATATGTAAAAAAAGTATAACACATGAATGAAAAGATACAGAGGTAATTTACAATAATTCCCTTTTAATAAGAATAATTCAGGCCACGATATCAATATCGATTTTCGAAGCTTCTAAGACGATCCAATATTAAGCTAAGCCATATTCATCCACAAAATATACATACAAAATTAAAACGGCTAAGAACTTTTTTTTTGTATTATATTTGCATAAATCAATTTGTAAAAGAATATGGTCTTCAGAAAAAAAAAAATAACAGAAAACAAATCATCCGCAAAATAAAAAACTAAAAATAAAATTGAACCTCAGAATCATGCTTACTAAAAGAAAAGTCAACATTCCTTTTTTCGAGTGGTCTTAAAGAAGCAATGTTTTTGTTTCAGTAATAAATACAGAAATTTCCAAGAAAGTTCACAAACTTATATCTATAAAAGGAAAAAATAAAAGTAAACACAGTGTTCACATATCAGCATTTTATGCTGCGTTGTGATCACGAATTCTACTTATAATATCCACGAGTTTATTGTACTACAGAGAAATGTTTTTCCCTCATTCAAAATGAAACTATTCTGAACGTTTATTTCCCTAGGATTTCTGAGAACCATTCTTTTGCCGAAACTCTTTTCAATTTCGATTTGCTGTGGAAGTTTATGAATCTTTCTTTTGTTCTCGACAATACGTAATTACGAAATGTTTCATTACATTCAAATACAGTGTTCTACCTTCTTAGAGTATCGGTCATGGTGAACAGATTTCCTACTTGCTAAGAAATAAGAAAAAGACTCAAAATGAGAAAACCTTCGACATCAATTCGTGTTTTTCTTCATAAGTAGTATTATAAATATGTGAAACGTATGTGAGTGTGTTTTGGAGAAAGTTCGAATGCTGTGAACATTTGCTCTACTGTCAACGATATTAAAGAATGTACTTTAAAATAATGCGATAATTGTTGCTAACGTGCAAATGAATTACAATAAAACGAAAGAATAACAATAAAACAAAAATTTGAAGGTTCATCATGTCAGTATCTGGGATTTCCAATTTTCTATTGTGATTATTTTAAATCAGAATAAATTCTCTTTTAACCATTTTCTCTGAAAACGAAAAAAAAAAAAAAAAAAAAAAACGTTTTATGATTTATAGCAGTTTTGGTACTTATAGCTTTTTTTTGTCCTGAAATTTTCACATGACATTTGAAGAAACGGTGCAGACTAAGCGAAAATATTATGACAGTAAAATTTCATTTGCAATCTTACAAACATTTACTTCTATCTCCCGATATAAAAAAGAATGTTTTTTATGAAAGGGAAAATGAAAATTTTTTTTCCGAGTTGAATATATATGTTTTACAACTCCCAAAAGAATCTTAAATTCCTACAGAGAAATTCTTCTATGATCGATAATTTTTCGTCTTATTTGTTTTATCTTGCGGTAGAAAACACAAAACACCCATAATAAAGAAAAACTAAGATATTATTTTTTACATCCTTTATTTTGTGAAACAAAATAGAAACTTTTTTATGATTTGATTAAGATAAATTACATTTATGTTTATTTTCATTCATTAAACTCAGTTTCTTTTAATCTTTTGTCGTTGCAAATATTTTGAATAAAGAGCATTGAATTATTTATTAACTGTTTGAACAATTATGAGCATTCACTTGCATTGAAAGTTATTAATTCAATATTTGCTTATTATATTTAAATATTTTACCTTTAAAATGTGTGCATAATAATGTTTTATTGCAAAGTTGCTCAAGGTAAAGTATAGAAATTAATGGTAACTCTTTTCTTAAATACATCTTAGGTTCTGATTTTAATTCAGTCAGTATAATTACCGATCACTAATATCTATTTTTAATAGAATAGTTTGTTACTTATTAAATAATAGTAACTTACCAGAATATGGTTTGTCATGAATTGGATCAATTTATTTATTTTTGTTTTTTACATTTTTTGCTTTTTTTTATAATTCTTGTTCTAAGTAAATATCGGAAGTTGATTCTCATATTTAGCTGTACCTTTCTTATTAAATATATATTTAGGGAGTAGCTTTCAATTTAACCCATGATAATAATTTAATAAATTAAAAGAATGAATTAACTTTGGATACAATCTAATTAACAAATACCACATGAAAGAAGTACAATACATTTCCAATAAGACTTTCTATGTCCAATTGATATAGGGTATGACACAGAAGACAGTTTTTTAGGCTTGACAGCTTTCAATACATTATGAAACGATATTAAAATGTAATTCATATTATAAACGACATAGAATATTCTAAATATTTCGAATGTTATTGTCTTCTATCAATATTATTATCTTTTTTTTAAAGAAATTTGCAAATTTGAAGGCTAATTTCAATAACTGTACAATGAATAGTTGGTACTATACAATGGTTTGATACAAAATGTTCTTAAGATCTATCCATCCATCCATCCATCCATATGAATATATAAATATATGCATGTATATTATAAAACACAATTAAACTAAATTTTAAATTAATTAATATTAGCTCTAATATTTTATGTTACTTTCAGTAGAGGAGTTTTGTAAGAATTTTTTATTCACAAAATATGATGTGTGTGGCATTTTGGAATTAAAATATAGTCACTCTATTGCACTTTATGACTTTTGATTATGGGGTGATATTAAAATATTTGCATAGCTTTATGTTTTAAATACCATTTTACAGTGTTTATGTAACAATAAAGAAATGTTCAGCCCTGCTTAATCATGAGAATCGATTTCTTGAAACATTTCTTAATCTCTTCATTTCTTTATATATATATTTTTAAAAAATATTTAAAGCAAGAGCCTAATCATTATTGTTAACACAAAGAATGCGCATTTTTAGTTGCTTAATTTCTTTACTAGCAATAACTTCTACAAGTTCTAAGTACTTATTTAAAGTATATTGGGAAGCGTTTTTCATATCATAAGATAAAAGTAATAAGAATTGCATTGGAATTGAGATAAAAGAAAAGCTCCGTAAATTATTATAATCAGAAGAAAAACATTTCCGCAATTATTCCCATGACTCATAACAACGACTCATATGTATTACCATTCCCCGCTTTCGACTAATGGTCCCAAATGCATTTAGAAGTATCACATTCACCTTAATAACGACTCTGTTCTAGCGGTCTGCAATAGAATTTTTACTGAAAGGTTAAATAATGGCCTATGTTTCTAGTTAACTACACATGGGACCATTGTGTAATACAGAGACACGACTAACTGTCTTTGCACCTGAGACACAAATAAAGTAATTCAATGCATTACTTCTTCCTTAAATGGCAAGGAAATCAGGATGATGCTCTAATAAAAGGAGTGAAGAATTGCGATTGTATATGGATAGTGTTTTACTTGAATTAATAGAATCCTTAACTTGAGGAAGACTAAATCCATAATACACATTATTTTCTAATTAGTGGCAACTTTATTATTTCAGGCGAGAACACTTCAGATTTATTAATTTGAATTCTCTATTACTATTGAATTTCTTATTACTTTTTTTTACAACATATTAATATGTTGTCTCTCAATATAATGTATTATAATGCTCTCTTCCAAAAAATAAAGCTCTGATAATTTTTTTTTCAAAATAAGGAAATGACTATGGACAGTAAGGAATTATGAGTAAATTGAAGGACACTTACAAGAAAATGCTTATTAATAGAAAATTGTAAAAATGAATCTAGCTTTCATTATTTTAATATACACGAATACGATATTTTTTTTCTTTACTCTATATATAAAGTTACAAAGCTTGAAACAAATTGTAATCGAAGCTAATAATTAATATTAAAATAAATGACGCTGTTAAAACATTACAGAAAAAATGCGTGATTTTAGCATCTTAAATATGAACATATATGTATGTGTGAGCGTGTATTTATAATTATATACCACATAATTCAATTTCTTATAAATTAAAATAAATTTATGAATGATATGTATTATTATGGAAACTTCAAGTATACACATTTATTTTATAGAATAGGTCAGCTTAGAATTAGATTATTGAAATATGATATTGTGTATTTCTTGATAGCTTAGAAGTAAAATTATTGCAAATTTTGTTTGTGTGTGAGATAGAAGACCTTGCCGAGCTAATATTTCAATTCTTTTTCTTTCAACACAACACTAATTTGTTAATGTGTAGCTCAAAAAATATTTTTCTTGGAGGTGTTTAAGGAAGTCAGAGTAAAATACCCCTTGTATGTCGTGTAATGGAATATAGCCTATTAGCAATCTATAATATTATAATGATATGCGTTTATAATTCAGTTGCGAACCTACAATACTTCATGAAAAGTTATCATTTTCCGGAGTTTGGTTCTATCAATAAAATGTTTTTGCTATACTTTTTAAATTACCTAGCATAAACGTTTTATAGATAACATTTTCGGATTGTTTAAATTATAGCGTTCAGGAATAAAAATTCTAACAAAATTATTAAAAATATTAAGTCACTTAAAACCAATCAGTATTTCTAGTTCCTTATTAAAACCTCATATATTTGCTTTTTGTAATAATTCATTTTAGACAAATTAGTATTAAAAATCATTTACAGAGACTTAAGATTCTTATCTCTTATTATGTGAAATTTAATTTGAAACATTCTGAATATAACTTTTTAAAGGTTTATACTCTAGTTTAATTCAGATAAACTGATACTAATGTATAAAGTAATTCCTCAAGTTACTAAGGCGTTATCCTTTATAAGTTCAGTCAGTTTCTCAAATTTACAGATTCCAAACACATAACAGTAATGATTATCCTGAAGAAGAAATATCTTTTTAAATTGAATTTAAGACTTATTCAAAGTGCGAAAAATAGTTCCTTCATTGAAGTGTCAATATTAAATCATTATATACTATTAATCAGATAATATAAAATCAATACTAAATATTTATTCTATTTAATTAATTTCTTTTTTCTATTTAAAATTATTCATCATCATTGCAATTATTTCTAAGGACTTTAATACATCGTATAATCTACTGTACCTTTCTAGGATACTTAGTTCATTTGGTTCCCGGTAATTTTCTGGATCCCAATATAGCTTTTGCCGATAAACAATTTTCCTACCCCTTGTTTCTAAAGAAACGTATATTTAGAGAATTAATCGATTTATTTTTTTAAAAAAATACTAATGCCTCCTTTCACGAAGCAGTAAAAGAAAATCCTTAATCCTTATCTGGATCATTCAAAGAATGAATCAAATAAAGAACCACGTACTGTAAATGAGGCTAGATTCAATTGGTGACAGGAAATATACTTAAATGAAAATGTGTCTTAGGTCTTAAGAAGTTAAGTGCTTCATTTTAAAGACGTTCGAAAGTTTTTTTTTATTACTTTTTTTCCTTGATGTCTTATTATTTATTAATTAAGTTAGTAAATTTTATCCTTTTTTCAATCCTTGTTTCATCTAAAGGAAAATTCAAATAATGGCACACGTTCTCGAAAAGAGGTTAGATTTAGTGCTAGAACAAAATAAATTTAAAAGTAAGTGTCTGAAATATAGTTAGATGTTACGATCTCTATATCTCAAGATACGCTCCAATTTCTACGCTTATTTTTTTTATTTTATATTAAAAGTTGAAAGATCGCATAGCAGATTTTATAAATGCACTATTTATGTGCGTCTTATAAACACAACATTAGAAAATAGAATAATAAATATGCAAACAAACATACCATATTGAAAAATATCTGTATATGTTTTAAGCTACAAATGCGTTTCTAATTTAATTCTGGTATAAATTCATATTAATTTTCTTCTCGAATAATGTGGATATATTCCATTTTATAAAATGCGCTTATTTTCTAAAGTGTGAATATAATCTTTTAAGAAACTCTCAAAAATTTATACATAGAGAAAAATTTGTGTAATATTTTTAATATTTTTATTTATTAGTTTTTTTTAAGGGATTAGGGAACAATTCAAGAAATTATAATTTTTAAAAATAATATCTAAAATCAAATTTTGTAATTGCACAAAAATGTGTTCAGTGTATAGAATTAAGATCGTAAGTACTTTTCAGATTTTCTGATTTATAATATAGATTTGAAATTACTGTTATCTCTAAATTTACATCCAAAGAAATATAAATGAATATCAGCTAAATTATTACTAACTGAACCCCTTCGGGTATACATTTTATTTGTATATATTTTTTAAAAAAATACATATTACAGAATTTTTTAATACAAGATTAATAAGAAATTTTAGCAATTTACAAGATACATTTCAATTAATATTGTATTGCTTATAATTACTTAAAAGAATCTTATTTCAATTATCTAAATCAATGGAACTAAACAAAGCTGCAAAGTCGTTACTCTAAGTAGAATAAATTTATTTATCTCTCATTTAGTTCGTAATTTCATAACTATTTTTTTAATAGCAGTCTTAACAAATCTATGAATAGTTTTTCGTAAAATCTTTTATAAAAAATTTCCAGCTGTTATGAGATAAGTATTTGAACCGTTAGTGACAGTTCTAAAATTAATATAACATTGAGAAACTTAGGAGTCAGAAAAAAGTTAGAAAATTTCAAAATTCAAAGTATAATCTATTTCTTATATACAAAGCCTTTTAGATAGTTTCCTCTCAAAAATTCATATTAACATTAAAAATTATTTTCTTATTAATTAAATGCGTGTACTCAAATCAAAGTAAATTTTCTTTCAATCAATCGCTTAATTCTATATTATCTAATCAATAAAACAAGCTCTCCTATATATATATCTTTTTTACTTAGTTCTATAAAAATGGTTTTTTTTTGTTGATTTTGGATTTTAATTGTCCTCTTACTTTTATGTTATTTAATGATAAATTCATTGCTTTATCTTATATATATATATATATATATATATATATATATATTGTATTTGAAAAAAAAACATTTAAATTGGTTTAGAGCTGAAAATGGAGAAAATCATGAGAGTCGAGAAAATCTTGAATTGCTTATTAATTTTATTTTTTAAATCTAAATATATTCATTGCCATAAAATTTGCGTACTAAGAAGTAAGAGTGAGATTGTTACGAAACTTTGCATGAAGGTACGCTTTTCGAAGATCTGTAAATGGTTAGAAATGCGGTGTGATTGTGCATTGAATAATTCCCAAGAGTTCGATGAACTTCTTTGCACTTGAATTATAAAATACGTAAGCAGAGCTTGTTTGCGTGTATTTAATCTATTGTAGAGGGACGTCTTTTAACTACAGATGCCAACAACACCACAATTGGAGACAATATGAACAGGGGAAGAATCATAGAGATGATGGAAATTGGGTGGTCAGCTTGTCGAATAGGCCGTTTTAGGCGAATAGGCCACCTAGGCCTTTCTGACTTTACTGTGAAGGGATGCTCGTACCAGTGGAGATGAGAGAGTGCTGTTAAATGGCGACTAGGCTCATTATACTCTTGACAGACCAATAATCTAGAAGACCATTACACCATACGAGCAAGCATAGCGCCAACTGTCTCATTGTGAACCATCTATACACAGGTAGCATCTTCACTCGGGACCTCTGAGTCAATCCTCACCATTGAAAGGCTCCTGGTTCAAGGACATTTACTATGGCGCACCCATTACGTTAACTACCATTGGAAACCACTCATCGTCGCTTCCATTTAAGAGTGGTGTCACACTCGAAGAGATTGGACTACAACCGAATGGAATCTGGACGACTTTACGACGAATCCAGGATCAATTTGGGGAATGATGATAACTATTTAAGAGTGTGGTCTCCATATTGAAAGTCTCAAACCTGCTTTTGTAGTACAGTGCTCCACAATTGATGGGATGGTATGGGTTGCCATCGCATACGACATACAGTTACGCCTAATATTAGTCCACTACGTCATGACAGCCAAAATGTACATTCTTGACATTTTGCAGCTATATGTGTTACCCCTCATGGCAGGGCTCGCAGGAGTCCTTTTTCAACAGGACTGTGTCTCGCCCACATACAGCAAGGATTTCACAGGGTTGTCTCCGTTACATTTCTATCCTTTTCTGAGCTGTTAAATGCCCAGATTTGTCACCAATTGAGCATATCTGGGATTTTTTAGAACGGCAGGTTGTCTTTTGTAAGAGTTTGGTAGCATTGGAGTAGTGTTTTCAGCACTTGTGCAGGATATCATTCGGGACTTGTATGCCTCAATGCCGTATCACATGATGCATTCAGGCTGGAGGTGGCCCAACAGGGTACTAAAACCTCCATTCCTTTGTAATTTTTACAACAATAAATGATTTTTTTTATTTGATTTTGTAATAACTTACATACATCAATATACTACTAACGTATGTAAAATTTCGTTTCATACTGACAACTTTTTCTTGGCGCGCAAATGTTTATGGTGGTGAGATAAAGGTCGTAGAAATTAGTTTGTTTCTAAATTTCACTCTTAATTGCTTTGAAAATTTTAACAAGTTTATAATTAAACATAAATTTTACTCTCATAATTTATTATTTCAAATAATGTAGCATTACCCTGAAAATTCCAAACGTATAATAAAAACACTTTTTAAAAATACACATTTTTAAAGAAACTTAACCAAGTATTGCATTAAAAATGTAATTTGATTATACATTACGCAAACTTAAATTTCATTAAGTAAAACATTGGTAAATTTATTTCCCATACAACTGTAAATTTTCGTAAAAAACATTAATATCTCTCCAAATACAAAATAAATTTTTAAGTTTAATTCTTTTTTATCTTAATATGGAACGCAATTTTATATTATTACGGAAGTAAGTATTTTTTATGTGCGTTTACGACAGGCCTCAACTGTTTCTCGCAAAAATAAAAAAAAATATTTTGAAAAATAACTGATTAACTGAAAAATATAATAGTCGAAACTTGTTTTTCGTAAGGTTTAATTACATATCACATACATTTAACTGTCAAAATTAGAATAAACAAAAAAAGTTATACTTACTATCTATAAATTTTCCAATTTTTCTGAAAATTCTTCGTCACCTCATAAACTAAAAATGAGGTAATTTATGAAACTAAGTTTTCCTACATTTAATTAGTCTCAAACAATCCAAGTTTTATATCTTTTTTACGATGACGATGTTTTATGGTGCTTTTCCTAATCGAAAAACCTCAAATAACAACGGAGTGTGACTATGGATTTTAGTAATAAGTTATGTTTTATAACAAATTATTACGCTTATTCCATTGAAAAGAACAAAAGATGGATAATGTCTTTCTAGTACTGCCTCCAGATGTCGCAAAAAAATTCGAATGAGTTCCAAGAAAAGAATCAATATTTTTATCTTTCTTTATTTTATTACTTGGTGCAGCAAAATATTCTGTCACAGGAAATTAAATTCAATTGGGAACAAATGTTTTGAAGGTGACTCTTACATAAATTTGATATTTCATGTATTTTTCTTTTTGTGCTAGCTTTTCCTTTTAAATTGTATACAGTTTAAATAAATAAATAAAGCTTTATTAATTATTAAATTCAGTAAAGTTGTTATTTATTAAATTAACTATTTATATCTATTCAATATATTAAAATCATTTATAAATTTTGGTTTTATTTTTTAGAAAGGTATGAATAAAATTTTCGTTAAGTAAATGTATTAAAATTAGATATTTACTTATATTTTACAAAATGTAGATATACATTTTATTTGTATACTTTAAATATAAATTTAATTATATAAAAAATGATGGAAGTACCACCATTCTTTCAAGATGATTTATTCACGCATGCCGATATAAAAAATTAATTCATTTTGAATAGATCATCTTTTCGTATTTGTTTCTCATTCGAGTGAATGGTAATAATAGAAGATGTGGCAATATATCTTTTAAAAGGGTCCAAATCAAAGATGATAGTAGAGTCATATTTCACTTAATTTCGAGTTTTGTAACCGAAATTGTTTCTCTTTGTATAGGATTTTATTTTCCTTTCAACTGCCGATTTTCTACTCATTTATTTTTTTCCATTATAACATGAATTTAAAAAGAAAAATCTTAGCGAAACACGTTATAAATATTTAAAAGCTGTATTTCTTACATTCATTACACTCTAATAAAAATGTTCAAGTTTTAACAATGTTTGTCTCACAAAATATTTGGGTAAATAATATGTAATTCGGCATATTGATCTTTTTTTCTATTCTTTTTCTAACACTTTTCTTGATCATTAATCATACTATATGAACACACACACACACACACACACACACACACCACACACACACACTACACACACACACACACACACACACACACACCACAACACACATATTGGCCTTTACATAATAGCACACACACACACACACACACACACACCACACACACACACACACACACACACACATATATATATAATTATTGGAGTGTTTTAAAAAGGTAATTGAATTCCTAACTTTAATAAAAACTGAGAATACAGTAATATATATATCTCTCTCTCTCTTTCACATACTCAACTTCAAGTTCATATTTTCTCTCTTTCCAAATCATAAATTCTAAAATCCAACTTATCCGAAAATAGATGTAAAAATAAGCGTTTGAGTTTCGAGTTACATCTGAAGTCCCTTAGTTTGGTGGAAATATCACAAACTGAGATCATTAGTTAAATGCTTAGAAAATTAGAATTCGTCGAGGGCTCCTTGATCTTAAATACTGTCAGAATAAGTGTGATATTTTAAACAGCTTCCATTTGAACTGTGTATGATATTGTGGAACAGCAATTAAGGAAGACATTCGGAAACCATTTAAACTAACGAGTAATACCTCTATTCCGGTTATAATCTGCGAAATGAAGATTACGCTTGTAATTAGCTTATGTTTGTTATTTGAGGGTACCTTTTACGCACCTTCTTCATATATAAGCAAAACACACAGGAGCAATCTTTTTGTTAATTATTTTTGAAACACATGTAATATATGAAATATATCTTATTTTTAAATAAAATATATATAGATGGCCTCTAATACTTAGGAAGAAACTAAAATCTGCATAAAATATTTGTTGATATTTGAATAGTATTGTACTTGCTTAAAAATTAAGGTAAGTATAGGAATAATATTTCTTTTGATATTTTATATTTGCATAAAACTTGTAAAACGACACATATTTCTAACATATATTTGGAATATATTAAATCGTATATAACTGTCAAAGTAGAATAATAAATGTTTTTAGTTTAGTAAGACTTTATTTAGGTTTTTCTTAACTGTAGAAATGACGAGAATTAATAATTCATTATAATTAATGTATTCTCTTTATTTTCAAAATTATAAAGAGAACCAGTGTCTTTGATCAAATTTCATTTTTAATGCATTTCAGCTAAAATAAGTAAAATGTATTTCTTACAGAATTCGGATTTGACTCCAGGTAATAGATAAATACAAAATAACAAAGTATTGTTTGATTGAAAGTTAAATTAAAATTTTGCTTTTCTCTCACAATATTTAACTTATTAAATTGATAGCATAATAGATGAGATACTTTTTTCCCTCGAATGACATTTCCAGATGCTGCGAGAAATTGCGATTTCGAAGGTAAAGAAAGAGCTTGTAAAGTTAGCATTTCTTTATTACTCTTTTCTTAATGTTTTCTACCTGCACTGAGAGAATAAAATCTATTAAAGAAAACTGAACTCATTTTGAAGTAAATGTCAAGAAGTTTGACATACTGAAATGTTCTCCGGAAAATTTTATTTTAAACAAGTTTAATTTTTCAAGCTCTTTGAATCTTTATTCCTTCTGAGATGAAAGTGGAAGCAAACGCTTTGGAATAAATTACGGAAGTATCTTGAATCAAATTTTGAAAAGGATGTTTATTATTTTTCTTGATATGGCAACGTTTATTCAAATGTTTAGTGAATGTCTTTTTTTCTATTTAATTTTATTGCTTACAAAGTTATTTTTATCAATCTGAATTTCGAGAACGTTTCCACTATTAACTTCTCCAAAATTTTGCTAATGATAAATCCTTTTAAGAAATATTTTATAAATCTGTATTATTTTAGTAAAATTAAATAATTTGTATAAAATGGTAAAGTAAAGAAGAAATTGATTTTTTTAAAAAAAAATACCATATGTTTCATTTTCATGGAAAAAAAAACATTTTTATATATATAAATGGAAATTTCGGTATATTCTCGTTGAGAAAAAAATTAATGCACAAAAAATAATTGTCAAAATATAACCAAATCTTATATGTTATATACAACATTGATGTAAGTAAATGATAATAAATCAAAGCAAAGTGATCATTTATTGTTGGAAAAATTACAAATGAATGGAAGTTTCAGTTACCTGTTGAGCCACATCTAGCATGAATGCATGACGTTATACTATCGGGCTTTGAGGTATGCAAGTCCCATAAGCTGGCCTGCGGCATCTCTTTTCACAGTTGTCTTTGATTTGACCAAACTCGTAGGTGGTCCCACTTGCTGTCCTAAATGATCCCAAATGTGCTCGCTCGGTGACAAATCTGGGGATCAAGCTGGCCAGCGAAGGAAGGAAATGTAGGAGATGCTGTCCTATTAATCTCTTTCTGCATGTAGGCGAGCATTGTTCTGTTGAAAAACGGCTTCTGGCAGCTCTGTCATGAGATGCAAAACACATGTGGCAAGAATGTCGCAAACATACCTCCAGGTTGTCATGGTACCGGGAATCTGTATTAGGGGTGACCGTGGGTCGTATGTTATAGCATCTCATATCATTACGCCAGTTGTGTGAGTGGGATGCCACTGTATAGTGAAAGCGAGACTATCACCACGGGACCTCTACATACGTACACGAATGCCATCACTGCCCCTACTGAATCTAGATTCGTCTATAAAGGCGATCTGTTTCCATCCGGTTGCAGTTCAATTCCTACGAGCACGATACCACTCCAAATGGAGGCGACGGTAAGAGGGTTTCAATGGTAGTACAAGTAATGGGGTCCGCGATAACAACTGTCCTTCAGCCAGGTTCCTAACGATGGTACGGACTGACACAGAGGCCTGTAGTGAAGGTGCTGCCTGTATATGGATGGTGGGCAATGAGACAGTTGGCACTATACGTGATGTTGTATGATGTGACAGTCTTCTCGACTTTTGGTGTGTCGTGGGAGTCATTGAGCCTGGGCACCATGTAACAAACCGTTTTCTTGTCTACTGATACCAACACCAACTCACCATAAAGTCAGAACGACCTCCTATCATTCCTATAATCTTCCCTTCTCGAATTCTGTCAGCTGGCCATAATGTCTCCGATGGTGGCGTAATAGCATCACTAGGTAAAAAAGCATCCTTTTAGTACAGATAAAATGATGCGCAAACAAGCTCTGCTTACATGTTTTATAATCCAAAAAGAAGGAATTTCAACACCCTCTGGTGGCATTGGGCAATGCGTAATCACGCTGTATTTCTTTTAATTTACATGTGTTCCTAACACATTCCTTCATGTTAAGTTTCTGATTACACTTACTTCTTGGTGCCTAAATTTTTATGGCAACTAGCGTATATGTTATTTATGTATTCAAAAATTTTACTCTTTTCATAAATGTTTCCAACGAAATATAATTTGTATGTTACATAATGCTGTACAGAATTTGCAATAAGCAACTTATTGTTTCGTTCGTTTAAATGATTTTTATTAAGGAACGATATATATCAGGAGAAAAACATAAAAAGTCTGCTATTTTAAATAAGTTGATTTGCACAAATCTGGAAAACCACACGCAATATGTGATAATGGTTTGTGAAAAAAAATGTACGTTTAAATTTATAATTTCTTAATGAACTGGTTGATACTAATTTTTAACCTAATGCTCAAGCTTTATTTGGTAGTTCTCGTGTCTAAATTATTATCATGTTATTTTTCATGTACGATTTAAATATGATTCATTAAAATTTTATGGGTACTTTGCAAACATCATGTTCATTGGATTATTTTAAAGAAATAAATTCCAAGTTGATTTTGTAATATTTTAAATATCAAACAATAGGAAACACACACTCAGAACAACGCTCTTTGTCACTATCTAACTTTGGGATATATATATATATATGGAAAAAATTTTGCTTTGTTGAATGTTAGCTATCATATCGATGAATGGAACCATTGTATGCATACGTATTATAACATTGTGCATTATTTTGCTTATTATCCTATGAGTAAGTATGACATTTGAAAACTCATAACATTTACAAAGACATATATTATTATCCTGTACTTAAATCACCACGAATGAATTTATGAATGTAAAGCTTAACTTAACATTCAAAAGATGGAATTTTAGCTGAATTTTCAAAAGCTTAGATATAGGCTTATAATTTTGTAGTTAATAAAAAATATTTCCACATCTTTTTTTTTCATTTACTTTTGTGATTATTTTTTGTGTGTTTGTTGTAAATAAGCTTTACATTTTGGAATAATTTTTATGTTCCCTTCCTTTTTACTAGCTTTATTGTGCCTTTCCACTTCTAACATTTTCCTTGTATAAGTGGATGTTTAGAATTTAAAAGCTCGAGAAGAAATAAGTGTTTTTATTACAGATACATCTATTATTCTTGATAATACATATTTATATGTATTTAATTGATATACATATGTGTATTCATTTATAATGCTAATTTAATTAATTTTAATTGATATACATATGTACATGTATTTATAATGTATTTGTAATGCTAATTTTAATTCTGTACATGTTCATGGCACAAAAATAGAGAACATTTCAACTGCGTTTTTCGATTTCTCTTGGACCACATTCTTTGCACCTTCCTCAGATATTTTCAGGTTTTTCCGTTGCTCTGTAATTTTAAATATCTTCTTTATTGTTTCTCGAAATTTTTTCTTAAATAAAATTCCTTTCAGATTTTGTCACCTTTTTTTTCTTTTAAAAAAAGTATTTTTCTTATAGTTTGTTTTGATTAAAACAAGGATTTTCATATATGTAAGATCAACAGACGCATTACTGGAATTTAGGGCAGTTATATTGTAGAATAATTACACAGATAAAAAGTTGGTTTCCATTTAAGGAAACTTAATTATCACCCGTACTTCAGTTTCTTACAAAATGAAATTGCATCTATAGTTGTTTTTCTTTCTCATCTAAAACTGTGGCCTCAGAGTTTATGTTTGAAAAAAAGATAATCGATTTATTTTTTTTGTCTTATAAAACATAAGTTATATACGGTTGTAAGCTAAACAATAAGGAAAATAATTTTATCTCGGGACATACACAGAACATTACTTGAAAAACAAGTTTTTCTCAAATATGAAATTTACTTTTATATGTATTCTATGTATATTAGTTATATGGGATCATTAAACTTAAACAGACAAAATAGTAAATTTTTTTTATTTTATTAATAAAAGTGATTCTACAAATGAGAAAAAGTTATAAACTAAAGACCCTTATTTTGTCGAGGAATGCATAAAATCTAAAATGTCTTAATTAAAACCCATTGAAGCTATCATAAAATGAATTATAAAAGTGATCGCTTAGATCCATTCAGAATGCAAAGATTAAAGAAGAAACGTGTGACCAACTTACATGTAAAACGCTTAGGCTCACTATTGAAAATAAAACGTACTTATCTTAGAACCACACAAAAGAGAAGAAAAAAAAACGTTGTGGAACTTTAATGAAACTATTTTTGTTGGTGAAAGAAAAAGCGACTCCTAAGCTTTGGAAAAGTATTGAAATTGAAAAGGGTTGCATCGAACAAATGAATCTTAAGAAAAAGAAAGAGAACAAGAGTCTCATTTTGAATAAAGAAGAGGATTTTGTTCTTCTACAGTGCAAAAATAAAACAAACTTCAAAGGAGTAGTCGGTACGAATAGTAATTTTTTTTTTCTTTATTTTTCACGTTGATGGTTGAATGTGGAATATTTTTTTCTGAATGGATAGTGCATTTTTATCTGCTTCATGTTCCCACTGATATTGATTTTATTAGAATGTTTTTTGAAGAATTCTAAAAATTAGTTACATTAATGGAATGACATACTACACATCGCTTTTTACTCTCATTTACGTAGTTATTAATTTTAAAGTTATATTTAATTATTATAATAACTTTATATCATAATTGTATTACTATATTTAAATACTACTCTAATGCTTAATTTCGAAACACTTATTAATTATAATAATGCAGCTGATGGCAAATGGAATAATTCAGAAATAATGAATCGTTTTTAAAGAAGTTTAGATTCATTTTTCGGTCTTAAATTTTTTTTAAATGATATTTACTATAATAATTATCTATGGTTTATTACAATTTATTTATTGTTTAGTGTTATCATCTGTTAATCCCAAACATCTACCAAGATCTATTTAGAATACTTCCACGGACTTAAAAATATCCATAATCAGAGTTCACAAAATATTCACTATGCATCTTCTGTGAGTTTCAAAAAAGTATCAAGTTAATATTCAGAATAATATAAATTAAGAAATTGTTGACAATATTCTTTAAGAATGAAAGCTTTCATGTTTACTCTTTTCTCGTTAGGCTATTCGTGGATTTCTCTTCACTAATTTTGGGGTATTTGGTAATTTGAATTGCTTAATGTTCGAACTCGTTTCGTCCTAAGTGAAACGTGATTATGCAGATTAGATGAAAATAAGAAATTTAATGAATTTATTTAGGGATAGGGATAATTATGCGAAATAAAGTGGAAAGTAATAGATAGGATATAAATTATAACGAGAAGATGATAAATGTTTGTAAGTTATTTGAAATGAATAATTGTAACTGATCGCTTGTCGTGAAACTGGTTAGAAGAGAATCCTGGTTTAAGTAATAAGAATCGAACCTATTGTACACAAGAATTATTTCAATCGGTGCAAATGAGTTAGGATTCCTGTGATTTAAGAGAGATTAGAGAGACCTTACATATTCTATGAAAATAGTTAATGTACTGTTTTGGGAACGACGTCGCATATTGGCGATGTTCAATAATTGACGAAGTGCTAGGAGCGTTTACAGACAAGATCTTATCATTCTGGAAGAAATTAATTTGTTGAACGGTAAATATTTCCTCATCCTATTGAAAAGAAATCTCTTTCAACACTGATTTACATCCCGTCTCAAAAGTTTTCAACATCTTTTGAGCTGCAAGAGTTTGTTTTCTTCAGTGAGAAGTTGAACTTTTAGCACTTGAAAAGTTTCAGTCCAAGTTCTATTTTGACTTTCGCCGCGCCAATCGGTAACTTATGCTCATGTCATTAGCAAATTTTCTCACGGAAACCCTGAAATTTTTTTGAATTCGCTTTTTGATGGCCGTACAATTCTTGGTAGTGTTCACCGTACGTTTTCAACCTCGTCGTGGACGTCGACCATCATTGTCAAGCTCCTTGAAACGGATATTTGCCTCTGAAACTGTTTGTAGAGGCACATTAAGCAAACGAACGATTTCACACTATCGTTTTCCATTCTTAAGCAAATCTAAAATAGCAGACATTTATCTTGTCATTATATAAACGACAAAAAACAATACATAAGCTGGGAAACATATTGTAAGATCTTTTATAATTAAAGTGGCGGACAAAGAGAAATTAGTTAAATGCTATTCTATGAGTCACTATCTATGACCGAATTTTTCGCCACACCCTGTATATATATATATATATATGAGTATGTGTATGTGTGTGTGAGTGTGT
>BMAW01030873.1:0-11275 GCA_019974015.1 Nephila pilipes | reverse complement strand
CGTATTTCTAACACGGGTACTTTTTGAACTGTCTTCATATATAAATTATATTATTCATGTCAAACCCAAATTCCACGCTTATTACTATCAAAATATGAGTATAAAATGATTATTCCCCCTAATAACTTCTCGGATAACATTTGGACTAAACAAATTTCGATCCAGTAAATTCTTTCCTTTTAACATACACATCCTCCCAATCTAGTCATAATTTTCCCCCTTAGAGGGCATGGCGGACAAAAGGCACTTTAATGTCGCACAATGGACCTCGTACTAACGCATCTGCGAATAAATCGAAATATGTCTTATTCTGCCCAAACTCTGCCTTCAAATAGTGTCCATTAAGCTACTGTCCGATTCTCTCATTACTTTTGGTTTATGTACGTTTTCCACTTTTGAGCGGGAAATCAAAGCATGTGATTATTAGAGGAGCTCCTGACTTTGGTCAAATAAAAGGGAAGCAAACTGAGAAAACGATTTGAAGATCTCATGTATATTTGTATCTTGATGGCTATATTGATGCTGTTGCTTTTGATTTATTGCGTTGGTGAAGCAGGAATATGTCACTACTTTTCTGCTTTTTCTTGGTGTAGAAATCATATGAAAGTACCAAATCAATCCAATTTCCGAAGATTCTTAAATACAAAATAAACAATCTTGCTCTACATGGTTAAGCAGTTACAAATCTTATTTATATATGCCTAATAATCTATAGAGAATTGATTTTTCATAAAATAATAATTATTATTATTTCATGAAATTAAATTCCAAATAATTCAGACAAAATTAAGCCTACCGGAAAATTCCCCTCCTCTGCATTTTTAACTTGAATTAAAACACTAAAATTAAACAATAAAAAGCTAATTTCGAAATGCTTTCAAATATCCCTTGCTTTTTAAACTTTAAGAATATTAGATAAGAAAAGTTCTTGTAATTTCAGAAATATACAGTACTTAATAATAATAATAATAGAAATATTCTGATAACATGTACTGAAGTGCCGCTGAATTAGGGATAGCAAATTCTTAAGAAGTGTTGCCTCCGTAATTCTTCAAATTCATAAGAAGTGCAGTTACCACGGCTCCCTCGCGTGAGCATAAATAAGGCATAGAGCTTCACAATATCCAATTTCCGAAGATTCTTAAATACAAAATAAACGATCTTGCACTACTTGGTTAAGCAGTTACAAATCTTATTTATATGTCTAATAATATATAGAGAATTGATTTTTCATAAGATAATCATTATTATTATTTCACAAAATAAAATTCCAAATAAGCATAAGTGTTTTAGAACTAGTTAAATTTTTTCTACAATTTTACAGATTTTTTCTACTATAGTTTTTTTAGTTGGAATGGATATCTTTTCCTCTCCGAATTGAAAATCATGAAAAATATTTTGAAAGAATTTATTTATTTTCTTTCAAATATATCTTTAGTTTTTTTTCTCGTTCATAATGTTCACTTTGTTTCGTTATAAAAATAATTTAGGCTGAAGACATATATATAATGCATCAAAATATCACATTTCCCTATTCCAATAGAAACGCGCATATATATATATATATATATATATATATATATATATATAATGCATCAAAATATCACATTTCCCTACTCCAATAGAACTCGCAGTTGCTTAGATATTTGAATAAATCCAACTCTGAGGTAATCTCCATGAAAGAAATCCTATATCCATTTTTTTAAAAAGGAAAGTCTGACGTTGTGTTCTTTTAAAATCTGTTCAACCGAGTAATTGTATGCTACCTTTGCATTCGATTTGAGGCAACAAATATGACCTATTTTAAATTACTCCACTATTTTATCCTTTCTTTTACTATGAAAAATTTTGTGATCCAAGAAATATATGGAACCGAATTTTCAAACAACTTCGACGGTAACATCTTTTATATTTTGCGATCTAGTTTTATTTCTTTCACTTTTTTATCATAAAGATCGTTTTTATATAGATCATTTATTTGTGTAGTTTTTCCAAGAAGAATTTAAAATTTGTTAGTAAAGAATACAAGTTGTTCACATGATGATTAATTTGAAACTTCTGGCATACAGCAGTTCTTTTTATTTATAATACACAAATCTTGTGCACTATAATTAAAAAATATCTTGACTTTCCCTTCTATTTTAGACATATCTTTCTTCAGAATATAAAATTAACGTAATTTAAGTTAATAATTTTAAAATTATTGTAGTGAATTAGATTTAGGAATTGCATTTATAAACAAGCGAAGGCTCAATACGGGAGTTAGAGATCCAATGTTTTGTAATGATTGCTTCATAAACATCTTACTGAAAAACAACACGAGAATTATTGGCGAAATACCCAAAAAGACCGATCTCCCCTGAAGGGATTAGAAATACAAACCAGCCTACCGGGAGACAATCACTCCCGCACTCAGCCTTTTTTGGGAAAAATGTTTAACAATAAAGGGTAAGATAAAACGATACATGTTGGAGCAAAAAAAATGGATTACATAATTTCGAAAATCCAAAAGATATAAAAGCGTACATTGCGTTTACAGAACAGGATAAGTACGTGACAGGAATAAAAAATTAACATTAAAATTTTCTTGAAGAAATAGGTCGTATAACGGAAGACGCATGATCGGCTAAATGGCACAATACAAAAAGTGTCCACAAAATCGGGAATTAAAAATGAAGTATTAAATAAAAATATAGACATGTATGTGATGACTGGCACAACCACTTTTTTTCTTTGACACAACACTCTATATAACATTCCCCTCACATTAATCTACAAGCCAACGTCACACGTTTTAACTGCAGCTGTCGCCTTCACTTTTGGAGAGTCAACAGGCATGGATTTACCTTCCAAACCTAATGCGTTTAAAAGCTGTTGTAATGTTTTTTGCGCTCTCTTCTATCTCTCCCCTCCTGCTTACCTAGTTAAGCATCGCAACTTAGCGCTTTTATGTAATTCAATACAATGAAGTTCTATTATACTTTAATTAAAGATTATTTCCTGATGGAATATACCTGCGCTTTTATAATTTAGACTGTGCAAATACGCCAAGATGGTTTTAGATTACAACATACTCCAAGACAAGATTATTTTTACATATACACAAGGTATGCAACGATAAACACAAACCAAGGAAAATTGAAATATTGAAAAATGTAATCAAAAATTGAATAAAACTAAGAAATTTGTGAATAGTTTTATGAGTCGTAAGAATACAATATTTAAGTTTAAATGCAAATTGGGATTTTCACAGACTGGCCAGAATTCAGCAAAATAGATTTTGCTTTAACAATGGAACAATTTAAATAGATACTTTTGGTAAACGAGAAAGAGAACACGTAGTGGTCAGAATCTCCAAACGAGCCACAAAAACATGAATTTATATTTTTCAATTTAAAATGATTTACCGATATTAAAATTCAACGACTTCATCAAACAAAGGGAATATGACCAGTTAAAAAGCGAGTAATGAAACCTGAATTGGAATAAAAGATTCAAATTTGGTCTCGGAATATAGGAATGAAACCGAATATCGGTATTACTAGTTGACCACCAGGACTCCTAGTCTGAAAGAAGCTTATTTGGAAAAAAAGAAAAAACCTTATCTATATGTGACCGAGAAGAAAGGACATTCATTCCTGCACCATCAGTGACAGCTCTTGAATATTATTTATTCGAAAGTTACGCTGACAAGAAGAAAAATTAGATGATTCAATGTTCGTAGTAGAGTCATCTCCAGTGAACTGACGGGTAGTAGGATTAGATTCTGACTCGGATTTGGATATGCAGATGAAGATAAGTGAAATTTATGATGTTAAGTTTTCATTCAGATGTGGGTAGGAGTTATTTCTGCATGCTTGGCTCGAAATATCTGGAATTTTGATTACTTAGTTTAGTTTGTTCTTGAGTATTGGCTAATTAGATTTCATTTGTTCTTACATTAATCAGTGAAACTTTTACCCATTTAGTGCTGAACGAAGATACATCATCGTTCGCAACACTTTCAAAAAGTACCAATGACGATGTATGGTTACTTATGTAATGACGCTATATCATTCGCAACGAGAGAGATCTCTACTGAGAATTCTATCGTATAGTTAAAACGTTATAAATGGTTTAATTTCTTTACAAAATATTTGAAAAAATTATTTACGGATTTAACTTTTTGTTATATTCCATGCTGGTTGGTACCGAGACTGCGTATACGCTAGAGAAATAAGCCAGAAATTCGAGACGGGGCATTTTCTTGAGACCATAATTGCACCGTGCACATATAGTCTAAATCATAAATACGCATTTGTAACGGGTATTTACAAATGCCTACTGGTAGTTCTTTTTTTTTTCTCGCTACAGATGGATATGTACTTGAATAAACGTCACTTTGATCATTCAAAAGCGAGGTATAATGTTTTAATATAAAGAATTGATTGATGTGAAATACCTATTTTCTACAAATTTTAATATTGAAATCGCCCCTTATGTAACTAAACATGACATGTGCATCCCACATTTTCTCCGAGGAACAAAATATAACATGTGTTATGCATTACAATTTAAAACTTAAGTACCATTTAGTATTTCAGATATTTGTTCGAATTCCTAGACAAATACTAGATGAAATATTTTATTACTTTGAGCAGGTAAAGAAAGCCCTTGTACTTACACTTTTCAGTGAAATTTCTATATATTGCGCATGAAAACCCACCAACAAATTAAAAAGAAAAAGAAGGGGGGAAACGGCATTTTATTTTATACTAATTTTTTTAATCACTTGTATCATAAAAAGTTGGAAACTGTTTGGCCCTTTCACAAAATATTTAATGAGTTATTTATAGTGTTTATATGCGATTTTGCAAAAGAATCTCCCACACATTCATTGATGTATAATCGTTTCTTTGATAAATTCCTAATTTTTTTGGATTTGGTTTCCTTATAATATCCAGAATTTGCACTTAAATTTCTCAACACTTCGCAATTACTGACTTCGTAAAAGACAACATTGTACTGAAATTTAAAATGAAAATTTATTGCAAATTCGATGAATTATAAACATTTAAAGAAATAATTTTTACACCGCATGCGCAGTAAATAAAGATTTTTTTTTTCACCAGGATGTATTCTCGCTCTTGCTTTTCTCCTATTGCCATCATTTTAACACTTAAATTATACATCTAGGAATAAAAAAAAAATGGAGAATGAAAGACGTTTGCTCAAGTACGGAAAGAAATGACACTGATTTCTTTTTTTTTCATAAGACGAGATTCTTATAACATGTTTTGCATATTTATTTGTTAGCATTTAACGAAGTAAAGAAATCACAACCTTTGCATTAATTAATATTCATAACACAATTAGGCATTCAGCTGTCTCAATATGCCTGATGACTTATTCATGATGGTTCACTTTAGCTAGATATATAGTAAATTAAATATCCCATTTTCTTTAGAACTGACTATTTTATATACTGCTCGCATTTAACTTGTGTCTTGTAATAGTTTTTTTTGTAAGACATGAAATGATAAATAATAAATCAAATTAAGAGTGTAACCGCTCTGACATAAGTTTTGAGGGCTAACGTACATATCATACATAAGTAATTTTTTTGCAAAAAACTGAAAGTGGAAGAATAAAATGCCTAAGAAAGATGCAATGCAGAAAAAATATGACTTTATTTGTCTCGTTGTACATATTCATACATTGTTTGAATATTCTGTACATAATCTGACCGAAAAAAATCAATATTTCAAGAATTCGAAAAATATACTTTAATTACTGATAAAACAATTTATCAAATATTCAAATTACAAAATACTTTTGCCACAAGCCATAAAGGAATCTTTCCATTAAAAAGATGTTTTAACAATGGAAATAAATTTCGCTTTTCAATCTTTTTTCCAAATACTATTTATTTCCATATTTAAACAAATAGAGAGCTCGAAAAAATTATTCATTATCACGAAGCTCATATTTTCGACCATTAAAGAAATTTAACTCAAAACAAAATTGTGTAATTAAAGAATAGTTAATGAAAATATGTATTCTTTTTTGCATTATTCGTTATTAATAATAATTTCCAAATTTTAAATACAACATTCTTTTCAATTTGCTTATATTTTATATAAGTCCATCTTTTAAAAGCTGCATTCCTTTAAAAAAGCTTTTGAGAATCAGTAAGAGAACATAAATAAATAAACATTAATTATCTATTTTTTAAATCTTTCGATTATTTTATGACAGAGAATAATAACTAATCATTAAATATCATAAACTAATTTAATGGATGTTTGATAAGGAGATTTAACTCTAAATAAAAAATATGCAATATTGGTTATTTAAAAATAATAATGCTTCCTTAGGTATTCTACCACGATTGCTAAAAAAATACCTGTTTTTGATGACAGATAATGTTCTAATGTTTAATAAAATACCGCTGTGTGTAGACATCTATTAAATGGTACCAAAACATATTTGATTCATAAGTCAGTTTTGATTCGGTAGCCATTAACAGCCAAATGAAAATTTTATTGCTACGGGGTCGACTATTCGTCCTCATTTTGCGTCGAATTGTCACAGTCAATGTAACCTGGATCTATCATAATACACCATAAACCAATTAAATAACAATAAAAGCAACGGGTTGCTTTCGGTTAATCTGCTCCAAAAAAGGCGAGGGAAATGTCATTGGACGAAAAAGATTTGGTGATGATTTTTTTGAGATGTGAAGGGATAGGAAGGAGATACTCATGGACTTTTTAGAAAAAAGAAATCATTGTATACAACATAATACCACACATTGAGTTACCCACAATTCTCACAAACACACACATTACCCAGACTACTATCCAATTTCCCATTTTTATTCCGGATACTTTTAGAACCACTACCATGTTACGTGTACATGTGGATTAGAAGTATTTGATAAAAAACAAACACACGCACGCACTTGAAAATAAATGTGTTAGTAGAAAAAAAACTTAAAACACTCAGCAAAATTATTTTAGACAACCAAGGGGTTATCGTTTTAGTTGGATCACTTTTCGCGTACCAGATCATTTTTTCTCGTTTATTTTAATTTGAATACCGGAAAAGTTTACTATCGTCCATTTCTCGTTATTACATTGTTACTTTAATTCTTACAATTAATTGAGTAATTTAAAATAATTATAAAAAAGCGCACCTTGGGTGACTAATATGTCCTTTGGAAACTTTTCACACCATTTTTTAATTCATATAATTAGTTTTTGTTAATATTCATAATACTAACTTAAAAACATAATACATGCATTAGATTGAAAATTTTTATAATTTATTTAAAAAAAAAGTGAAGTAATCAAATTTCTTTAAATTAAAAAAAATTCTCACGGATTAAAACGTATTTTTAAACGAATCCTAAGTCGGAAAGACCGTGGAAATCATTTGCTTAATTTTCCTCCATTATCCAATTTTTTGCCAAAACAATTAGAGAGACGAATATATTTTATTTATGCTGAAGAAAAGCTGAATTTATTGAAAGATAAAAAAAAAAGTATACATACAACTGTAAGGATTTACAAGTAATTTTCATAATATCATATAAAATAGTGACATATTTGTGCTAAGTTACACAATTTTTTAAGATTAACAGTTTCCTTAAACATATTTTTTGCTTATTCAATACGACTGTTAATAATTGTTTTAAAATTATACTTTTAGATATAAAATGTTAATCATTATTCTATATTTTGTTACCATTGCTCACAAAATGCGGGATTATTTTTTACTAATTAAAATAGTTTCCTTTGTCGAAGAGTTCTTCCTTCTTGATCAATTGCACACATATTGGAATAACTATAAGAAGTGCTGACGAATGTTACTTAGAAGTGGGTGGAAGAGCTTAAATTTATAGACATTTTTGTTCGGTTTTATTAACGTCGTATTAGAAGTAACACGAGGGCTATTGGCGACGGACCTCGTAATTTTGAACCTCGGTATAGTGAAGAGGACGACACCAGAGTTGAGTCTTCCCTCTCCTAGCTTCCACACCACACCAACGGGAGGACTTTGGGCCTCGACAGATTTAACGTACATTAGCTCAGGCAACACTGCAGGTCTTAAGTGGCCAAGGCTCGAACCCGCGACTCAACGAACACCGCTGGCCACGAGTCTCAAACCATGACCACTAGGCTACCGGGGTCACAAATTTATAGAAAACAAAAAAATAATAATTGTTCTAGAGTATGGGTGAGGTAGGCAGATGCAAACAGAAAAATTAAATATTTATCTGTAAACCCACACGTTTTTGAGGATTTCTGTGTGAATTTGGAAACAGAAATAAAGGTTGACAGTTTATACCAAATTTACTTTGGTTTAATTTTAAGATTAGAGCTCAATTTGGTTTTAGAAAATTTTGATTATTTTTCTACAATATGACTTTCATCGAAGGAACAATACAACACATGTATTACAATTACATATATTTATAAGGAATATAATCCGATCAGGGATAATTTCATTATAAATATTGCTTGTTTAAAATAAGCGCCAAAAGACGATAATTTGCCAAAATCCTATTACAGATTTTACTCAAGGACTTGTTTTGACAACGCTTATATAGCACAACAAAACATAGAAGATAAAAAAAAAAGTAGTCTAACAGATTGATGGCGCTAAATAACTTTTAATTAAATAGCTCAAAGCAATAGGTTTAACTATACTACAGAAAGACAGATATACTAGGTAATAAAAGTTTCTCAGAGTCATATGTTTAATCTCTCTTTGTTTTAAAAAACGTTGAGGAAACAGCGCACTTTCGAAAAGAACTTTTTGAATGGATGTAAATTTTAAATATAAATGCATACTTTATGACCTTATGGGGCTTCAAAGTTAAAAAAAACACTCGAGAAAAGTTTTATTCATGTATATTTTTAATGTCAAAAGGTCTACTTATACAAATATAAACAAATATTCAGACTTTCCGTAGGACATGGTAACTCAACGAAAATAAATATATTGACATTTTGTAAATTGAGTAACACAAAATATAACTTTATCTAGGGAATAGACTAGTATTTTGATTCGACTAATACAGCTCTTATGTCGGATGCTACAGTAATTCGATTTTTGAACACTGAAATTTTCTTTAAAAGTTTTTGTGATTTTCAATTTATTGCAATATAAAAAAAGCTTCGACTCAGTATAAAATCTCAAGAGTATTCTATTATTTTTATTATAAATACATAATATAACATTTTGTGGTATTGTGCTTTGCAGTAAAGAAAAATATCGTTTCTTTAGAACCTTTCTGGTCAGAGAAATTCGTGATCAAATAATATTAAAATAGCTATAACTCAGCTTGTAAATAAAATAGAAACAAAATTCAAACAGATCTTCAAAAATAAAAGGTTGCCTTTTAATACGAATGCAAAATTAAGAAAATAATTTCTTTACCAAGTCCTGTGTTTTGAAAGTATATTGTCACCTTAAGTGACTTTTTTTCACCGGGCATAGACTTCCACTCATTATTCTCCTTTATAACCCTTCTTCACAGCACATGCTACACCAGTTATGCGAAACTTCTTTGCTTGCTGCAGTGCTGCAGGAAATAGTGAGCCTCGAAGCAGGAACCTATGACTGTGATGTATAGCATGACTCAGATGTATAGCTATTGAATTTTAAGCATATTTCTTCTTAGTAAATTTTTTACAAATTTAAAATATGAAAAGAAAGATAATTAAGTGATAAGGCATAAGGACCTATACAAACGTTTTACTTATAATTCGTAGCTTTTGGCAGATAATATGCGGTAAAACTTTAATGTTTTCCCTTATAAATACAAAGAGGAGAGTAACAACATTCTTCATTCTCCAATATCCACTAATGACTTTAGACACAACACATGGATTTATAGTTTATTAATTAAATAGTTTTATTCAAAAAGTATTTTTTATTAAAGAATGAAATATAGTTTGGAATAAATGTAAGGCGAAACTCGTATTGAAAACGCAAGTTAGCGATAATTTCTCAGATACGTGTATTTGTGCTGTCGATGGAATCTATCACAAATTAATCACACATTAGCGGTCCCTTCTAGTCTATATTGACCACAAGACTAACAACCACATCCAAGCGAAGAGATACTAGGATAGATGGAAATATACGCAAGAATGAGGCTCAGACACATTGTCATGATTAATGCATTAAATGTGCTGCTTCAGCAATAAGACGCATCTAGTTTTTGTAATATCCATAATCAACATTCCAATATTCCCTCCCTAACTAGGGGCTGCTTTATCGGGTTCACTCCCCGTATACCGAACTATCAGTGGAATTTTAAAGTAGTGAACTTGTACTTAAGGTATAGATCACAAAACTAAAATATTTGATGATGTTTTTTCCTACTTTACTATGAAAAGCAACCTGCCCCTTAGCGCATACTATGGGGAATGGATATTATCTTATGGCTTACTGAAAATCGAATTTAACTAGAAATATTTTCTTTTTGTATTTTTCTTCTCACTCTTTCTTTTCTATATCCAGAATTCTTTATTGTTGTTAGAAGGATAGAGTCATGAATCCTCATTGTCTCATCTTTTTCCTTCTCCGAGTCTTTAATTTGAGGCGACACAAAACATTACTGAAAATTGTTTCGCGCGAAAACAAAAACGAGGAAGGTTTTAACTATTCCAAAACAAATTTTGTATAGAGTATAATTAATAAAAAGATAATAATGATAGCACAGTTGTTAAAATTGTTGGAAAAATTATTTTTGGCGAGAAAAGAAGGGTGGATGAATTGTCTCTGAATAGCTTGTACTGTAGCTGAAGTAAATGAGGGAAAAAATTGTTACATCATATGCCCCACCGAGTTTAATTCATCTCCTTCGGAAAAATAGAAATATGTTTTAGTCTGCTCATATATTTTACATTCAAACAATACTTATTAAACTACTGTACGATTCTCTCATTACTTTTGGTAAATGCAAGCTTTCAACCTCTGAACATGGCTGCAGTTGCTTATTGGTAATGGTTGAGATCTTGTGGCTGGAACTGCTTCCATCGAGTCGTTGGTATGAGTCCTGATGCCACTATAAGGCTAGCTGTGCAGAGGGTTCAATGCACATTAAATCTGTTGAGGCACTAAATCCTCCCATGACAAGATGTGGAAGCTGGAAGAAGGAGATACTAATTCGGGTGTCGGCCGCGTCTCTTAACTTAGATTCAAAATTATGAGGTCTCTCACCGATAGTCGTCGTGTTTCTTCTAAGTGAGACGTTAATAAAACACTCAATCAGTCAAAC
>BMAW01030865.1:30999-47333 GCA_019974015.1 Nephila pilipes | reverse complement strand
AAAAAAAAAAAAAAAAAAAAAAAAAAAAAAAAACCCAATTCTTATGCGAACGATGACTACGCAAACCATTTCAGTTCTCTTTCCCTCTCAACAAAAGGCACTAGAGTTTAATCACGTTTTGATATCTCATTGCAAAAATAACCTGATCCTATATTTAATACATTTATATTTGATTATAAATAATATCTCTTTATTTGCTCGAGCGCTCAAGTCTAGAAATGTTAATATTTAATTCATAAATTTATTATTCGGAAAAAGGGCTGTATTTCATATGCAAATGTTTTCAATAAAATTTCAAATTAAAAATTATGAAATAAATTTTTAATATGAAACTCGTTAAGGTAATATTTTGATTATAATTTTTTACATACCTAATTTCAGTAATGCTTGAATTATATATCTGTAATTTTAGACGGCTGCTTGTAATAAAAAGGAAGAGAAATCCAGGATATATCAAATAAATGTTTTGAAACACTTTTTTTCCCTTTACAGCTATAAAATTAAATTTGCTATAAAATTAATTTTATAAATTTAAAAAATTAATTTTATAATTTTTATAAATTTTAAATAATGAATTTAAATTAATTTTATAATATTTATAAATTTTAAATAACAAATTTAAATTAATTTTATAATTTTTATAAATTTTAAATAATAATTTTAAATTAATTTTATAATTTAAAAAATTAATACTATAAAATTATTTTTATAAATTTGCTATAAAATTAAATTTTCTTCAAACTCAAATTTTTTAAGAACTAATTTTACATTTTTAATGAAGGAGAATGGAAATATATTGTAATGCTGGTGCATTTACGATTTTTCATGAATGAAACTAAATTTAACCATCCTTTATCATCAAATTTAACGGATCTGACCGTTAAAGAGTTGAATGTTTTTAGTTGAATATAGAATCTTCATTTATGTGTGTGTGTTAAGATTTATCTGAAATTTTAAATCGCATTTTCGAGATTATTTTAATCAAAATTGTAACCAATTCACTTCATAAAAGCAAAATGTAAAATCACCATTTATTGACTCGCTTTATGAAGGAATATTAAATTCGTTTTTCTAATCACATTTTATTTGAAAGATAAACATTAAATCAATGGTGTCAATTGATAACTATTCCGCAAACTCTAACTTCGATTTTCAATTAATTTCTTACAGTGCTTCTCAATATTTCTGTTGGTTTCTACAACAGCATTAAGTCTTTCAGTAGGCTCTCAGCTTCTGTTCTTAAAGTTCTTCTCCTCAAACCTATTGGTTAATTTAAATAATTTTTAGTCAGTATGTATTCATATACATCTAGCTATCTATATTAGAACTTTTTTTAATTTTTTAGAAATTATTTGATTCAATTTAACTGAATTTTAACCATAAACTCTTAAGTAATATTAGATCTGTTGGAATTATTTTTTAAATAATTCTATAGAATTTTGTACCTGGATATTTATGTTTGTTAGTCGATATATATAGCACGTAACCAAATTCTGACGGGTTCATTAGAAGTATTAGTTTAAAAGACGTTTGGACGAAAAAATTAATTTATTATATTCAGGAATTTACGGCAAAAATCTGCTTAAATTATTCTTTTGTGCCTTACTAAATTGTTCCTTAATAAGTAGAAAACCTTCAAAAGGTATGTGATCTTATTGATGAAGCAAGTGTAGGACAATACATTTGCTTCATGATAAACTCTAAATTTCAAAATGCAGTCATTCGATATTGAAACCAAATCGGATACTATTCCAAAATTTTTATCTAATTTGCTATGCATATTTGGAATTTATCTCCAAGATTATCAAGTATCATTAATAAATCAAACAAAAAATTGCAAAACCCAAAAGACTTCTACAAGAATAACATTCAGGACAAATAGTCTATTTATGTTTTTCCATATCTACGTATTATTTGCTTTTGTATACGGAAGTTAAAAATACAATTATTTTTTAATATATTTAGTTGGATTGATGAATAAATTCCTTTTATGGTCGAATAAAATACCTTGATGTGTAAAAGAAAAAGATTACAATACATTATAAAACGTATACGAGTACTAAAGTTGCCATGCATAGCAGAGAAAATACTAAATGCGGCAGATTATTATCAATTTATGCATTAATTGCGTTATCACTTCTTAAGGTTATAATTATGTACTTTAATTTTTTTTACATTTTTGGTTTTGGTAACGCTGTTTTGAATAATTCTGAGATTTATAAATTGAAATGGCTTGAAATATTACTGAATTCGTTCTATTGGGTTTTTTGTACTTCCTTCTTTTATATGGAGAAATGTCTTTTTTCATGAGCCGCTCAGAAGCCAATGCGGTTACGTCCATTTTTTGATATTTTCTGATTTTTGGAAATTTTGATGAAATAAATAATAATCTTCTTAGTTATTAAAGGATTTACTCGTTGGTTACTTTTTTCTAGGTTAGACAACCCTTTTTTTAATAGCTTCTGAATATATTGTATAATAATTTCAGAAGCCATTGTGAATAAGTTCACCTTTTATCAATATTTTTTTACATAAACTTTGAAATAAAAATTAAACACGACTTTTACAGGACATTAAGGACAACACGTGGAGATCAAGATTTACATTTAAATAACTCGGAAGAAGATGATCTTTGTTATGATGAATTAACATAAAACTTATGACAATAAATGTTATTTTATTATTTTTACATAAATTTCTTATCTTTTTCAACTGCCAAAAGGTATAAATCCTAAAATTTTTAAGATGCTGTCATTATTCCAATAAATACTTACGTTTTTATTTACACATCCTGTACATATCTTGTTTTTTTTGCAGAGTTTACACCTCGAAAAAAGGCTTTATACAATTTTCTAATTAAATTAATAAACCAAGAATTTTAAAACTAATGTATCAAAAAACATTAATTTTCTCAATTTTTGTGTTTTGGACTTAACCGCATTGGCTTCTGAGCGGCTCATATGTCTCTTCGTATACATGTACCTTCTTTTAGGTGAAAGTCTAAAAGCAATAATCCAGTGATTGAGCATCATACTGATAGCAGAGACAAGGACTAAGCAACGGATTTCACATGTTCGCAAGCAACGGATACTTTTCTGTGCTATTCAGAAACTGAGGGCAGAATCAAATGCCATTTTTACGGAGGTAATATTTTCAGGGATAATGAAATAATGAAGAGAATAGGAGTATGTCTTTGAAGTTTGAAAGCAAAATTGAGAGCCCCGAAGCTTTAAGATGGAAAGCCTTTGTCTGAAAAAAAAAAGGTTGAAAAAAGCAGTAATTGACCATTTGCAAACATGTTATGGTCCAGCCATACGGAGAAATTTATTAGTGTAAAGGATATGCAACGAGTGGTATAGACAATGAAAAGTCTTAATATAGATTTTGCCTGTCAGATGCAGATACATGGTGAAAGTTACAAAAAGAGGAATTGCTTGGGGAAATTAACCATCATAAAAACAGTTTACCCATTGATGTTATAAGACCAATTTTTATCTATCAAATCCAGAATTATTGAAGAAATCTTTGCATGGTTGTATCTAAAACTATAATAAGAGAATAATGACGTAATATATTCTCGTTTGTCAATGAAAACGTTTGTAGCCAAGGTTTCAAAATTACATATTTTGAAAAAAAAAATGAACATTGAGCCTGGTGATTATACGATACAGGCATTGAAACGTCTCGAAAAACAGAGGTTGTTAAAATCAAGATACTTCTGCTTACAAAAAAAAAAAAAAAAAAAAAAAAAAACAAAGGTCGTTAAGGGAAAAATAACTTGAAGAAAAGAGATGATGAAATTTAAAAAAGTGTGGATAATTTAGAGTACTGTGCAGGAATATTCTCATTTTGGAAAGTACTTTTATCTTAACACTCGTTCTTTTCAAAATGTGAATTTTTCATGCACGATGTACTTTTTTATAAGACACTATTGTTTTTAAGGGTGTAATTTTTATAGGACATGTTCATAACGTATACTATAAATAACATATGCTGAAATGATCTTTTTGTAAAAAAAATTAAATAATGTATTTTTTGTAGGTTTTTTTGTATGAAAAAAAAAGTCAAATTTCACTACGTCCGATACCAATATTTTATAAATTAATAAGAAGTTCAAAATTATTCAAATGCTCATTTAATTATAATTAGAAATATTATGTTTTAGTTGTATAAAATTTTTAATTTTGAGAAATGGTGTATCAAAAGTATATAATTTAATATTGTAGGTATAGTGGATCCTGATTCCCCTGAAGTGGGAAATTACAAAGTAGAACTTTTAATAATTTTTAGAATAGGACATTTAATTCAAAAAACAGATTTTTTTTACCATACAAATCTGGAAAATGTATTTGAAATTTCGTATTTAAGAAATTGGAATATATATGTAAATATTACATACATTTACGAGTTTCATATTAAAGTTTGATATTATACATAAGAGAGAAATTATTTTAAATCTCAGTAAAAAAATTTGCATTTAACAAATTTAATTAGCAATTTTTATCTAGTTAAATACAATAAACTTATTTTTGATCCAAATAAAGTTAATCTTTGACCATCAGTGAGATTATTTTTAAGTATAATAAGAAAAACTTAATCGTATTCCTTTGACGAAGTTCCGGAGTCAAACAAGGACAAAAACACTTATTGCGAAACATGTATTATTACAAGTATATACAACTATTTATTGCAAGTACATTAAATGTTATTTTGATCATTTAAATTGCAAACTTTTTAATTCAAATATTTTTAAACCATAAAAATTGAACTCTCAACGTAATCATCTTTTTCGAAACACATACATGCTATACTGAAAGCCAGTTTTTGTACTATTATAAATGTGTTATTTATTCTATCGAAAATAAAACAAAACAAATCCCAAAGCAATTCTCAAACCCTTATCATTATCGTGTGCTAATGTAAGAATATTTTTTAAAGGTTACAGTAAATGCACACAGAATTTTCTAAAGATAATACAGCTTTAAGTGATTAAAATTTATGATAATTTCTCGAAACAATTTTCTGTACATTTGGAGAAGAATATTACTCCCTTTATCTGAAAAATAAACATTTTTTAAGGTACTCTAATTATGGTAATAGAGTTCGGTGAGCAACTAAGAAATTATAACATCAAAAGATATATTGCAAGAGATTTGGAAAAAAAAAATGACACAATTCTCATTATTCACGTTTACTCAACTGATATATAATAACAGAGTATGACACAATACCACTTAAAATGGTGATTGCAGTATTTTTTGTTAAAGGGAATATATTCCACACTGTCAAAGCCATATTGGAATGACCAATGATTGAAACAAACAAGTGCATATCTTTAATAGAGTGTCCCTTGATGTTGTGCTTGAGTCCACACAATTCTACGAGGCGATCCAATATTTCAGTTTTATTTTCTGTTATGCGGCCAGCGTATACGCATATTACAGCTAAATGGGAAATATCATACGTAATCTCCATTAAATTTCCCAACAGCATACCTACATCTTGAAAAACATAGAGTAGCGTTATCAGATCGTATGCATTCGAACATGTTTTAAGTACTATTTTCAATATCCACAAGAAAATTATCTCAGTGAAAACATCATTGCATTCTGCAGATAATTTTTGCAGAGCACAGAAGAGTTTTTGTTGTTTTCGAATTTGAGAAATAATGGTGATGTCTGGTAATGGTACGAAGTCCAGTGATTGTTTTATCGCTTTCAGTTTTTCGTCTATGAGCAAGCACATGTATACGAACAGACATATGAAATAAGACATCCCGCCGAATAGTAATAAGATGTACCATAGCCAGAGAAACGTTTTCAGAAAGATTGTAAGCCATTTAAGATTATATATGTTATTATTTTTCATATAAGAGTTATTTAAGCCATAAATGAAAAACATATATGAAAAGTACATTATAATAAAAAGAAATGACATTGCTATTAATACATAAATTATTAAAAATTTGCCACATTTAGTGTTTTTTTCCTCTTTATGTGGTAGCTTTTGTAAGCGTTTTATAATATTTTGTAATGGTTTTGTTCTACATTTCAAAATGTCTGCTACTAAAATAAAGGTGGTTACATCAGCCCCCCCAACTAACATATACAAAAAATAATCGTATTCATAAATTCCGTATATAAAAGTAAAGAATAAGTAGACATGGAAAAATATAAATGTAACTGTTGCCCTGAACGATGATATCTTTTTAGAAGCTTTTTGCTTTCTGCAAATTTTTGGTTGATTTATTGATGACACTTGGAGATCTTGGAGGCTTATTCCAAATACACAAAGTAAACCAGATAAAATTCTCGGGATAGCATCTGATTTGGTTTCAATATCGACCGGCTGCATTTTGAAATTTAGTGTCTTGTATGTCATCTTTACTTGTTTCATTAATAAGTTAAAATATCATTCAGATATCTTCTAAAAGTTTTGCACTAAATTGCAAGCAAATTAGTAAATCACATACAAGTAAGTTAAACCGTTTTTCATCGCAATTCAAACTGTAACGTATAATTTTTTTCTTCTGTTCTCTTAAAGTAGTGATTTGATTCAAACATTCCAAATTTTGTGTTTGTTTATGTTCTTGATATGTTGAATTACAGAAAGAAATATTTTGTTGTAAAATTCAGTACACAGTTGAATATCATTTCCATCAGTTTATCACTGAAATTTTTATGGTTGAAATTCAATTCAATTTATTAAATAATTCTTAAAAATGATGAATAACCTCAATTTTCATAAACATATATATGTATGTAAAACATACTCACAAAAATTGATAACAGTCATAAAGAGCAGAATTATTACGAGAATTAAAGCAGTAAGCGCCCCTGACAGACTAAATATTGTAGAAGTTACCAGATATATTGTGAAGCAAAATAAGTCATATAAAATATTCATAATGAGAAAGAATCTCTAATGTGTTTACGACAAATCATTAGGGTTGATGAGTCATTCAAACAATCAGAAGTAAAAAATCGATTAATCTCAATATTTTTGACTTAATGTGGTTGTGTAAGGAAAAAGAAATCAAAATAGAATGGGAAATAACAATTTATTTTAAATTAAACGATTATTGTAATTATGGTTTGCAAATCTATTAGATTTAAAGCCAATTTTTTGTTGACTTTATATTTTACTTTATAAAAGTTGATTATAAAAAAGTAGTCATCCTTGAAAAGAGTAATTTAACAGTTTCGTTATATTTTGCTTTTAATGTTTGTGATTTTTTTTTTATTTCACTAAAATTAAATCTATAATATGTTTAGAATTTAGAGATAAGTTCTCATAAGTGTTTTCTTCGTTTATAATAATAATCAACTCATTAACTGTATTTCAATTCGTTCAAAAATTTGGTTATGATGGAATCAGTACATTTAACTACCCTTATAAATGTAACCATTAAAAAGTATATATATATATATATATATATATATATATATATATATATATATATAAATTTACATTTATAATTTGCAAAACTAACAACTGTATTTCCATAATGAAATGCAGAATCTGTGATTATAAATATATAGATCAGTCAATGAATCATATTAATATATAACATAAATAAATTAGCACATATAAGATACAAAAATGAAACTGATTTAAGAAGAATTAAAGTTACATATTTTAATATGCATGGATTGGAAAACATATATCTTTACATAAATAAGATTATTTCCGATAAATTGAAAATGCTATAGTGGGAAAATGTTTTCATAGTAATTTATAAAACGGTTTACCCATATGGTCTAAATGTAATTTATTATGACATCAATGTTCTTCAGGTGATGAAACAGAAAGATAATTAGGAGGATTCTTATACTCTAGATAAACGTAAATATAAAAATGTTGAAAATACTAGAAACAAAGTAAAAAAAAAAAGGAAAAAGGAAGATACAAATATCATCAAGAATAACAACAGATATAAGATACGTTAGCAACAGATATTAAAAATAATTTCAACGTTAAAAAGCTTAAACATTTCATATTCTGGTTAAAGAAAGAGGGAGAGTAGAGTCGTTTTGGAGGTATTAAGAGATATGCCAGAAATAAGTAATGATGAAATGAATTGTCTATGTAATTATATAATTAATAAAATGGATATTACCGATTGATGATAAAAAAGAATTGGAGTATTGCACAGTTCGTTTTATGAACAAGTCTTTCAATAATATAATTTTTTTCAGATATTTTTAAGAAATACATGCATCTATTTCCAATTAAAAATATAATCATAAAAAGAGATTTCAGGTGTAACCAACAGTTAGGTAGATAGATTTTCAATTATAATTCTGATGTGAATTCAAAATCGTTGAATGATTGTGTTTGTGGGAGTGATCTGTACACTGATTTCATAGATGGATATTATGGCCACGTAGTTACATGAAATTTGGATATAATTAGTGATAATTAATTAAGAGATCTCATTATGAAATATACTGGTTACTGGCTGGTAATAACTAATCGCAATTTTATCTCTAGGAATGAAATTAGTAAGGATTTGGATAATTTTATAATGAAAACAGCTGTAAAATATAGTATGCACCTTGAGTCCCTTATGGAATTAAAATATACTTAATGATTTGATAAATATTAAGCATAAATCTAAAAATGAAGTAAGATTTAAAGATGTTAGACTCCATAAAAACTATAAGCAAATTTTATAATAGTTTAAGTAGATAAAGTTTAAGGGAACTTTGCTATAATCTGTAAGTATTTTTACTACAAAACGGTATATGAATACTTTGAAAACATTGATAGATATATCTTACATTTACAGACAGTCATATTTTTTTCATAGAACTCAATACAATTTTTAGCAACTGAAATTCAGTTTTTGTGTTCTTTTTGGGATTTTACGTCTGATTAGATTTTTGTATTCTATTTATATTCTTATTTAGTATGTTGTTTTTTAATAATATTAACAACTTAATTGTTGTTTTTTTATCTAATTTATGTATTAGGTCTATCAGAAAATTCTGTCCAGGTGTTCTGAGAATTCTGTTCTTTTCTATTTGTATTCTTATTTAGTATGTTGTTTTCTAATATTATTAACAACTTAATTGCTGTTGTTTTATCTTATTTATATATTAGGTCTACCAGAAAATTTTGTCCAGAAAATTCTGTTCTGAGGAGTAAGGCGGATGCGACAGAAATTTACAGCTCTATGAAAGAAATTTCCAAAATTTTCTCTGTGATTTTTTGACGAACCACCAAAGCAGCGTGTGTTTCGGCATTGTAATGATACAATATAATGTGCTTCATATTGACATCACCGACCTCTTTCCTTCACTATTTTGTTTAAATAATCCATTAGCTGACAGTATCTCTCCGAATCGAGCTTCTTATTAGGTTTCAAAAACTTGAAATGTATTAGTTCTTGGACGTTTCACCCTATGCACAGCGTTCTCTTATTCAGACTTAATCTCTTTTTTGGAGGTGGAAGGGCAGATAGTCCATGCTGCAAGTATACTCTTTTCCTTACGATGTGTTCGAAAATAATCCATTTTTCATCACTAGTTACCTTCTGGTCCCAAATGGCTTTGTTTCGTATATATATATTTCAATCATCCCCCCCCCCCTTGTAATATAAAATGTTCTTTAATGTTATAAAATCTGCAGTTCTGGGTGAGGTTAAGTCGATGCAATGTTCAGAAATATAACAGAATCAGACATTAAAAGTTGCAGAGCTTATGTGCTCCTGAAAATCTATTTACAATTAAAATATAATTCAACTTTCAGTACTTTATATATTTCTCGACTGTGTTTTATATGCAATATTATATTGTCCAACACAAGTTTTCGTCAAGTAAAAGAATAAATATATTTTAGAGTTTAACTTTAACGTCTACTTGAAAGTCTCTGAGCCTATAGTTACTTTACTTACTTTCCTTAATAATAAGTTTTTTTTTTTTTGGGGGGGGGTCAGTTTAGCTTAGTTGTTTAATGAGTCCACCATATTTGGAGAATTCCTTTACGTAGTGATATGATTATGCTAGTGTTTTCTTATATTGATGTATATTTTCTGTTCTCAGTAATATTTTTGATTCTATTTTTTTATATAGGTTTTTGATATGTTGGATTTCTTTGAGCGTGCATGGTTGTCTTTTCCATACATATTTTTTATGATGAATTTGTTTATTTTTGATCTGAGGGCCCCTATCTAGATCTTAACCCGGTAACAGTCTTAAATACTTGCCATACGGACAAGAGGCTACGAGGAAGAGTATTACATAGCGCACTATCATATATCTGTCTAAGTGCTGAGCAATGGCTAATGCTAGTGGAAAGCGTTTTTTCCGCTCCAAGGATATGTCTAACACAATGCTGTAAGCAGATCTGAAATTAGTGTGAAGAAAATACTTGGTACTACTCCTGAATCCCTGATCGTAGCTCAACGTACACAATAAGCTGATTGTCTGGTGAAACATCAATGAATGCCTGAATACTGGTCGCTGTGTTAACAGTCCTTCTTGCTTTCAAATATCGTCGCACTGTGCGTACGGACACTTGTCTCTCTAACGAGTTAAGTTAGTGATTCAGGACAAGTGATGTGGTCGAACAATAAATCTAGACCGAGCAGGTAATATATCTTTCCTCTCAGACCTTAGCGAATTGGGGTCACTGAGATTATGCATGGCATTCTTGAAGTAATTGAATTCATAGAAGCATGACATTCATGTGATCACAATCAATTCGAACAGTCATACTGCAGTCCCTATAAGCTATAATCCTATATCAGTGAAACTCCCACACTGATTGTCCCCCCACACCCTACTCCCAAGCTGGTAGGAGTTCATGCTTGCACAAAGCATAACACAATCGTTCCAATACTATTTAAGAATGAATAACCAGTTTTGAAATTCATTCAGACTTCTTACGGCGTTACTCCTAAATGCTTTGTCTTAATGCATTAAAATGCTAATTTAAAAGTATTATCCACCGAAGGGGCTATTGTTTTCCATGCCCTATAAATGTCGTACCTGAGCACTTTTCAACAATTTGTCTTGTTTTTGCATATATTTTTGATGTCTGCTTTCACAAGTAACGAAATTAATTTTCAAAAATACGTCATAATAAATTTCTCCTGAATTTTTTTATTGGATTGAAATAAAATATATGCAATATATGTCTGATACCTGCTTTCACCACCAATGAACTCAATTTTCAAAAATATGTCGTAATAAACTTCCCCCCAATTTTTTAATGGGTTGAAGTGAAACAAATATAAAAAAAAGTATTTTATTTGCTTATAGATTTATGTATTATCTTAAATCATATGTAAACTGGAATCAAGGCTTGACTGAAATAAAAACATTTTTCAGAATTTTAAGACAGCTGTAAGGAAGCCATTTTTTTTTTTGCCTCAAGAATTTCAAACTAGGTCTTTTTAGTTTGGCTTCCTCCTTGGAATGCTTTGGGGTCCAGTGATTTTAATACTTATTAACTATTATTGGCCACTTAAGGGGGTATCGTTTTAAATGGATCACTATTGGCGAACCAGATCACTTTTCAATTTTTTCATCGTTTGCTTTAATTTTAATTACATTTAGCTTAAATATATTCAATTTAATAATTTATCATTTGCTTCAAGTTTAATTACATATAACAGATATAAAATATTCAAATTAATAATTTATCATTTGTTTTAATTTTAATTACATTTAGTTTAAATATGTTAAATATAATAATTTATCATTCCCTTTAATTTTAATATCTGAAAAGTTTACTATTATCCCTTTCTCAATATTTCATTGTTTACTTTAATTATTATAATTAATTGAGCCATTTTATAAACGTTTAAAAAAAGCTCACCTTGGGTAGCAAAATCAGTTCTTTGCAAAACTTTACGCTTTGAGCTTTTAACTTATTTTCTTTTTATTTCGATTTATCTCTGTTGTTTCAGTGCCGAATACTTAAAAAATACAATCGTTTTGGAATAATCTATTTTCTTGATTTGTGTATTACATTGATAATATTTAATGAAATCTTTTTTTTTTTTGATGGGATGTTCTCGTATATCCAAGCACATTATATGCATCTTTTATTTTGACATAATTCTAGATTCATCTTTTATCGTCTTAAAGTACATTTCATATTATTTATTATTGTACCATTATTAATAAGATGTAACACTCAAGAAAACTTTCAGAATCTTCACTCTTCAAATTAGTCAATTTAAACTGAATCAAGACAAATATGAGTCTACAATGTGCGTGGATAACATTTCATTTATTTTACTGTATAAAATATCTCTACATCAATGCTCTGTAACTGTGGTATGAGATAATCTTGGCATACTCAAGTAGCTTAGAAAAAGTAAGAAAACACTACAAAGCACGTACCAAAATTTATTTCTATATTCTTTTAGAAAAGAAAACACAAGCTTATTAAAATCAGTAAAAAAACAAATTATTATATGTAGTTCTGTATGAAAAGAGAATAATTGCATCTTACTATTTTGCAAGTAGAATTGTTTAGAATAGGGATCGGTAATCTTGTAGCTATGGTTTGCCAAACCTATCTAACAATATGATTCAGGATGGCACACAGAAGGAAATATATGAAACAATTTGATACCCGCGGCAATGCATGCAGAGTTAGGGAATAGAAGTCAAGAATGTACATTAAGAGTTTTATTATATATTAACTATGTTCCATTTAAATATATTTATAAACATAAAAATAAACAACATAAAATATAAGTATTCCATCAATAAAGGTAAATAAAATATTAAAAATTTGAAGCGAACTTTGTCCCTGTACCCCTCTAATTAATATCGCAATATCAGGGAATTAATTTGTGACTTTCAATTTAATACATGATTTTGAATGTTTAGCTGTAAAAAAAACTTTTTTATGGACTCAAAGTATTTTTCATATGAGAAAAGATTTGTTCTCATAGATTTGAAAAACTAAAAGCGGAAAGCAGAGTACATGCAGTTTTCTTCAAGCAATTAAATCTTTCTGGCAATGACATCCAATAATTTAAAATAACTGTCGATTTATCATCAAAGTTATCTTCCAGATTTTTTTCACAATTATAAATAAAGCTTTCCATAATTCTGAAAATGTTAGTTCAGTAAGTTCCTTTTTAAAATTATCAACTTTCATCCCTTCAAAAATTTACAAATCGACTGGGATCATTAATGAGTCTATTAAATGTGGTTTAATCAGGAAGAAAAATATAGACAAGCAACCTTCAAAGTCTGAATCTTTTGGAAAACTCCTCCTTAAATGTTTCAGCTTAGGTTTAAAGTTCTTCTTTTTCTATGGTCGATGTATTTGCGAGCGCTTTAACATTTGAGAAGTATTTGTAGGTACTGGTATTTATATCATGCAAAATATATTTAATTTTGTAGCAAAGCCTGTCTAACATTTAAAAAGTTCAAGCACTGCTTAGTGTTTTCCTTGCAATCATAACTTTTGTTCACAGAGATGTTTAGTCATTTAAGTCAGAAACATCATTTTGCATCACCATTCTTTATCGTTTAATGAAATATGATAGAAGACAATGTGTTTATAGCATGGCAATGCACGTCCCCGCACCATCAACGCCACAAAGCAACACTTGGACTCATTCCGTTGGAACATCATCAACCACTTTCTCTTAGCCCTGATCTGGCACCTTCAAATTTTCATCTGTTTGAAATTGCTGATAGGTTAGATTTTGACTAACGTTGGGGCCAATTAAATAATGGACCAAGAAACGCTTAAGAAAGTGCATATTTTGGCTCATAAAGTGCATTGTGATTGAAAGAGTGTAAATAGAAAAATAGAGTTTGATTCGCGTATAAAGGTTTGTGAAATTTTCAAAAATATATAACCTTTTTTAAGAAATTGAGCCCTTTTACTTTCTAGACATCCATAGTAATAAATTTCTTAAGCTTTTCTTAAAACTCTAAACGTGAATAGCTAATTAAAGAGGAAACAAAAATAATTGCATCAAGCAAATTACTACGGAACAGCAAAATGTTTCTTTTAGTAAAGAAAGATTCAATACACATCATGATACACTTCTTGTTTTCAAACAACTAAATAATCTCATTTTTTTTCTCGTTGATATTTTTCTTTTATTTCATATGAATATAAATATTAATTTTTAGAGTTTTCTCTACCATTTGAGTCACTAATTGGCGCATTTATGGTTTTACCTCCAGAATTTGAAAAATAAGGAATTTTAATAGTACAGTATCATAACATGCTATAAGTTCATCCTCATTAATTTTATTTATTCATTCATATTGTAAAACTATTAAGTACTTCTTAGAAGATTTTACTGGTTGAAATTATATAATTGCGATGATTATAGTGTTTAAAAATATTCAAAAATCTAATGAAATTGATTAAGATAAGGATCGTTCCGAAGGAAAGTTATTATATGACTTTCTTAAACGAGGCTAAGAAAATACTTAAAAATCAAAGAAGATGTAGAGTTTGAAAGATATCACTAAGCTGTTTAAGGGTTTTAAAAAGTCCCGATGGTAATGACATATTTTTATATAAATTCCAATTGAAACTAAAACGCAATTAACTGAAACTCAATTGTAAGCCGTTTCATAGTTTTTCTTTGTGAATTTGCTTTATAATGTATTTGTATACCTCAGGATGAATTGTAATTATGAGCAATTGAAATTCAGGAAAAAATGTTTTTTTTGTAACTTTTTATATTACTAATTTTAATAACATCCTAATATTATTAAGTGAGTGAAATTAATCCAAACATTTCATAAGCAACTAATTTTCTTACCTCAAAATTTATTTTATAATGTTTTTCCTCAAAAATGAAACGCAATATGCAGGCTTATAGAACAAGTCTTGCAGTTTGGAAGTTCTTAGAATGAGATTCATTCAGTGATTCTAATCCCATTGAAATTGTTAAAAACTAAAATGGATCAATTTTTGAATAGTTGAGAAAAATTTATTTTGGGTACATATAAAGTCTTAGTAACATGCTTAGGGACACATTATATATATATCATTAAATGAAAGAATATGGTGGACTTGCCAGAAATGAATTTGGCAAAGTCTACTAGAACATTGTTTACGTTGAATCAGACATTTGTGCAGTCATTATAATAATGCATGTTATTTAGTTGCTCAATATATTTTTCAAAATGCATGGCTCTAAAATAATTTACTTACAAGATTTGCTCTGATACTTTCGTCTAAAATTACAAAGAAGGATTTAAGACATAAATTTTTTTTATATAATTAAAATATTCAATTTTCAAAGTTGTTTTATTAGCTTGATTTGCAAGTTTTTATAGCTCTGAGTACCACGTTTTAATCAATTTACTCTATAAATTTTCCTTTTTCCCCCATCACATCAAAATTTTATTTAACATTTTCTTCTTTTTGTAGGATAGAAAATATTTTTTAATAACATGCATGATGTAAATTAAGCACATTTAATAATAATTTATCACAATAAATAAATTTTTTAAAGCTATATATTTTCATGTAAGATATTTAAAATTATAAATCACACGAATGATTTTATATTAAAAATATTTTATTCAGAGACTGACTTATAAATACTCAACCATTATCACATTATCACTCATATTAATAAGCAAAAAAAAAAAAACTTTTTTTTATAAAAATGCATTAATTAACTGTATATTTAATCTGCAATGTATTAATATAGATCTCATATTATGTAAATAAAAATTCTTAAATAAAAATAACATGAAGAAGATCAAAATTGTTTCACAATGCAAAAAACTAAATTTTCAGAAATAAATAAAATTTTCGACCGCACACCAGCGTGATATTACTTTGAACACAGAGAAAATTAATGTGAATCATTGGAAAGACGAGAACCAAACCAGTGAATTTTTAAATATATGCCCTCGTCTCTACCAATCATTCAAGTGCAGCTTCTAAATACATGATGAAGAAAATGTATATGAAGGCACTGAATAATTTACCTTTTTTTCACAGAACCATAAAAAGTAGGAAAAATTTTCTTTCAAGATTCCACAATTATCATTTTGTTAGTCTAGAAAACATAATTGGAATTTAATATTTCAAAAGTTGGATTATTAAAATATTACAATAAGGAAAATTGTACTTAAATTTGATTTAATAAAAGCAGTTATCTTAACTTAAGATGAAAAATTTTACATGTATTAAAAATAAATTGAAATTTTCAACAATGCAATAAATATGAAACTCTGTTAAGGATATAAAGAAGTAACCAATATGGATTATTACACCATGTTTATCATTTTAATGCAGTTCCATCAATCAATCAAGTAATGAAATATTTTAAGTGAAATGAGCATATATATATATATATATATATATATATATATATA
>BMAW01030865.1:19021-30899 GCA_019974015.1 Nephila pilipes | reverse complement strand
TATATATATGCTCATTGTGTGTGTGTTACGAAAATTCAGGGGAATTAAAGTTTTAGGAGATTTTTATGAGTCCTTTAATACTGTTATTGGTTTTCAATCATGGCTTTGGGCTTTAGTTTCGATTCACGGGGGGAGGGGGGGGGCTTCTCCTTTCGTTGGTGCGCCAACGAAATGTGTGAGAATCTAAGAAGTATATGCTCTAAAAGCTAATACGCTTGGCTTCGGCAATATACATAATAAGTAATGTATTCAAGCTCACCATAATGCTCCTTCCATGTAGATGATTCATGAAGTGCGGATTCTTGGAGATGTGTTGATCCGGACAACAAGCAGCTTGATGCCTCTTCCTCCCCTGGTATATCTCGTGTTATCAATAAGGAATAAGTTCGAGTTTTAAAATGTCTGCTGTCTCTGTCATGACTACTAAATAATTTAAACACGCATGATGCATCCCGGAAAAAAAACAATATATATATATAGAGAGAGAGACAGATAGATAGGTAATTTCTTAAAAGTATTTTTTTATTTGTCATTTTTTCAATAATATATTTTGCTTATGGGGATAGTTTGGTCAATAATTCTAGACTAACCAAGCTAAACAGACTAAAACCTGTTACAACTTTAAATATATCTTCCGATTTTCTGTTTTTCTCTTAAAAATGCTTGGTTTCTTAAAATTTTTCAGTTATACACCGTTTGACATTTCTAATTTTTGTTTATTTACTTTATTTTTAATTTACAATTTTTTCTCTTTCAGTGAATTCAGTAATTTGTACTATTTGTGTCTTGTTTATATGTATCTATGTATATATATATATATATATATATATATAATTAAAATGAATTAGATATAATTTTTTTACTTATATATAATTTCATAATAAAACTCAAACTATGGTAATTCAAAATCTAAACTAATAAGTTTTAAAACTATTAAGTTTCAAATATTACAGAAATTCAAATAACATAAAGTAATTAACAAAACATTAAAATTAAAATTAGTTAAAATTAGATTATCTATAAAAATCTATAATTTAAAATATACAAAGTAATAAATGCAAAAAAAATTATTAAGTTGCTGAAAATATATTAATATATTATGTTCAAGAATACATATTAAACCTATAAATAGCTATAAATTTAACTATAAAATCAGTAATTAACAAATTGTAACGAAGTTTAATATATCTACAAAGTACATCTCTAGAGAAAAGAATTCAGAAATTAAATTCAAAAGTGCATTTAAGTAATTCGAAACTGTTTCAAATTTGGTATTTAGAAAAATGTATTGTTGTAGTATTACGGACCCAACCCATAATCTTTCAATTACATTATAAGAACATGGTATAAAAACAAAATAACTAGGTATCCTAATTTAAAATAATACTTCAACCGAAGAAAAATTAAAGAAAGTATATAAACAAAGGGAAACGAAGTCATTTAAAACAGAGCAAATTAATATATTCTATTAAAATTAATCAATACTAATTTGTTTATTTCTTTAAATAATTTTAACTTATAATAAGAGTTTTTTTTCCTTCCTTATCTCGAGTACAGCACAAGTGACAAGCCTTTATTCCAATATGAAGCGATAATACTTTTTATTAAAAGAGTTTTCTTTTTCTTTTTTTTTTTTTTTTTTACAGTCAAGCACACTTGATTGATTGGTTAGTTATACGAAACTAGAAAGCATTTACTTAAACTTGTTTATCCGAGAAATTTTAATAATATTTTTAAATAACTTTAACATTAAGAACACTAGTGATAAATTAGTTAAAAAAATTTATAGTAGAAATATATATTCTTAACAGCAATTAGAGTTCAAAAATTTCTCAGTGAATATATATTTAGCGCATTTTTTAAGTAAGTACCATTTTGATAGTTGAAAAAAAAGTTCAGATCTGTACCTTAATTTACTTTTCATTTTAATTACAACCACTATTGAAATACGTTTCGTATCGCACAACCAGCTTTTGTATTGCCTTCTCATAGAAATCTGCCACCTGATGGGCTAACTACTGCAACACGGCCGTTATGACATCATCATCATCGTCATTACGCAGACCGTCTAAATTGTTTTTTAAGTTGACGAACAAGTGGTAATCACTGGACACTAGATGAGGACTATACTGAAGGAGATCATGCTATTTCCAGCCATATGAGATTTTGTGTCCGACGAGCTATGTGTGGATGATCAGTTTCATTCAACAAAAGAATCCTTTTACTTAGCATGAATCACCGCGTCTTTTATTTTAGATTGGCAACGTGGTTTAGTTTAGTATCACGATATGTTTCGGAACCTATTGTGTCATCCTGAGGTACAAGCAATACCCCCTTTCCTTTCCCAAAACACGATGCACGTGATTGTGAGTGTTGAAATTGTTTGCTTTATTTTGGTTGATAATCAATGCTTTAAATGGCATCTTTAAGTTCTTTCCTCCGTTTTCTTTGAATTTCATAGCTCCTAGTGCTTTATCTACGTACTTTATTTATCTTCTGATGAATTTTTATTATTTTCCCGCTTTTTCAAACAGAAAATGAATCACAGCGCGTATTCCACAATAGGCGGCATTTTTCTGTTCAGTGAAATATTTTAAAAGTGCATAAAAAACGTGAGCACAAATGAATGCTTCCGTGCTTGAGTCTGTGACTGATCAACAGATATGTGCACTCAGTGCACCTGTATGGAAGGACAACAGTAGCGCTGCAGCTTCCCTACTTAAAAACGATACTAACTTAAAAATAACTTGTATACTTGTATATATATATATATATATATATATATATATATATCATTAAATGAAACAATATTGTTGGCTCTACACATGCGAATTTTATTTAGAACTAGTTCTGGTGTTATTTGATTTATTGAACAAAAACAGCACCCCAAACGAATCTTAAACTTTTATTAGATGACGATAAAATGATAATACGATAGTATATTATTACAATTTTTCAAAAATATTCCAATAAAAGTGCATAGAGAAATCTTAAAATTATTTTCGCATTTCAGTATTTCAAAATGAATACATATTTTCTCAAACCTTTCCCCTAAATATTTGTGTGTGTGGAACAACTTTTCTCATCCTATTTCTTGGATAAACATTCTTTCAGAAGCTTTAATTCTAGAAATGAAGCTCCTCGTGTATTTAAGAATGTATAACATTGAAAGGCTCTTTTCGGAATTTGGAAAAAAATATAGTCGAGCTATCAATTATCTCAACTGATATACAATAATACAGAACGATACAAGAACACTTAAAATTGTGATTGCAGTATTCTTTGTTAAAGGGAATATGTTCCACACAGTCATAGTCATATTAGAATGTCCAATTATAGAAACAAACAAGTGTATATCTTTAACAGAGACCATTGGCTTTTTATCAAGTCCACATAAACCAATGAGGTAATCTAACAGTTTACTTCTACTTCCTATTATGCGACCAGAATATAAGCACATTACTGTTAAGTGACAAACATCATACCAAATCTCCAATAAAATCCCTCCCATAATACTGAAATTATCAATATCAAAATTTGACATTATTAAGTCATATGCATTTGAACATGTTTTAAACATGATTTTCAATATCCACAAGAATATTATCTCTGAGAAAATAGCATTGCTTTCGGCCATCAATTTTTGGACAGCACAGAAGAGTTTCCGTTGCTTACGAATCAAAGAAATGTTGTTACTGTTTGGTGTTATTGCGACGTTCAATGAGAGGATTATCCCTCTCAGTTTTTCGTCTACGAGCAAACATATGTATATGAAAAGACACAGAAAGAAAGACATTCCTCCATATACAGGAACGACGTAAGAAACCCAGATAAAAGCTTTCAAAACAATTCCAATCCATTTCGTACCATAGATGTTATTATTATTTAAAACAGCATTATCAAAACCAAAAAGTAAAAACATAAACATTAAGTACAATATGGTGATAAAAACTGATACCGCAATTATTACATAAACTATTAAAAATCTGCAGGATTTAGCGTTTTTCTCCACTATGCGTGGTAACTTTTGTATTCTTTTAATAATGTCGTTTAATGTTTTTAGTCTGTATTTCAAGATGTCTGCTACTATAACAAAGACGAACATATCAATGAATCCGACGAGCATATATAAAAAATTATTGTATTCATAAATTCCGTATATAAAAACGAAGAATAAGTAGACATGGAAAAATATAAACACAACTGTCTGGAATGATGAAATTCTTTTAGATATCTTCTGTTTTTCGCCAATTTTTATTTGGTTTATTAATGGTACTTGATGATCTTGTAGGTTGATTCCAAAAATACTAAGTAAAAGAGATAAAATTCTTGGGACAGCATCTGATTGGGTTTCAATATAGATAGACTTCATTTTTGAATTAAATATCTTTCGTGGCTTTTTCACTCGTCTCATCAATACTTTCCAGCTATCACTCAGGTATTTTTTTTAAAAAAAGTTTTGCAATAAATCTCGAACAATTTATAGTGTGCATCATAAATTTAAACTAAGCCAATTTTTGCAGGTATTTCCTTAGCATAATATATTATTTCTTTTAAATGTCTTTTAAACTAAGAAATAGACTGAATTATTTAGAATCTTTTTACGTACTGGGTATGTCGACTTAGAAAAAGGAATACTTGTTTGTAAAATTCAGTAAACACACTTGCATGTCTATTCTGTCAATTATCAGAATACTTTTAATGGTTTTTGCTAAAGTTGAATTAAATCTAATTAAATAGTTCTTAAGAAAATGAAATAGTTTCAATTTTTTCAACTGAATGATTTGCATAATAAGAACTCACTAAAGTTTATGGAGATAAACAACACTTATAAAGAACAGAGTTTAATGAGAACCGAAGCAATAAGTACGGCTGAAAGAGTAAATACTGTAGAAATTGTCAGGCACGTTATAAAGCAAAATGAGTCATTTAAAATACTAAAAACAAACAAGAATTTTCATCGTGAGTTTCAAAAAAAATCCTTGAGTTTAGAGAAGCATTTTTCCTACTAAAAATCCATTAATTTTTTGTTTTTGTAAGAAAATTCGAAAATAGAAGGGAAAAGAAAAAAATGTATTTTAATTGAACTGAAAATTGTAATTAAAGTTTGCTAAATTACTAGGTTTATAAACAAATTTAGTTTTGACGTCAATTTTTTCCCGATAAAATTTCATTAGTAAAACTAACCAGGCAATCCTATTAAACAGGAGTCAACAAATTATTTCTGCCTATTTTGCTTTTATTATAGGCGATTTTTCGAAATTTCAATAGAATCAAATCTAAATCCCAAACATGATTTAAAATTACTGATAAGTTTTTAAAAATTATTGTTTTTCTTCATGTCTAGATCAATAAACTCATTAACAGTTTTCAGTTCTTGAAATTAGATTATGATAGATGGATGCATTTGTTTTTGTTAAAATTTAGAGAGAAAACTTTTTTTTTTTTATAAATGTGTGAGTAAACATTAACATGTTTACAGAACGATATGTATGTTCTGAAAGCATGTTTTCTTCATTTTCATGGGATTAAATCTCAATTGATATTTTAAAGGAGATTCAGAGGTGTTAGATTTATCTCGACTGCTGAATACGTACGCAATTTTCGATTAGCTATAATTCGTTGAAATTAAAATTAATTACTTTGATTAATTTTAATTAATTTGTGTTTTTACATATGCTTTGTAAAAAATTTAATTTCCTAAAATATGTAAAATAATTAAAATATATTCTTTATTTTTTATATTATGGGTCCCTGAATATAAAAAAAGTTTTCTTTTAGGAAATATGAGTAGGTTTCACATTGCGCGCAAGACATTTTGCACACATATGGTTCTAATGACTTAAAGTAAATTGATTTGTAAAGTAGAATATAACTTCTTTAATATACATTTATTATAATTGAAATAAAGAATATAAATATATTTAAAAAATAAAATATTTCAAACATTTAAAATCTTAAGAAAAGCTAAATATTTTCCTATTTCTTTTTAAAGATATATATATATATATATATATAATGATTTAACTTAATTCTCATTAATTTCTCGCTATAATAATTTAATTTACTAAATTTACCCTTTCTCTCCTTTAAAAGATAATGTTCCTTCGTATTTCCTGATCCCCTTCCAAAGTATCATTTTATTTATTATATCACGCGCTCTTGAAACGGGTTAAATCCGCTTAAACCAATTATAAATCTGTCAAAATAATCCTTTCAGATTCCCTGTCTATTATGATATTTCCCCAGAAATCCCTCCATCCATACACGTGTTTCTGACGTTTCAAGGGAATTTTCCCTCGTATATAATCATAAACACAACGAAAAACGCTCTCTTAATGCTCTTCTCTCCTCTTCTTGCTGTCTAATGATGAAATAGCCTGTAACCAACTGCGGAGTGGAAATGGTCTCTCTCTCCAGTACAATAAAATAATTCTGTAAAAATGAAATTGGTTTCGAATGCTTAGTGAACATAAAGATGATATTATGTTACATTTAAAGCCGATAGGATCATTACAATTTTAAAGTTGACAGGATTCGAACCTGTGCGGGGAAACTCCAATGGATTTTGAATTAATATAATTTTCATTCAAATTAAAATATGTAAATTCAAATATATTTCTTACAATTTCTCAAAATATGCCTGTCCTTTCGGGTGTTAATCTTGGGAAGGCATAGAATCTCGCATACCGTTCATTATGACCCTCAGCAGCTCACTGATTCCATATTCACATGACAGGAGTTAGATTTCAACCAGTGCAACAAGCAATATCACAAAATAATCCACTCTCTTGATAAGCAACGATCCTGTTTCAATGGAATTCCGACATTTGCTGGTAAGCATTTATCATTCTTATTCGATGCATAGTATGAAATTCTGAGCAAATTCCGACCTTACAGAGCGCTTTTCGAATGAGAAATCCACTACACGACTTTTTTTTTATGCAGGACTTCAGGTGTCGTTTCTCTCTCCTGCCTTATTTAAATGCGCTGAAATACTAATGCACTAAATACTTTATTCCCCAATCTCTTCTTCCATTCATGTGATGTTTAAAAAATATATTATACTTTCTATACTTAGAAAATTTAAAACAAAAACAACTGAAACTAAGAACATTAAAGTTTTATCATTTAAAGTTTTACCATTCAGTTGTAAAACTAAATTTTGAAACTTACCCAGGATTATATGATTTCCCTTTCGTTTACTCGGACTATTCTCTTTGCTTATTTTTTATCGTTTGTTTTGCTCCGAGATCCTGAAAAATTAGTTCTACATTATGTTTTTTTAATTGAATGGATTCGAAGTGTACTATCTCTTTCCAGTGATAAGCCTACATTTAAAAATATTTTTATACCAGACCTCTCTAAAATAATAGTAAGTATTTGTCTTTCATCACCGCAAATGTCAGTGTCCAAATTTGACGCAGTCTCTAAAAACGGGAGATCAGAACCAATCGACTTTGGGGAAAATTTCGAGATTAATAAATGTAGACTTTTATTTTGGTTGTTAATCTTGCTAAGATGCAAAAATTAGAAAAAAAAGACAAGAAAAAAAATTAGTGTGGTTTAGTAAGCAAAATAAACTGAAATACATGTCGCATTCAAAAATACATAGGTGTGGTATTTCCATTTAAATGATGATTTTACGAAAGCGTACTGTACAATCTTTTGAAGTTTTTTGAGTATCGTCAAATGGTTGGTATCAAATCATTCAGCATATAAGATTGTTAGAATAATATTTCTCTGCATGGATTATTAATTATAACTAGAATAACTATAAGGAGCTCATTGTCCTAAATGCTTCAACATTAGTAATTCAAGATTTTGATGCTGTGCAGAGAATCGTGTTTCATTTGATTTGGTTTTATTAACGTTGCCCTAGAAGCAACACGAGAGCTATTGGCGACGGACCTCGTACTTTTGAACCTCAGTGATCGAGGACGACACCTGAGCTAGTACCTCATCTCCTAACTTCCACACCCCGCTAAGAGGAGGATTTCGGGCCCCGACAGATTTAAAGTGCATCAATCCCGGCTACACGGCGGGTTTTCCGTGGAATCATGGCTTGAACCCACGTCTCAACAAAAACCGCTAGCCGCGAGTCCACTGCCTTAACCTCTAGGCTACCGCGTCCTTTGGTTTCATTTGAAAAAACATCGTGTCACCTGCCTTGTGTGCAAGATCTTTGTTCAACGCAGTACTGTAGGTTTGCCTTTATCTGCTGAATGGTTAAGGGTAACTACTAGGTGGATCAAAAAGAACTTGTATTTGAAGACAAACGGCATCATTAAGAGAAATTTTTGTTACCATTGAGTGCTGCCATCTTTAAAACGGAGAAACAAATTTGACCTTGATTTACAAGTTAGTTTTGATTTGGTAGACATTTGCTTCCAAATCAAAATTTGATTGCTGTCGCGTCGAGTTGTTGATGTCGATGAGATTTGGATTCATATATAGTTATATGTGGGGGGGGGGGGTGGCCGATAATACAAATTATTCTAATTAAAGTATCAAACTTTGAATAACAGCACATTTAATACTGATGTTTCACATTAACATAAAATTTCACATAATGGACAAGACGTTTCACAATAACACTTTAAAACATAAAGTAATCAATCGTCTCTAACTTCTTACACAACGTAGCATCTATGTATCTTCGAGACATCAAGGGCGTCTTTCTCGTTTCGATGACTCGATTCGACTCTCCTTGAAGAGCGGGCTCCCTTCAGTAGCAGAGGCAGCGCCCTCTATGATCAGGTGTTTTTTCTACAAAATTACACTCACCCCCTCCCCTCCTGGAAGAAGATGACCTCAGCTTCTTGACTCCAACACAAGAAAGATCGTCTCAACCTAAAAATAAAGCTGAAAAGAGAAAATTCAAAAGCAGTAACAAGAAAACACTATCGTCTATGAAGTATCATCGTCTTCGGAAATCTCTGTCGTCTATGAAGTATCATCGTCTTCGGAAATCTCTGTCGTCTATGAAGTATCATCGTCTTGCTTTGTCATCCGCTTCACTTTTCTCTTTTCTTTTTTTGTTGACATCTTCAAAAAACATAGATAAATCAGTCATGTTTGGGGGAAAATAGTCATAATCGGGGAAAAGTCATAATTGGTAGATTCACAGTCAAATAAATGAAGTATAATTGGATATTTTATGTTACACACCATCTTTTAATGCATTCTGCACAAGTTGTAATCCGATGATGATTTATATTTTTTGCATTACTTTCAAATGGTCCTAGGTGATCAATGTGATACGCATGTAGAGGTATATCATCTGTATGAATTGGATGAAGAAATCCTTCCTGCTTTCCTTTTTTACGATTTACTAGAACGTAATGAATACAATTAGCTATTGGTCTTTCAATCATTTCTTTCAATTTAGGAATAAAATGATGACCTTCAAAGTTTTTCTTTGTATACGTAACTCCCATATGTCTCTTTTGATGAGCATTTTTTAATTATTTCAGTTTACATACTTTCAGGTACAGCTATTACTTCCTTACAGTCAACAAACTATTTTTTCGAAAAAGGTCGCGGTCGTTGATATATTGGTTCGTTATTTTTAGTTAAAATATTTAATTCTATATTAGTTGATTTAATCTTCTTCGGTTGGTAATTTAATATAGATTGATGCGCTTCATCTTCAATGTATTTTGAAATATTATAGCCTATATTTTCTTCAATTTCATCAAAGTTAATGTTAACTGGTAAAACTGATAAAATATCGTTTTCTTCACACAGAGACTTATTTTTTATTGAAAATCCATTTTCATTTATTATAATTTCACCTTGCAAAATTACATCAAGTCCTATAATAGCATGATGCGGTATCATACCGTTTTCCGCGACACATACAGGGGGTGGACAAAAATATGGAAACACCTTGTAAAATGCATGTTTGAAAAGAAAGATTGATTTTAATGAAATATGTAGGTGGCGCTGGCGTTTTTGACTACTAACGCCACCTATACAACTTCGTAAATGTGCTAAACAGTTCAGTTGTTGTCGGAGTACTGTTATGTGAGGTTGTCATTGCATTATGTCAGAGTTAACAGACTTCGAACGTGGGCAAATTGTTGGAGCACGTATGGTAGGTGCTTCCGTAAGCAAGGTAGCCGAGGTGTTTAGTGTTTCAAGAGGTACTGTATCGAAGATTTATTCCGCATATTTGAAAAGCGGAAAAACATCATCTGCTATATCACAGCGCGGACGAAAGTGTGTGCTGAGTGATCGTGACAGACGATCATTAAGGGCAATTGTGATGAAAAATAAGAAGACCACAGCTGCAAAAGTTACTGCTGAAATGAATGTTGTGTTACAGAACCCTGTGAGTACCAAAACAATTAGAAGGGAGCTTCATAAACAGGGAATTTCTGGCCGAGCTGCAATTGAGAAGCCACTCATCAGTGATGCTAATGCCCGTAACAGGAAAAGGTGGTGTTTAAGTCATAAAGCCTGGACTATAGGGCAGTGGAAGCGTGTAATATGATCTGACGAGTCTTCTTTCACATTGTTTCCCACTTCTGGCCGAGTTTACGTCCGGAGAACGCCATCTCAAGCCTATAATACAGACTGCTTGTTGCCAAGAGTGAAACATGGCGGGGGTTCTGTTATGGTTTGGGCAGCCATATCGTGGTTCTCTGCTGGCCCCATGATAACTGTGTCAGGGCACATGACTGCCAAGACTTATGTGAACATTTTGGCAGATCAAGTTTATCCCATGGTACAAACTTTGTTCCCCGATGGTGATGGTGTCTTCCAAGACGACAAAGCCCCTGTTCACACAGCTCACATTGTCCAGGACTGGTTTTCTCAGCATGAGGAGGATTTGTCCCATCTCCCCTGGCCACCACAGTCACCAGACCTGAATATTATCGAACCTTTGTGGTCTACATTGGAACGGAAAGTGCGTTCTCGTTATCCACCGCCAACATCGTTATCTGAACTTGCCACCGTTTTGCAGGAAGAATGGTATAATATTCCCTTGGCACACATACAGGAACTGTATTTATCCATTCCGAGAAGACTACAAGCTGTTTTGGATGCCAACGGGTTTCCTACACCATATTAAGCAAAGAAACATGTTTTTTAAAAGGTGTTTCCATATTTTTGTCCAACCCCTGTATGTCAGTAGTACACTTAAAGTTATCTATTTATTTCTCTCTCGTAAATATACCCAAGGGCTTTATTTTACAATCTCCTAATTCCAGCTTGACTTCCAGTATCTATCAATGAGTAAATGATTAAATTACCGAAACGAACCATTTTGAACAGATATGTTTGTTTCGCAATATTGAGACATTCTACGTTATCATTGGATTTGGTTTCCATGTTTAATTCTGAACATTCAGACACCTTATGCCCAAAGCTTAGACATTTGAAACATTATGAACCTTTATTCTTATGTATACAAAATTTAGATAAATGTCCTTTACCATCACAATTAAAATAAAATTTAGTATTCTGATCATAATTACTAAATTGCTTATGATTCATAAAATTATCAGGTTTTTGTCTTACTTTACTAAAATTATATTTACTTTTCTCTCTTTAATAAAATCATTTTATTCTAAATAAAGAACCAAACTTTGAATAACAGCACATTTAATATTGACGATTCACATTAACTTAAAATTTCACATACTGAACAAGACGTTCCACAATAACATTTAAAAAAAAACGTAGAGTAATCAATCGTCTTTAATTTCTAACACAACATAGCGTCTATATATCTTCGAGATATCGACAAGGGCGTCTTTCTCATTTCGATGGCTCGATGCGACTCTCCATGAAGAGCGGACTCCCTTCAGTAGCAGAGGCAGCGCCCTCTATGATCTGGTTACACACACACACACACACACACACACAC
>BMAW01030865.1:918-14021 GCA_019974015.1 Nephila pilipes | reverse complement strand
CATTATTAAGTCATATGCATTTGAACATGTTTTAAACATGATTTTCATTATCCACAAGAATATTATCTCTGAGAAAATAGCATTGCTTTCGGCCATCAATTTTTGGAGAGCACAGAAGAGTTTCCGTTGTTTACGAATCAAAGAAATGTTGTTACTGTTTGGTGTTATTGCGACGTTCAATGAGAGGATTATCCCTCTCAGTTTTTCGTCTACGAGCAAACATATATATATGAAAAGACACAGAAAGAAAGACATTCCTCCATATACAGGAACGACGTAAAAAACCCAGATAAAAGCTTTCAAAACAATTCCAATCCATTTTGTACCATAGATGTCATTATTATTTAAAACAGCATTATCAAAACCAAAAAGTAAAAACATAAACATTAAGTACAATATGGTGGTAAAAACGGATACCGCAATTATTACATAAACTATTAAAAATCTGCAGGATTTAGCGTTTTTCTCCGCTATGCGTGGTAACTTTTGTATTCTTTTAATTATGTCGTTTAATGTTTTTAGTCTGTATTTCAAGATGTCTGCTACTATAACAAAGGCGAACATATCAATGAATCCAACGAGCATATATAAAAAATTATTGTATTCATAAATTCCGTATATAAAAACGAAGAATAAGTAGACATGGAAAAATATAAACACAACTGTCTGGAATGATGAAATTCTTTTAGATGTCTTCTGTTTTTCGGCAATTTTTATTTGGTTTATTAATGGTACTTGATGATCTTGTAGGTTGATTCCAAAAATACTAAGCAAAAGAGATAAAATTCTTGGAACAGCATCTGATTGGGTTTCAATATAGATAGACTTCATTTTGAAATTAAAACTCTTTCGTGGATTTTTCACTCGTCTCATCAATACTTTCCAGCTATCACTCAGGTATTTTTTTTTAAAAAAAATTTTGTGATAAATCTCGAACAATTTATAGTGTGCATCATAAATGTAAACTAAGCCAATTTTTGCAGGTAATTCCTTAGCGTAATATATTATATTTTTTAAATGTCTTTTAAACTAAGAAATAGACTGAACTATTTAGAATCTTTTTACGTACTAGGTATGTCGAATTAGAAAAAGGAATATTTTGTATTAGAAAGGAATAAATTTTAAAATTCAGTAAACACATTTTCTTGTCTATTCTGTCAATTATCAGAATACTTTTCATGGTTTTAACTAAATTTGAATTAAATCTAATTAAATAGTTCTTAAGAAAATGAAAATAGTTTCAATTTTTTCAACTGAATGATTTGCATAATAAGAACTCACTAAAGTTTATGGAGATAAACAACACTTATAAAGAACAGTGAGTGAATGAGAGCCGAAGCAATAAGTACGGCTGAAAGAGTAAATACTGTAGAAATTGTCAGGCACATTATAAAGCAAAATGAGTCATTTAAAATACTAAAAACAAACAAGAATTTTCATCGTGAGTTTCAAACAAATCCTTGAGTTTAGAGAAGCATTTTTCCTACTAAAAACCCATTAATTTAATGTTTTTGTAAGAAAATTCGAAAAATAGAAGGGAAAGAAAAAAATGTATTTTAATTGAACTGAAAATTGTAATTAAAGTTTGCTAAATTACTAGGTTTGTAAGCAAATTTAGTTTTGACGTCAATTTTTTCCCGATAAAATTTCATTAGTAAAACTAACCAGGCAATCCTATTAAACAGGAGTCAACAAATTATTTCTGCCTATTTTGCTTTTATTATAGGCGATTTTTCGAAATTTCAATAGAATCAAATCCAAATCCAAAACATGATTTAAAATTACAGATAATTTTTAAAAATGATTGCTTTGCTTCATGTCTAGATCAATAAACTCATTAACAGTTTTCAGTTCTTAAAATTAGTTTATGATAGATGGATGTATTTGTTTTTGTTAAGATTTAGAGAGAAAACATTTTTTTTATCAATATGTGTGTAAACATTACCATGTTTACAGAACAATATGTATGTTCTGAATGCATGTTTTCTTCATTTTCATGGAACTAAATCTCAATTGATATTTTAAAGGAGTTCAGAGGTGTTAGATTTATCTCGACTGCTGAACACCTACGCAATTTTCGATTAGCTATAATTCATTGAAATTAAAATTAATTACTTTGATTAATTTTAATTAATTTGTGTTTTTACATATGCTTTGTAAAAAAATTAATTTCCTAAAATATGTAAAATAATTAAAATATATTCTTTATTTTTTATATTATGGGTCCATGAATATATAAAAAAGTTTTCTTTTAGGAAATATGAGTAGGTTTTACCTTGCACGTAAGACATTTTGTACACATATGGTTCTAATGACTTAAAGTAAATTAATTTGTAAAGTCAAATATGCCTTCTTTAATACGCATTTATTATTTATGCATTTAAAAGTTTAAGAAAAACTAAATATTTTCTTACTTCTTTATATATATATATATATATAATCACTGCCGAACGTTAAAACCACGAAGGCACCGCAATACAAAAAAGATATTTATTGCACTCAAACAGCATGACATAAAAACAAAAAGATTAAATTTACAAGCAGTTTGGGGTTTTACAGGCATGTGAAATCAGTAGAAACTCTTTCAGTATCAGAATTACTTCCTAAAATCAGTATTATTACCTGAAATCAGTAGAATTACCTCCATTTTAGCTGCCACTCCAAGTAGCTAAAATGGCTCTGATCCTTTTAGACATGAGTCGAAGTGGACTTGGAACTTATTCCATGCTACTTCAAGTCTATGCCACGCTTCATAAACCGTAATAGCTTGAGAGGGGTGGCGGATAGTCTCTCAGCAACCCATGGCCAGAGGCTTTCAATGGGTGACAGATCTGGAGACCGTGTTGGCCAAGGCGACAATCAAATGCTTGTGTATCGAGGAATATCAGCACGACGAGAAACACGTGGTCATGCATTATCTTTGTTCGAAGATGGCGTTTGGCAGGCCTCGAACATAGCATAGTACATAGAAATAGAACATAGAAATGTACCGATGTGCGTTCAAATTACCGTTTGAACTGAACTAGAGATGTACGTGTCTTGTACCTAAAGACTTGCTCAAATCATCACACCAGGTATAAGGCCCTATGCCGATATTGAATGCAAGCAGGCGACGGTCAGTCCCATCTAAGCATCCAGATACGTATACGACCATCAGAATACAGTAGGCAGAACCGTGACTCATCTGAAAAGACATCATTGTTTCACTCCTGTATCCAGCTTTGTCGTTTAGTGCCTCAGAGTCGCATTCTCTCTTTTTGCTGCATTGTCAAGGGAAGCCAAAGTAATGGTCGCTGCGTTGGCAGAGTTGGTCACTGCTGCAAACGTCGTCGCACCACACGAGCGGATACTGGGCGTGCTGCGGACTTGTCCATTTCCTGACTGATGATCCGTGATGTGGTTGTATGGTTTTGCACCGCAAACCTCACAATTTGTCTGTCCTCTCGGGTGTTAATCATGGGAAAGCATAGAATCCTGGATATAATTCATTATGACCCTCAGCAGCTCACTGATTCCATATTCATATGACAGGAGTTGGATTTCAACCAGTGCAACAGGCAATATCACAAAATAATCCACTCTCTTGATAGGCAACGATCCTGTTTCAATGGAATTCCGACATTTGCTGGTAAGCATTTATCATTCTTATTGGATGCATAGCATGATATTTTGAGCAAATTCCGACCTTGCAGAGCGCTTTTCGAATGAAAAGTCCACTACGCGACTTTTTTTTTTATATTTCAGGTGTCGTTTCTCCCTCCTGCCTTGTTTAAATGCGCTGAAATACTAATGCGCTGAATACTTTATTCCCCAATCTCTTCTTCCATTCATGTGATGTTTAAAGAGTGTATTACACTTTCTATACTTAGAAAATTTAAAATGTCTAAGTAAAATTGTTTTCTTAAATATACTGCGCACAAGTGAAAAACAACAACTAAAACTAAGAACATTAAAGTTTTATCATTTAAAGTTTTACCATTCAATTGTAAAATTAAATTTTGAAACTTACCCAGGATGATAGTTATGATTTCCCTTCTGTTTATTCGGACTTTTCTCTTTGCTTATTTTTTATCATTTGTTTTGCTCCAGATCCTGAAAAATTAGTTCTACATTACGTTTTTTTAACTGTATGGATTCGAAGTATACTATCTCTTTCCAGTGATACGCCTACATTTAAAAATACTTTTATATCAGATCTCTAAGATAATAGTAAGTATTTGTCTTTCATCACCGCAATTGTCAGTGTCCAAATTTGACGCAGTCTCTAAAAACTGGAGATCAGAACCAATCGACTTTGGAGAAAATTTCGAGATTAATAAATGTAGACTTTTATTTTGGTTGTTAATCTTGCTAAGATACCTACTAATTCATGCTAATGTTAAAAAAAAATAACGTGGTTTAGTAAGCAAAATAAACTAAAACACACGTCGAATTCGAAAATACATAGGTGTGGTATTTCCATTTAAATGATGATTTTACGAAAGCGTACTGTACAATCTTTTGAATAACTTTTGAAGTTTTTTGAGTATCGTCAAATGGTTGCTATCAAATCATTCAGCATATAATGACAAATAACAAAATGATTTTTTTTCTTTAAAAATTGAAAAATTTGAAGTTTAACACCTTTGATACAGTTTAATAATTTTTTGTGATAAATTTCAAGTATTGATCGATATTTTGAACCACTAGTTCCATAATTCAATACTTTAAAATAAACCTTAATCTCAATTTGCTTGGGTTTTAGTATTACAGTCTCTTTTAGTAATACAATCCTTCATCATTGATGTGCTAAATATATTTATTGGGTGAGATTAAGTAAAAAATATTAGTTTGGTAAATATACTAGCAGTAATTATAGTTCAAATGTTAGAAAAAGCTATGAATTTTTGATTTCGTCGTAGTAAAAATTAAAAAGTATTTTTATTAATAGTAATATTCTTATACATCATAAAAACTAAACTAATTTTGGCTAACAACATTTTGATTTGTATAATTTAAATTGGTTACTTGAAACTCTCATGCGCTTATAATCGAAGGTTAAACCATTACATTAGAGCAATGCCATTAGTCTATTAGAGAACAATATTTAAGTTTATAATTGCTTTCCATAACCTGAATTATACAACAAGATAATTAGGCTTTATTAGTATTTTTGATTAAATTGAACCTAAAACGTTGATGCTCAGGAATAAAGAGCGATGAAAACAAATTTTAGAAAAGACAAATGTCTCACATTGTTAGAATAATATTTCTCTGCTTGGATTATTAATTATAACTAGAATAACTATAAGGAGCTTATTGTCCTGAATGCTTCAACATTAGTAAATCTAGATTTTGATGCTGTGCAGAGAATCGTGTTTCATTTGATTTGGTTTTATTAACTTTACCCTAGAAGCAACACGAGGGCTATTGGCGACGGACCTCATACTTTTGAACCTCAGGGGTCGAGGACGACACTTGAGCTAGCACCTCCTCTCCTAACTTCTACACCCCGATAATGGGAGGACTTTGGGCCCCGACAGATTTAATGTGCATCAGTCCTGGCTACATGGCTGGTTTTCCGTGGCATCATAGCTTGAACCCACGTCTCAACAAAAACCGCTAGCCGCGAGTCCGCTGCCTTAACCTCTAGGCTACCGCTGCCACTTGTTTCATTTGAAAAAACTTCATGTCACCTGCCTTATGTGCAATATCTTTGTTCAACGCAGTATTGTATGTTTGCCTTTATCTGCTGAAGGGTCAAGGGTAACTATTAGGTGGATCAAAAAGAACTTGTACTTGAAGACAAATGGCATCATTAAGAGAAATTTTTGTTACCATTGGGTGCTGCCATCTTTAAAACGGAGAAACACATTTGACCTTAATTTACAAGTTAGTTTTGATTTGGTAGCCATTTGCTTCCAAATCAAAAATTGATTGCTGCAGCGTCGAGTTGTTGACGTCGATGAGATTTGGATTCATATATATATAACCTTGAATAACAGGACATTTAATATTAACGTTTCACATTAACTTAAAATTTCACATACTAAACAAGACGTTTCACAATAACATTTAAAAACATAAAGTAATCAATCGTCTTTAATTTTTAACACAACGTAGCATCTATGTATCTTCGAGACATCAACAAAGGCGTCTTCCTCGTTTGGATGATACGGTTCGACTCTCCTTGAAGAGCGGGCATCTTTCTGTAGCAGAGGCAGCGCCCTCTATGATCAGGTGTTTCTTCTGCAAAGCTACACTCGCCCCCCTCCCCCTCCTGGAAGAAGATGACCTCAGCTTCTTGAACACAAGAAACAACACAAGAAAGATCGTCTCAACCTAAAAATAAAGCTAAAAAGAGAAAATTCAAAAGCAGTAACAAGTTGATAATTCGAACAGCATTTATCTCAATCTTGGAACATCATCGTCTTCTGAAAACTCTATCATCGTCTTTAGAAATCTCTGTCGTCTATGAAGTATCATCGTCTTGCTTTGACATCCGCTTCACTTTTTTCTTTTCTTTTTTTGTTGACGTCTTCAAAAAACATAGATAAATCAGTCATGTTTGGGGGAAAATAGTCATAATCGGGGAAAAGTCATAATTTGTAGATTCATAGTCAAATAAATGAAATATAATTGGATTTTTTATGTTACACACAATCTTTTAATGAATTCTGCACAAGTTGTAATCCAATGATGATTTATATTTTTTGCATTACTTTCAAATGGTCCTAGGTGATCGACGTGATACGCATGTAAATGTATATCATCTTCATGAATTGGATGAAGAAATCCTTCCTGCTTTCCTTTTTTGCGATTTACTAGAATGCAATGCACACAATTAGCTATTGGTCTTTCAATCATTTCTTTCAATTTAGGAATAAAATAATGAGCTTTTAAGTGTTCCTTTGTATACTTAACTCCCATATGTCTCTTTTCATGAGCATTTTTAATTATTTCAGTTTGCATACTTTCAGGTACAGGTATTATTTCTTTACAGTCAACAAACTTTTTTTCCGAAAAAGGTAAATGTCGCGGTCGTTGATATATTTGTTCGTTATCTTTAGTTAAAATATTTAATTCTATGTTAGTTGATTTAATCTTCTTCGGTTGGTAATTTAATATAGATTGACGCACTTCATCTTTAATGGATTTGAAATATTATAGCCTATATTTTCTTCAATTTCATCAAAGTTAATGTTAACTGGTAAAACTGATAAAATATCGTTTTCTTCACACAGAGACTTATTTTTTTTATTGAAAATCTATTTTCATTTATTATAATTTCACCTTGCAAAATTACATCAAGTCTTATAATATCATTATTATGCGGTATCGTACCGTTTTCCAAGACACATATGTCAGTAGTACACTGATTTGTATCTCTCCCGTAAATATACCTAAGGGCTTTATTTTACAATCTCCTAATCCCAGCTTGACTTCCAGTATCTATCATTGAGTTAATAATTAAATTATCGAAACGAACAATTTTGAACAGATATGTATGTTTCGTAATATTGAGACAATCTACGTTATCATTGGATTTGGTTTCCATATTTAATTCTGAACATTCAGACACCTTATGCCCAATGTGTAGACATTTGAAACATTTTGAACCTTTATTCTTATGTATACAAAATTTAGATAAATGTCCTTTACCACCACAATTCAAATAAAATTTAGTATTCTGATCATAATTACTGAATTGCTTATGATTCACAAAATTATCAGGTTTTTGTCTTAATTTACTAAAATTATATTTACTTTTCTCTCTCTCATAAAATCACTTTTGATAACCTCGTAAACCTTCAGTCAGCCGATGTTACTAATTATTCTAAATAAAGAACCAAACTTTGAATAATAGCACATTTAATATTGACGTTTCACATTAACTTAAAATTTCACATACTGAACAAGATATTTCACAATAACATTTAAAAAAACATAAAGTAATCAATCGTCTTTAACTTCTAACACAACATAGCGTCTATATATCTTCGAGATATCAACAAGGGCGTCTTCCCTTCAGTAGCAGAGGCAGCGCCCTCTATGATCTGGTGTTTCTTTTACGATGCCACACACACACAGATATATATATATATTGTATATATATATATATATATATATATATAGGTCAATTTTTCTTCGGACCTACTGGTCCAGGGTTAAAAACGAAGCCTACTCTCAAGGTTACAACAACTATCTCTCCCTCCACGGGGTAGAAAAACATCCCCCGATGTTTCGGATCAAAATGAGTGTGTTTATGTGAATACATTTCTTCAATCCTACATTAAACCAAAAGTACAAGCGTAAGACTGCAGTCGAAATAAGTTAAATATATTGAACAATCGGTAAGAAAACAGCAATATCTTAAAGATGATTGTGTTTCTTTTTGTCACACTTTAATTAATACATAATTATAGTTCATTCATTTTATGCATTACATTTAATGAAAAAAGTAGTGACGTTGGGTTATTCGCGATTTTCTCTTCAATAACCTAGGGAACTTTTAGTAAATTGAATTGCATAAAATTACAATTACTTTCCTATCAAAATGAAACGTGATTAAGTAAATTAGATGAAGATAGAAGTAAAGTGAATTGAGTTAGAGATAATGATATATAAATGAAATAGAAATGAAGGAAAATGAAGGAAGGGAAAGGATGGTGACTTGCTGATAGATATTTATAATATGGATTGAAGTTTTTTAACTAGCTTTTTAGATTGAAATGAGTTCAATTTAGTGCTAAGATAAGAACAGGTTGTTAGTGAGAAATATTTGAATCAGAACAAGAGCTTAGGTAAGCTCAGACTTCCTTATTAGAACATAATATAGAATTGACGAATTTAGTAGGATTCGAAAGAAAGTGATCTTATCTATTTTTCAGAGATTACTAATAAAGTGTTTTAGCCTCCTCTTACGTGTCTTCAATTGGAGTTCGATAACTGTTGACTAGCATCTTAGACTGAACGATGGCTGTAGAATCAAATTATAAAGAACGAGTATTAAAAAATTTCAATTCAAAATTTATCTTTTTATAATTATAGTTCATGTTATTTGTTTATCTTCAAAATGCACATTAAACTGGAATTAAGTATAATTCTGGGAAAGTAATAAGAACAATACTTTAATACATTTATTTTCATAAAGAAAAGAATTGAATGATATAATTGGAGGTGGTTGAATACAAACATAATATGTTATTTTTTTCCTGCAAGTTAACGGTACTCTTAAAAAGTTTTCCTATAAACACTTCATTAAGCACACTTTCTAAAATATTTTTTCTGTATTTTTGCAACAAAAAAAGAGTAGTACTTCCCTGAAAGTTTCCTTGTACTAATATTCTATAAAACACTGATAGAAATAGTTCCAAGAGAGTAGCTGAAACAAAGGACATTATGTGGGAGTTTTTCTTTCTTTTATTTGAAATTTTTTAAGAGCAATGTCTTTTTTTCTTATCAAAAGCGTAATTCCACTGTGTTAGGTAACACCAATGAAATTAAACCGAGTTTGATAACGTCAGAGTCTTATCTATTATCACACAGATATTTAGAACATTTGTAACGTGAGGCTATTCGAGTAAATTTGCTTAATAATCCCAGGCTTAATTTTCAACATTATTTTCAAATTTTCAGCTACTTCCCAATAAAATGTAACGCAATTACGCAAATTAAATAAAAATATGAGGTAAAGTGGATTAATTTAAGGAAATATACACACATATAAAAGCGACGGAGAATTGATTATAGAGTTAGTAGTGAGTAGATTTTGAGTGATTGTTTATTGGCATCGCACTGAGAAGGAACACAAAGCCTATTCTCTGAATGCCCTAGAGATCGAGTTCATTCAAAGGCTTAGAGCTACAAACTGGCATCTAAGGAGACAATCACCCTCCCCCCCTGAGCTTAGCATTTATTGACAGAAAGAATTTTTTTTGGCAGCAATAAAGGAGCGAATAGAACATAAGATATTGCAAAATTTCGAAATTCAAAAGTAAATAAAAGCTCACATTTTGCTTCAGAGTGTGACGTCATTGATCTAAAATTCCCATTTTTCTTTTTTCTTTCTTTCTTTTTGTTAAATGCATATCAATCTGTATTTCATTGACTTCATGCTAACAACGGATGTTGACACGTGACTCTCGCCCACGGTCAGTCTGCCCGGTGTTGGTACAAGGTATGCACCCAAAAAAGGAAATTGAAATATTCAGAAATGAAAACAAGAATAAAACAATTATGAAATTTTTTGAATTTTTTTACGAGTTGCAAGAATACAGGATTTAAGTTTAAGGATTTCCATGCTCGGAATTCAGCCAAACAGGTTTCGCTTCAACAATAGGACATATTAAATGAAAATCCCTGGCAAAAGGGCAAGAGAAAACTTAGTGGTCATCATCTCCAACAGACTCACAGGAACACAATAACTCATCATCATTGTGTGTTACTGACAACGTTTTTGCTGATTGCCTGTATCGTTCTTCACTGCATTGCGCTGCTCGTCGACTCATTATTGAAAGGTTGGAGACGGGCATATGATAAAAAAAAAGTTAAGAAGCGAAGAATAAAACCTGAATTGGAATAAAAATTTCAAATTTGGTCTTGGAATTTTTGAATGAATCTGAATACCGGTATTACTAGTTGACTACGGGAACTCTCAGTTAGAAAGATGTTTATTTTTAAAATTTTAACTGAATGAGACTGAGGGGCAGGTCTATTTGCGAGGGACCTCGTAACTCTGTGCATCGATCAAGTGTCGAGGTCGACATCTGAGCTGGTCCCTACCTTTCTAAACTTCCATACCTCTCCAATTGGAAGACTTGGAGGACTCGACCATCTCTAAAGTGCATCAGTCCCGTTATACGTGGAGGGGGTCTTCAGTGGCATCAGGACTCGAAACCCCGACTCAATGAAAATAACTCAGGCAGCGAACTCGCGAACATGACCACTAGGCAACCGCGGACACAGTAGTAAGTAGATGGTAGGTGGTGTATTGTTGGAACTGAAGCACAGCAAATAAACCGATGGTGATTACAGATATTCTAGATTGATTCCAATTTGATGGGAGCTGAAGAACTCATTCGAATCTCTAGTATCTTTGATTTAATTCATTGGAATCCGAAAGGATTCGTGAGCAAGAACTTAGTTATTCATTCCAAACTAGATTTTAGGCCCATTGATGGTTAATAGATGGATAGAGAGACCACTTACTAAATATTCAAAATTGATTCTTAAATAAAAGAAAGGGATTCAAATCGGACAGTTTCTTCTGTTGAATATATATTTGTGTATGGATTTCTATGATTCTGACTTTCATTTTGTGAATATTCATTTTAAAAATGATGACCTTGAGTTAAATGTAAGGGGCGCGTCACACAATGGTTTAACAAGTTAGGAATTACTTTTCAGGAAACCGAAGCTACCCAAGCCTAGTGACTCGCGGCTTACGTCGAGTGGTGGATTCGGGCCTTGCTGCTACTATAGATCTGCCGTGCAGTGTTGCTGATACACACGTTAAATCTGGTCAAGGTTAAAACCCTCATTAGTGTAGTGTGGAAATTTGGAGAGAGAGGTGCTCCTAGTTCTGATGTCTTCGTCGTCACTTAACCGAACTTCAAAATTACAAGGTCCATTGCCAACAGCCCTCGAGTTGCTTCTAAGTACGACATTAATAAACAGTCGTAATCATTGCATAAAACTGAAAACTTTCATCTGAAATCTACATTATGCATATTATTTTCTCATCAAACATATCCCTCGCTCTCATGATTTTGAAGAATTGATAGATTAAATAAAAAAAAAACATTTTTGTTAAAAAAATATCAGTATTATAACAATGCAACTACATATATTATAAATTTGATTCTACATTAACACTCCCATTGCGCCAAATCAAATGCATTTTGATCCAAACTCAAGGGTAACACAGCAGATTTTAGTGTTCATTTATGCACGCTTAAATAAGCTCTGATTTTGAAATAAATATAGATATAGTTATAAGAAGGCCATAATTTGATTCATGGGAGTCCCTGGGTAATAGAGGATAAGGGCGCATACTCATTCATTGTTTATTGTAAAACTTTTGCCTTTTATGGTTATCATTTTTGATATTTAATACAGCTTTGCATATTTTAACCGTATAAAATGTTTTCTATAATTGTCTTGTTGATGTGTTATATATATATATATATATATATATATATATTTATAACACATGGATCAATAAGTTCCGAGACTAACCCAGAGATGGCACTCGTAGTAAACCAGTAACCAGGTCTTTCTAGCTAACCTTTGCTTGAAACGTGTCAAAATTTTAAGTCGATCGGACCAGAAACAGCTGAGTTATCGAGGTTGGAGTAAAGTCGTTTTGTAGTTTGTTTAAAAAATGGAAAAAACCGAGTTTCGTGTTCTGATAAAACATTGTTTTTTAATGGGTAAAAACACCGTGCAAGCGAAACAATGGATTGAAAAATGTTACCCGGACTCTTGTCCATCAAAAGCAACGATTTGTCGGTGGTTTGCCGAGTTTAAACGTGGTCGTACCGACACAAATGACGCGGAACGCTCGGGTAGACCTGTGGAAGCCGTTACACCGGAAAATGTGAGTGAAGTGACAAAAATTATAATGAAAGATCGTAAAGTGAAGCTCCGTGAGATTGCTGAGATGACACAGATATCATATGGAAGTGTATTTACTATCCTTCATGAAAAATTGAGCATGAAAAAGGTTTTTTCCAAGTGGGTGCCGCGATTGCTTTCGATGGAACAATAACAGCAACGAGTCGATGATTCAGAAAGCTGTTTATCGCTATTTACTCGCAACAAAAAAGATTTCTTGCGTCGTTACGTGACCATGGACGAAACATGGATACATCACTACACTCCAGAGTCGAAGCGGCAGTCATCTGAGTGGCGCACAGCCGGCGAAAGCCGTCCGAAAACGCAGCAGTCAGCTGGCAAAGTCATGGCGTCAGTTTTTTGGGATACGCATGGCGTGATTTTCATTGACTACCTCGAAAAAGGTAAATCGTCGATCAACAGTGATTATTATATTGACTTGCTGGTGCGTTTGAAGGAGGAAATCGCAAAAAAACGACCACACAGTCTCGGGACTTATTGATCCA
>BMAW01030854.1:0-18472 GCA_019974015.1 Nephila pilipes | reverse complement strand
ATGGGTATTAGTAATTTTAATATTATAAAAAAAATTATAATTCGTTTGGCTTCAGGTAGTTTTAGAAAATTGATTTAAAACGGTTAGTCGAAATTTTAGTAATTTTTATATATTCTCTTTTGTTCAAATTAAGCGTGAATTTTCATTTTATCAACTAATGTATTTCTCACAAAATGACTTCTCAGTAACTGTAATTATATTTCACATTTTATCTCTGTAATATTAAATACGCCTAAAATTAATACTCAGTGAACTAAGTATTTGTTATTATCGAATTTTGATCTATAATTGATGATATAATATTCTAAATTTCTCTATAATTATGCAAAAGAGAAAAATGAGCATAACCTATTTAGACATAATAAATCATAGCTTTTTGTCCTGACCTATGATGGAATACATATTAACTAGACGATTATATGCATATTATGTTGTATTCGGAATAATTAATTGCTCTAACACAAGATGATTTAGACAAGCATTCAAGAATCATTAAGTGTGTATAAGAACTTAAAAAACTTTACGACGTAAAAGTTCACGATATATGTTATCAAAATAAATATGGTAAATAAGATATTCATTCCATGTTAAAATTTGTTTTCCAGAATAGATAAGTCATTATTTTTATTGCTTATAAATATTGTTAAGTCGTTCGATATTTGTTAGGATAATACTTTGAATGGTAATTTTGAATTTCGAGAAAAATGCAAGGAAAATTTGTTTTGTAAATGTACAGGAAAAAAATATTTTTTTCCTTCGGGAAAATCTTTCAATAGTCTTAGTTACTTGAAAAGTAAAAGAATATGTATTAATTACGTATTAATGAAAACAAAAATAAACACGTAGTTATTTAAAATTTGCTACATTTAAAGTATACACGGTGAGTTTATCATCTGATCTCTGGAACAAAATTGGGCTTTATGTAATAAATTTGTTTAGATAAATCTCGTTCTTAATATTTATTCTTAACTTATAAAATAATCTTAAAAATGAGATGCTTGAAATTTCGCAGAGAAACACACGAAGAAAAACAATTTAAAGTATAAGGGATAACCCTTTTATTGCTATCTGTAGTCGTCCCGAAATCCACTAGTTGTTGAAAATTTATTATTTTACTAATTTATTTTAATAAAGATTATTAAGTTTCTATTTTCGACTTTCATCAGATTAACAAAGCATGCATGAATAATTTACTTAATGAAACATAATCTAAGATAAGTTTAAGTAGTGATGAAATTCTTTTTCAGACTTCTCCATCGGTATCAATTTTTAGCTGTTATATAATTCACCAAAAAACAATGAAGTAACGCTCTTCGAACTTTAAAAATGAAGTTAATTAAAACTGCTTAAGATGCCTATGAAAACTTTCAAACGCATTGAAAATGACCATATTTATTAAAAAACGTTTTGAATCAATTCATTAATATTTCATTAAAACTAAGTCTTCTCATCAGACTAAGTTGCTTTAATTCTGGTAGCTAATACCCATCAATCCAAATAAGGTAGGAAAAAGTAGAAGATAAAAAGTACTTTTTGCCTCAGGGGATTCTCATTAAATATTAACATATATTATTAAAAAATTCTTTAATAATTAGAATCAAATAATCGAAATAATATCCGGGGAAGAAAGGAAGTAAGTAAATAGAAGAGAGATGTATTGTTTCCTTTTTTTTAAATATTTAATTAAATATTGTTTGTAATTTCTTCTTTTCACAATTTAAATCAAATTTAACTTGTATTCTTTTACGGTGTATCATATTTAGTTTTAGCATGAAGCATCTTGCATAAATTAGTTATTGGCTACTAATAGGTAATGGCATTGTGACATTTCACTATCGTATGAATTCAGATTGTGAGCTTTGTGTAGATGATGATCAAATTGTAAGATCAGCTCTATCACGATTTTTCCTTCAACAAACATCGAGGATTTTTCTATTTCAATAGTTTAAAATGAAATTGTGCTCAAAAGTATTGCGTAATTCATAAGGTAGATTGATATCATAAAGAGTAATAAATTGACTTCATGGACTACATTTATAAGCAGCGATGAAGTGAGAAAGAGAAGACTGCGATAGCTTCGTGGTCATTGTCGAGAAAGTCGGTTTTCGTCGATTCGCGTACTCGAGCCTTTATGACACTAAAGACCCGCCGTGAAGCTGGAGCTGTCGTTTAAGAATGTTCAAGCTAGAAATCTGAATAATTACATACATAATCGATATTAAATACTAAATTTTTCAGGAGAAACAAAATGAGTTTTGCATAATTTACTTAAGCCAAATTTCTGAATAAGATAAATTTTTATGCATTTCATTTGCTGTACTGTAAAATTTTGTTTGTTTGTTTTATGCATCACATTATGAAATCATTACATTAAAATATATGATTATTTTAAGTAAACAATTAAATAAATAATGTATTTACATAATTAATTACTTCTGCATTAAAGTAAAAGTATAAAAATTAGTATAAAATTGCTATATAAATTAGTAATGCAATTTCTCATTAAATCCACCTCAGTTCAGTCATGTAATAAATTGCAAAAAAAAAGTATTAGGAGCTTTAAAGTGAATCCGAGTCAACCGAATCGTACTTTTTTCTAAAATATTTTGCATTTCATTAACTAACTTGGTAATAGGTACATCCTATGTAAGACGTTATACAGGGCTTTTGGAGATTATGAGGTTTATTTTAGCAACTGAAGCTTTATTGAACTGAAGTGGGAAAAGAGTTTTTCATAATGCTAGAGATTTTAAAAATATTAATATAAAATTATCACAATAAATCTTGGTTTTCGTAATACAGGTAACAAGTTTACACATGCAATTTAGGAAAAAGAAAATTGTGTGTAATGTACAGCATCTTATTTTGATTTAAATATAATTAAAGAAATAGAAAAAATGTGTTAAAAATGCAGCATTTTTCATCTGTCATGTAAAGTGAATGGTTTGTACTAGTTTAATAGAAATAATTAAAATTATATCAGTAACGAACTGTGTTCCACCTAAAGCTTGCGCTTAAAAGTAGTTTCGAAAGTAATTTGAGTTCTAAGACATTAATTTCGTTTCGTGAACGGGTTTCTCTATTATTTCACGCTATTTCCTGAAAGTTGAAGATTTAATAGAGTTTAGCTATAACTCAATGACCAAACACAAAATTTAGCTTGATATGGTTAATTTAATAATATGTTACTTCTTACAATGAGTTTAACGATGCATCTATTTGTAAAGTTTCCGTGTGTGAATAATATACTCCATTGGATAACAAAGTATTTTTAAGAAATAAATGAACATCAATATAGATTATCATTTCTAATAAATGTTTTTTGTTTAAGAATCAAATTGCCACACATTTTCAATAGAGGTTAAGTTAAATTATACATTAAATAATTCAACAGTTTAATTTTCTTATTTTATCCAGAGATCGATGACACCTAAGACAGAAATAATGTTTGAAATACAAAACAGCAACACATACATACAATCTTAAGAAAAATTAAGAAATAATTTGACATTTTTAGTATTTAAATCTAATTAATATGCCAGCCAAATCTAATTATAATCAGCCAACGAAGAGTAAATAAATTATAATAATTTAAATATTCTACTTTCCCGTATGAGTGTTAAACCTATTATTGAGAATACACCATGTAAAACATTTTTTTTTAAATTTTCACTTTTATAGACATTTCCTTTTTATAATTCTTATTTTTTAACATACTTCAGTATTACTTGCTATAAATATATTGTACACTGAAGATGTTTGTATTTCTGACATATATCTGGTAAAGAAGAAATTAATTTTTTTTATTTGCTCTAAATTTTTCAGTCTGATTTTAAAATTTGTGTCATGCTTATGATTTCCAAATCTTGATTTTAGGTGATACAGAGTAAAATTTTAGCAACTTATTGCAAATTATTTTTATACAATATGTAATTTTTTGTGCATGATGTAGATGGTATTTGTTAAAGATGACATTCGAATGTGCTATTATTTATATACTAGTTCTTCGCACGGATGAATTGAAAAATATAATAATCCTGTTCAAGCATAAAAGCGTTCTTTTAATGAAGACCAACTTTTAAATAATATTTTGATTAATTCTAAGTGAACCGTAAATGATTATTAGAACTAAGAAATTATTAGAATTCATCCATTCTTTTTTTTTTATAAAGAAGGTCAAATATTCGTTCTGTATACCTTTTGAATACAGTATCAGTTATATTAATAGATTTCTAAATGAAACAATTTTTAAAAGAAACATAAATTGACGCATTTTTAACGCTATTTTGAAAAAATTGACGAAAATGGCTTATTGTTTTACATCTCTAAGATAGTGAAGGAACAGTAATTTTTCAACATTTTGTTTGAGAACTAACCTACAATGTATACTATAATATCGCTTCTACATTATTAAGAATAAACTTAAAGAAGGGGGAGAAAATTATTAAGAAATAAATATAATTAATTTTAAATATATATATTTAAACATAATGTTTTTAAGTAAATCGATGCTTCTGTAATCTATTTGTGGTAAAAAGTAAGTAAAAGAGAGGTTTTGAAAAATGAATTACAAAAAATAAGTTTGAAATTATTTTTTGACTGATTTATGCTTACGGAATTTTCCAAACATCAGCGAAGCTTCTTAAAAATTTGGGATCGATCATATCAACGGCATGGATTTGCACAATCGACTAAAATACAACTTCGAATTTATATATGAGATGATGCAAATAATACTTGCAGAAAATGATTTCCATTTCTTTGTTTTTGAATTTATATTTTCAAAGAATAGCAACAAGAAAGTTGTTTTGTCTTTTAAATATTATATTTTTGTTTTTAGATTATTTTAAAAGTTAAAGGATATGAAACTAATTTAAGCTTAATTTCATATATATTTTGCAGAATAATATAGTAATATTTAACCAGCAAAGTAAAATTATTTGATTTTCGACCAATTTCGCTTCATGACTTATAAAATATAAGTCAATCTTAATCAAAAATTAAGAATATTAATTTTAGGTGTTAACGTAATTTTTATGCAACTTAACTTTCCATAGATTTCTTCTCTATTTAATGCTTTTATATTGTATAATATCATTTAGGATTAACTGAATTTTAGGACCTGATTCAGTGGAATTAATATTTGTTTTTTGATATTGGATTGGTATTTTATTTAAATAAAGTTGTTTCCTTAGAGTTACGTGAAAGAATAAATATTACATATTTATTTTATTTTAACATACAAAGTTCTGTTTAAAATTCGAGATGTTTTTCATCTCTGGAGCTGAATATTATATGACAAAACTAGAGCACGAGATATTTTCTGTTTTTAAAGTGCTGCGTTATGCTTACGATATTATCTTCAGCACAATATTTATTAGTGATTAAAGCTACTATAGTTCCATTTATTTTAATTTTCATATGCACTTTCACTAATATTATATTACGCCTTTTTTTAGTCTTTGTTAACAACTTTTAATATTTTCATTCATTATGTAAAGTCCGTGTTCTTGAATTGAACTTGCTTGTGTTATATATACGATAAATACACAAATAAATAAAAATACTTAAATAAATGATGACTCTTATTTCATCAATACTCATACTTCACTTGACTACAATCATTAAGGTGCTAATAATATTTAAAAAAATCTCTTAAGCGTTGCATAATTTTTCCACCAGATATACTCTGTGAACTCTATCCAACTTCAGATAAATTCTATGAGATTATCTGTTTTTATACTGATATTATGTGTCCTAGATTATTCTCAGTGCAATACCCCTTGATCATTAAAACTACTTAAATTTCTTATGTTTTTATTTTGAAATATGCTTTCTTTAATATCTCTGTATAAGATCGTTTTTTATTTCTTGTGATTTTCCTTCATTTCTTGATGTCCGTGTTTTTAAAATAAACATATTTGTTTACATTATATGCTCTTAAAATAAATTAGTAAGTAAAAAAAAAAAACTGTGAAAAATTAATAACGTTTATTGTATCAATGATTTTGTGACGAGGAGCTTTAAAGTTCATATAATGATTCTTAGTACATTTAATATTGATTTTTTTTGTATTGCATAATTTTGCATTTTTTATCCAGATAAATTCTATGAGCTAATTCATTTGTTAAGTATACTTTATATTCTATTCGTGTTTATAATGTTGTTACTTACTTTATATGTTATTCGATTATATATAGTTACTAAATCTTGCCATTTTGAATCGAAATTCTTACATTTTATGCGTTGATTTGTATAACTCTCTTATTCTAGTCTCCGATACGTTTCGTTGCCTATGAATTCTCTTCCCCCCTCATTATACACGCACTTCAAATTCTCAATCGCTGCTACTGTTCCTAACTCCAGATAAATTCTACGTGTTAATTCCAAGTCCTACATCTTTTGAAGACTCAATTCATCCGTTCAACGAATCGCGAAGAGAGGTTTCCATAACATGCGAGTCGGAAATTAAATCCATCAAGGAAACAAAGACTACAGGTCGTAGACGGTGAATTTGGAAGTGCTTATTGTTTAGCAAGTAAAGCATTTGAATGGTTCGAGTAGCATTTCTAACAAACAAAGTACGAGTACTGAATGACGGATTGTACACGCATTGTAACATGCTATTTTCTCTAATGTCATACAAGAAATGAATGCCTCAAATTCAGAACTAAGGTAGCTAGAAAATTCAATTTACTGCATGGTTACATTATATAATTTAAACTTGAAAATAATCACATCTTGACTAATAAGTTTGTTTTCTATTTGTTAATGTTATTTTCCCATTACATGTACACTATTTTGTGAGAGAAAAAAAGAATATGGCGAAAATTTACAAAATTCAGTACATACATTACGCACGGTAATATAAACCGTGTTATAATTAATTAGCCTGTTGATTGAAAATGATTATGTGAAGTAACTAATTTTGGTAAGAGTTTAAAGAATACATTTGTTCTATATCTTTTTTTTTTGAGTTCGCCAACAGTAAATCAAATAATATTTTTACCTCAGTTTTGTTTTTATTCGAAAATATTCTTAAAAAAGAAAAAAATATATCAGAATATTTTTGATTTTATTATTCGGCTATAAGAATGTTTTCAACACCTTTTAAAAATTATACTGGTGGCGATTGGTATATATTAAGAGGAAAAAAACCTTTTAGATGAACATGATTGTATTGAAACAAATACAACAAACTTACCTTTAAAATTACAATTTATTTATTGTTACGAACCCGAAAGGACGCTTCCTTGAAACGGTTCTCTTATGAAAGAATAGAGACATTTACAGAGATTTCATCACTCAGCCAAGGAAGGTTTGAGCAATGACTCCTTTATCTTAGTGGCAGATTTTGCGACTATTGTGGCCACTAGGCGAGAAACTTGGAGAAAAAACGTTGGCTCCCGAAAGGGTCGGAATCTAGGTGAAAACTTAACTGAGAAGAAAGTTATGGTCTTTTCCTGAATTTCTTCTTTGACGTCACACCTGGCTGAAACTGGTATAAATACACCAAGAGCCTGTTTTAGGATTGATTGGAAAATCGATTGGAAGAGGTGGGCATTGCCGGAAAACTTCCGATAGCGTAAACGAGTGAATTTTTGGAGAATCGGCTTGTATCTGCCAAAAACTGTCGGAGCTAGCCTTGGAAATGCAGAGTATTACTACGGAGATTCAAAAGTAGAGCGAACTAGAAAGCTGGTGAGCTGAACGTTGCTGCTACACTTGTGATTGTCATTACAAGTGCTGTTTTGTTCCTGGATATGTGTCGCTAATCTGTGTTCTACAGGTTTTGTTATTCTAAATTTTGCCACCCGTGTATCGCCCTGAAGATTGATGAATAAAACTTCGTTTGTCGTTATTCTCCGTGTTTGCCTGATTTTATTCGTATGTTCCCATTCACTTGATTGGAAATTTCCATAACAATATGCTACAGATACTCAATTGTTTTCATTGTGCTGTTACAAAATAGAGGGTAATTTATTAATTTCGTAGTTATGATACTTATGGGAATTTAAAAAATAGAACGTCTCAAATTGAAATTTAAAATTATAAACACACACATATGTATGCTATAGGGGAAAATATCTTTAATTAAATTTTCCTCTAAGCGTTGGTCTTAGTTTTCTGCTATACTTTTCTCAAAATCTTCAATGCCTATAGTTGATAGTGTTTTGAACATTTATGAAATAAATTTTTTTCCTTTATAGAGAATGTAACACTTTTTTATAGAACAATCTTTATGAAAAATTATGGGAAACTCGAATAATAAAATTTGAATTTTTATGATTTTTAATTTTTGAAATTATAATGATCCTCAGTGCATTGAATGTGATGTTTGTAAGTATTCTGGAAATTTCTAAATATTTACATTATCTATAACTTTGAAAAAGATAAGTTACGGTAAGTATAAGACAAGGTACTAAATATAAGTACATGACTTACAAATATAAATACAACTATTTATTACAAGTTACTCGCCCGTGAATATTAACATTTATAAATGTGATTTTCATTACATAAATAGATATAACAATCAGAAATATGACTTCCAGTGTTTTTAATTATATAAAAATAAGTATTATTTAAACTTGACATAGAATTAATTAACTATTTTACCTATAATAAGATTTTATCACCTAATCAGCCTTTCGAGGAATCCCAATAGCGAATAGATGAGAATATTCTTGAATCTCTAGTCGTCATAAAATCCAAATAGCAAAATTTTGGTTACAAACTAATGCTGTGATGCAGTTTCCTTTTTTAATGTTATATGATATTTGTCTTGTATTTATGGAAAACGAATTATTTGCTTTCCCTACATATTGAAGAATAATCATACCCCTAAATGTGAAATTAATAATAATAACTGTAGATCTCCAGGGCTATGACTCATAAACTTAATTTTATATAATATTATATAATTAGCACGAACAATCGTGATAGCTCTTCATTCATCTAATGTTCTCAGATGATATAATTGAGCTCTTATTTCAATTACTATACAACAACTTCCTTTTTTTTCATGTGGTAGAGGTAGCCTAGTGGTCATAACCACAAACTAACGTCCAGTGTTATTTCCGTCAAGTCGTGGATTCGAGTCTGAATACTACTAAAGAATTGTAGCAGATGCATATTAAATCTGTTGAGACTCCAAGTGAAATCTTATTATAATTCCAAACCCCTGATCCGGTTTTCAGATGATTCTTCTCTTTCTGACGATGTCAATCCTACAGGAAATGCGTCTATTCTTTTAAAGCCACTATAATGTCAAGTTCATACAGGTCTCTTGATAGGCTTAACTTCACTAGGCTAACTGACAATACCTCTGAATGTGTTTTTCTTCCTTCATAAGAGAGCGGTTGCAGAGAAACGTCATCTCATATTCGTAACAATATATAATAAATACAGAGAGGCACGTTGTAGAAGTATTATAAGTATTCACAATAATTGTTGTCGCAAAGGAAATTTATATTTTTTTGTGATATATTATTCTAAGTGGCTCCCGTATTTATAATTTGTTTAGATTTTTTATCTGACTTTGATAATTTATCACACATTATGATCAGTTGTGCTACTTAATTCTTCAGTGACATATAAGTTTCATCTAATTGAAAACCATATGGGGATATATTGTAATGTTCATAAATCAGAAAACAGATTAGAGGAATTATTTTTGTATTCTCATTTTCTTCTGAATCGCTTTTTTCCCATTTTCCTGAAAACTATTTGTTTCAAATTCATTTTAACTCTTATCGGTTCTCATTATTTTTTAATATTAACAGTTTTTCTTCAATGAGAAATATAAAAATGTGACATTCTTATCGATAAAACATCTTGATCTTAAATACGTGCTTTATTTTATTTAATTTATAACCAGTAACATTGAGTTTCCTTTTTGATTTCCCTATATAATATTCTTTATTTACTCCGTATAATGCATTTGTGCTGAATTGTATAAATAGTTTTGTTCCTTTTTTTTGACAGTAGAAACCACTTTTGAGAACTTCTCTAAATAGATGAGAAACTAAAAAGAAAAAAAAATGAAAGAAGGAAACGTTCCTTTGAGATTACTAAACCATTTCATAGTTTTCTTCAAGAAAGGTCAGAAATATATCTTCTAGTCATCAAGGTAATAAAAGAGTATGCGAGTACCTTATCGGTATAGTCGAATAAAAGAAAAATATTGCTCCTTTTCATGATAGTTACTATGGTTACGTAGCGTAATTTCATGGATTTTATTGGCTTTTTACGCCAGGTATTCATTTTTCGATTCACTTTACAAAAAAGCTTTTAGAAACTAAATCAAATGGTTTAATTGTATAAAGTTTTTATCAAGTATCAAAATTTAATTCACTCAGGTTTCCGTGTTTATAGGTATATTGCAAAGAGAATATTCAATTAGAAATATATTCTTAATTTACGTACTGAATAAAAATTTTAAGAAATACATATATAGAACAATATCGGTGGATTCTAATTTAGCTCCCGCCTTAGCGACAAAATACAAAAAATATGGCGTTATCAAAATTGCTATTTTAACGTATATATCGCGTTTTATGACACCATTTGGATATTTATCGGCAAGCCGTATCTGGTGTTATACCCAGTAATTAGATTTTCATATTAAGAATAATTTCTAAGTGTCAATGATAAAATCATATTAAATGAAAAATAAATTTTTTATATATATTGAAAATCATATCTGGTGATCGATGTAATCAATAGAGAGAAAACCTCTTTAAATTGAACCGATTCTTCTCTAATTTGAAGAATTATCGAAATCAATGAAACAGTGCAAATTAATGAATAGACAATTGCATTTCAGAATAACACTTAATTGTATTATATAAATCAAAAGTAGAAAATCGCATAGAAAGTGCATAGTTCTTCAAAGAATACAAAGCATTCTGAAGTACGGATATGATGGCAAATTTAACAACAAAAATAATAAAACGGACAATTATGCTATAATAATCAATTATTATAGAGATTTGTATTATGTTGAGGTAATAAAATAATTCCAAATTATAAATTATTAAATTAAATATATCTTAGCAATGTTAATATATCTTAAAAAAGAAAATAAAAGTAATTATCGTTGCCGTAAAATAGAAATGAATATTTACACAATAATCCATTTTCATCAACAAATATCAAACTGATTCCAATACAATGTGGCAAATGTGTTAAAATGCAATCTACATTTTTGTTTCGTCTTTTTTAAAACAATTCGTTTTTATATCTTTTTAATCTAAAGACCTTCACAGTACATATTTCTGTGGAGAGTAAGTCAAATTAGAAGGCTCTCATTATGCTGTAATATCATTGCAAAATGATACTTTAAAAATGTGTAAAGTACTTCAAACCTCAAAAAACTGCTTGTGCGAAAATAATTTCATATTAAACCTTACGTAAATGTCTCAATAAAAAGGATCTTGATGATCGATTTTGAAGCTTTTTAAATTCATTACTCATACATGTACACAGTAACATTCATTTATGTTATTTTCTTAATCCAATTTTAAATTTACGCTAAGTTTGCAGGATATTACGCAGAAAATAACGTAATTACATTTTAATATACTTTCCTTTAAAGATTCGACTTTAAAAATGTTCGACAAAGTCGTACTTAAGTAATTACATATGAAATAACAATATGTAATGTAAATTTGAATCTCATCTTGAAAATATAATAAGATTCTTATTATATTTTCTTATTATATTATAAATGGATAACATAGCAAAGTATTTAGCTTAAGTCTGGAATAAAATAGGACCATGGTGTTTACTGCCTTATTTTTTAATATCATATTTTTTCTTTGAATCGTCTTGATAACAATCAATTTGTATTGCTAAAATCTCTCCCAGAAAACAAGAAAATGTATTTACAAATTACGGTATAAAACAAATATACAAATTAATATTAATAACAAATAACAAAACAAACAAATAACAATCAAACAAATATAAAACAAAACATTGTAACAAATAAACAAATTAATATTATCGCAGATCTGTTAATAGTATTAGAAAATTTATTTATTATTTCTGATATTTGTTATTGTGGTTTTCCCGCAAAACAATAGAAATTATGTTTTTCTTATTGTATATATTATGTATTTATTTCCTTATAGTAACTTGACTGATTCGACTGAGGAAAAAGACCTTATTTAAAGTAAGTTTAATAATGCCGACTTTTTAAATTAAAAGCAATAGAAGTCATTTTTAGCATTATGATATTTAACACGTATGTATATTTTTACTCAAAAAAATGCATTCACTACAATGTGAAAATTTATTGGGACCAAACGGTGTTCTTGATAATTTATAAACATACTTTCTTTAAAATTATAATAATAAAATCAATAGAAAAATTTCCTTTTTCAGCAGAAATAATTTTTATTAGAGATTGTTTCTACAACTCTTGTGCATAAAGTTTTGAATTTCTTTTTTATCAAGGAACCACATTTAAAAGCGTTTCTAATTATGCGATATTTTGTCGTACCATTCATCTTGCTGTTCCTTGAGAATGTGAAGCAAGATTTCGACGGATTTCTGCATGAAAAACTTCCAGGCCAATATAGCACAATAATTTTATTTTCCAACCCGAAACTTCTGACAGATTTCAAACTATGGCATAGTGCCAAGTCATGTTGAAATGTACCCAAAGGTTTTCAGGAATGGCGCAATTCTACATTTTAAAATTTTCATATACTTCGAGGGATTCATCTTTCCACTAATACGAACTAGATTTTCAGGGCCATCTGCAAAGAAAATTCCCAAAACATTTGTTTCCGAGAGTACGTTCGGTTTGTTGGTTATGTTGAGATTCTATCGGTTCACCCAGACATCGTTTAACAACGTTAGATATGAAACCATAAAAAAATAAATAATTTTCATCATTTATTTGCAGATAGCAATTTACAGATAATTTTGAAAATTTGCAGATAGCAATAAACATAATACTCTATATACTCTACATAATAATTTCAAAAAAAAGTTTCACAAACGTCTTAAAAAATTAAATATTAGGGTTTAAATTTACTTTACATTATAGAAAAATAGAGTGTTATACTAACGTTTTGCACTGATTTATTAAAAAAAAAACTTTTTCAATGCTTAGAAAACAGCCTTATTTTATAATGCGGAAAATATTAGCAAAATAAATAGTATGGATGATGAGAAAAGTGCACCAAATTCTACATTTTGAAGGAAACTACAATGAAGATATTTTTTTCAGTAGTGCGTAGCACGCTTATTTACATTTTACAATTCAATTTGCTAATGTTCTATTTATCGAATTCTCATAAATAATACATTTATGGAATCAGAACAACTGCCTATAACAGCAATATAAAAAAAAGAACAGTTTTAAGTATTTTAATACCTCAGTCACTTGAAGGTGTCCAACATTCGCACCAGATATATTTCTCCTTAACACTGTTTGAACAAAATTGATTCAAATTTTTAAAATGAGAGTAAATAAAATGTTGTGGAAAAATGGTGTTCAATATCTAAATATTATTTTACAGAATCAAAATTATAATGTTAAATAACTTAAAAGATATTTTTTAAAATATTATTTTATCCAATTTATAATAAATATTTGATTTAAATGCTTATAAACTTAAATACTAAATTTCATTTATTGTATCGTTATCTTCAGCATAACAATCATCCTAAACGTTAAATTCTAAAATGTTTGAGTGCTAATGTATTGTGAATTGTTATGTTTCAAAAATTATTTCCTTTTTGTTTATATATATATATATATATATATATATATATATATATATATAACACATGGATCAATAAGTCCCGAGACTGTGCGGTCGTTTTTTTTTTGCGATTTCCTCCTTCAAACGCACCAGCAAGTCAATATAATAATCACTGTTGATCGATTTACCTTTTTCGAGGTAGTCAAGGAAAATCACGCCATGCGTATCCCAAAAAACTGACGCCATGACTTTGCCAGCTGACTGCTGCGTTTTCGGACGCTTCTGACGGCTTTCGCCAGCTGTGCGCCACTGCCGCTTCGACTCTGGAGTGTAGTGATGTATCCATGTTTCGTCCATGGTCACGTAACGACGCAAGAAATCTTTATTGTTGCGAGTAAATAACGATAAACAGCTTTCTGAATCATCGACTCGTTGCTATTTTGTTCCATCTAATCGGGCACCCACTGGAAAAACCTTTTTCATGCTCAATTTTCATAAGGATAGTAAATACACTTCCATAATCTATCTGTGTCATCTCGGAATCTCACGGAACTTCCACTTTACGATTTCAATAATTTTGTCACTTCACACATTTTCCGGATTGTAACGGCATCCACATGGTCTACCCAGGCGTTCGTCGTATTGATCGGTCATTCGACCACGTTTAAACTCGACAAACCACCGAAATCTGTTTATAGATGATGAAGATCGGTATTTTCAATCCATTTATGTTACGCACGTGTTTTTACCCATTAAAAACAATGTTTTATCAGAACACAAACTCGTTCCATTTTCAAACCGACTACAAAACATTTCTCACGGCTCGATAATCAAGCTGTTTTTTCTGGTCCGATCGACTTAAAATTTTTGACGTTTCGGTTTAAAATTTTGACACGTTTCAAGCAAAGGTTAGTACTCTAGAAAGACTTGGTTACTGGTTTACTACGAGCGCCATCTCTGGGTTAGTCTCGGGAGTTATTGATCCATGTGTTATATATATATATATATATATATATTTACACATTTACACACACATATTTCACTCAACTGAATTTCAAATAATTATAACAAATAAAATTCTGATTTGTGTATCATTTAATATGATTTCTGATCATGTTTGGTTTATTGGTGGATTTTTATTTAATAATTATTCTATATTGAATTTTACACTCAAATTTTACACTCACACTATATTGAATTTTACACTCAAATTTTACACTCACACTATATTGAACTTTACATCTGGCAAAAGTGCATGGTGGTGGACATCATCATTTAAAAAAGTTCCTTAGCCTATTGCACTGAGGTTTATGATCACTTGTTAAAGATATGATTTTTTGAATTTTTGCCTTTACAATTGTGAAATTTGAATTGATTTTTCATGAAAAACATGGATTAGGGTTTGTAGTTTTTGAAGTTTTAAATTTTTAACTGGAAATATTTAATTATAATGTTTTATTGTTTCGAAAAAATTCTTAAATTTTTAATTGAATAATTTTTAATTGGATAATTTTAATTGGATATTTTTAGTGGATAATTTTTAATTGGATAATTTTAATTGGATATTTTTAGTGGATAATTTTTAATTGGATGTTTTTATACGGATATTTTTAAATGGATAACTTTTAATTGGATAATTTTATAGATGGCTTTTGCTAAAAATTTTAATCAGAAAGTTTTTAGGAGAAGAATATATTTTATTAGTTTGGAATACAATTGTTTTTAAAAATAATTAGTAATTGAGATATCTCGCCATTCAATTTTTCTTCTTTGTTTATTGTTTCTTTTCTTTAAATTACAAATTGAATTTTGGAGTAATCCAATTTTACCCAACAAGATGCATTGGGGAGGGTTGGTACCATAGAACTAGTTTAACCGCACAATTCAGTCCTCAGTCTGAATATGCATGTATTGTTTTGTTGGTCATTCAAAATATTCAAATCATTCTTTGTTTCAAATTAGTTTCAAAATTGATTCAATTTCATATTTTTTACTTAGTACTATAAATGTGTTTTTTTTTTGTTGATTTTGGATTTTGATTGTTCACTTACATTTATGTTTTTTAATGATAAATTCATTGCTTTATCTTATACACACACACACACACACATTAATATATTTTAGGGAAAATTTTCATTTTTGTAAATTAAGAAATTTCGTACATTATATAGTTAACCATTTGAAAATAAAAGGCTACTGAAACGTTTCTTCCCCTATTTTCACTTATTCTCATTTTTAATTCACAAAGTTTAATTAAACTGTTGATGGCAGAAAAAATTCCAAGAGTACATCATACGTATCGCACATAATAATTCCATCAAATTATACCTTTAATTCAAAATTTCATACAAAAGGAAATATATAATAAAAGGGATTAAAGAGCACTTTTTCCAACTATTAATAAAAAAATGACCTTTAAGCTAATAACATGCTTTAAATTTATTCGAAGGAAATAAAAAACAAAAATTTCTGACTCGGGAACATTTTGTTAAGGAGATTATAATGTATTGAATTACATACATTTTATGAATAAAATTTCTTTTTGAGCATTATTTTTAAATTGATTTCTCATTGAAAATTTTTATTGTTTGGAAGGTTTCGCATTTATTAAGTTATTTTTCTCACAAAAGTATATATGAAAAGGTTGAATCTCCACCACTATTTCATCCATACTGTTACAGTTTTAATTATTTAAATTCTATTATGTAATTTAAATATTTGCTATGGGAAAATAGGATTTAAAATGAAAATAATTTCGCTCTCAGCATAATACATAGAAATAAGAAATGGTAAAAGTGGACTGCTATAGGTTGCACAGGAAAAACATAAAAAAGAAATATTTTGTGGATATATATTATATATATATATATGGGGGGGGACGATCAGATCAGTTAAGATTTTAATTAAGATTGTATTTAATTAAGTTAAAATCAGCATCAAGAGAAAAAAGTAAGTATTTAAAGGAAAAATAAGTATGCTTTTATCATCCTAAATAAAAATAAAAAATTGAATGGCATAGAAAAATTTTGAAAGAAAAATTTACAAATATTTACATTCCACAGAAAAAATCATGGATAATTAATCAATTTACTTAAAAAAAATTAAGTGATTTAATGCTTTTAAAAATATTGTAAAATATAATGTAATTTTAGATCTATTAATTAAATATTGTAGGTAAACTCTTAAATATTAAATGCATTATAAAAGCTGCATATTAAACATATAAAAAAATAAAAAATAAAACCAGTAATTCAAAAAATTGAAACAAAGCTCAAAACATCACGCAAATTACAAAATGGACAAAAATAATTATATTACTGTCTCACTTTTTAGACTAAATAAGAACATGTTTATACTAGTATTAGGGATCTAACTAATACATTTCAGTCAATTAATTTAAAATAGAATTGTAAACACCGAAAATAAGCATAAACCTAATTGAACAGTATAAACATAATTAAAAACAGTAATTCAAACAAAACAAAAAATACATGCAAAGGAATCTAATTCGTTTAAAAAATTAAAATGATCTAATACATTAAAAATAATCCGTACACATTTAAATACATTATTATATATTTTTAAAAAGAATTGTGAAACATTTACTTCTATAACCACAAGTCATGTTATAAAAGTTATAAAATCATCCTTCTATTATTGTACTAAAATACCTTTTATCAAGAAAGCATTTAATTGGTAGACTGCATTTAATTGTTTGATTGATTTTACGAAACTAAAATAACATTTACTTAAATTTACTCATCCTAACAAGTTTTTTTTTTAAAAAGAACATATATACCAAGAAAAATACTCTTAAAATCTTTAATCACAAAATTATTAGAGTAATAAATAAATATTTTTAAATGTAATTAGCTTCAAGTAATTCTCAATAAGAAATAAAAAATCTAAAAATAGGTTGCACTTTGGCGGCAAAGATCTAAAATATTTTTTTTTATTAACTCAACAAAAATTTATAATTATAATACAATATTACAGAGGAAAACTTTTTATAATTTATTATGTATATAATTCCGTATGCAAAACTACAAATCCACAGTATTTATACCAAAAATATAGATGTGTATATGTATGTATGTACATATATATAAATTTTAATGAATTTTAAATAACTTTTAATACATAAAAATGCTAGATAGCTTACATATTTTATGAATGTTATAATATTATTTAGGTTTTTCGGAATATAAGCCCGTTTTCGTTAAATTAAATATTTAAAATTTAATTAGGAATTACATTTTTGGAGAGAAATAAGAATAACAAGGATTATTGAAAAGAAAAGTTTATTAACAGCAAATTATCTGATCTATGGATAGTTTAGTAAGATACTTAATATTTATTAAATGCTACAGAATTAGCTAACTTCACTAACTACATTAGCTAACTACCAATAAATATTTAAGTATGCTAAGTGAATATTTTTCTATCTTCAGAAATATATTTAATTATTAAAATACATTTTTATACCTTTAAAATATGTTTGTAACTCTTCTATCAATCGTTCTTATTTTCCAGTATTTTCTACTTATAATAGATAGCCCTTTCAGCCTTTTTTTTTAAGAAAAATTATATCATAAAGAGCATTGTGAATTGATTATTATATGAAGCCAATCCCCAATAATCTCTGTTATTATTAAATATGGATAGTTTGAATCGTAAGATATCAGAATGAATTAAATATTATCCACGCACGCACGCACACACACACGCACGCACACACGCACGCACACACG
>BMAW01030849.1:52684-66795 GCA_019974015.1 Nephila pilipes | reverse complement strand
GCATAATTCGTTGTTATTCCTTAAAATATTTTACCTAAGATTTTCATGTTCTTACTACTACAGTCAAATTCCTATTATTCAATTTTAATTTTGATTTTCAAACCCTTATTTTAACATTCAAATGCAATTAAATTATTTTTTCAGCAAAATTGTCATTCTACTGTTCTTGTTTGCTGCCAGAGCTGTACTGTGTTCCATCTTTCAGTTGAATTATATAATGACTTCAGAAGTAAGAAAAAATTTACTCCCATACATAGGTTTTGATGATTAATGATAATTTCATGATTTTCGAGAAATTTCACCGATTTCTTTAAAACAAAAGTGTACATATTTCTCAGTGAATTTTCGAATAAAGTGAAAATTCCTATCAGCCATTAAAAATATTTAATAATTTTTTCCAATACTTATTATACTCGTAATTTTTATTTTGGTGAAAATAAACATTAAAACAAAATATTATATTTGTTTAATTTGAGTATTAAACTAGTTCTAAAGTGTTTGAAATTAAAGGAAAATGTATGAAATGTTATTCTTTTAAGAAAATCCAATGCTTTTCAGTCAATGAAATATCAAAATAAATTACTAGCGCTAGTTGTATCAGTTAGAAATGTAACACACTTCAGAAAGTAAGAAAAAGTTACAAACAAATTTGTAACTTTTTTTTAAAATATTCGAAATTCATATGATTCTGTAATAATATTTTATACATTTCTTAAGAAATATATGTTCTTTCAAATATTGATAGATAAATAAACGTGCAATAAAATGTTAAAATTACAGAAGTGAATTCGCAAATCCGTTTCTTAAATATTTCTTTGGAGTATACCTTTCTGTTCAAAATTATTGAACTTATTTGGACATTTTAAGAAATTTAAAACTCTTTAGTTTTATTTTTTGTCTCACCTTTTGGTTTCTTTTTTTTTTTTTTTTTTTTTTGCTCCTTTAAATCTAGTTTCATGAAAATTGAGATTTATTTCATATTCTTAATAATATTTCAAAAATTATTACCTACAATATTTTCCCGTTTTCAATCTTCTATATTAATTCATTATTTAAAACACTGCATCAATTCCGAAACATTCAGATGATAGGTATCTTAAGATTTATCAACGATTCATAATACTCGTTCACCAATATTTAATGCCTCACTTTTTTCATATACATATTTTTAAATAAAATTGGTACAGAAAACTGAAATTCAGTTAGAAGGACTTTGTCATTTTATTTCAACTCAAAAAGAAAAAAAAATATTTGTGAGATTTCTCTCCCTCTCTTTCTCTTTTTATTTATGCAATATCTCAACTGCATACTGAGACAACTATATAATGTCCCCCTTGCGATTCAACATATATGAGTTATACAGCTTTCTCAGGTGAACAGACACATGTCTATATATATATATATATATATATATATGTGTGTGTGTGTGTGTATACATATATGCATATATATATATATATATATATATACGTAGATCATAATATTCGCGTATATTGCATTAAAATCTCTACCATATGCAATTGTAATAACACTACAATGGCTTAACAATTGATCTTAATTTCAATGCAGGCCTATCCCACTACAGTTCGAGCTATAGCTATGGGAACAGGTACTTCCTTCTGCCGCCTGGGTGGTCTCATCGTACCTTACATAGCTCAGGTAAATACAACATGAACTTATTTTCTAAGACTATGTGATCAACAAGTCAAAAAGAGTTATTCGGTTATAATTGATTTTATCGTATGTTAGCGTCGCATATCGAAGCAACACAAGGGCTATATGCGGAATGCTCGGGAGCGCCAAACTTTCTCAAAGGGCTTGGAGCTATTAAGAAGCTCTCGGGGGGGAAAAACCTTTCCAGCGCTCAACATTTATTGATCAAACAATGTTTTTCAACATAGGGTAAGCTTCGATGTACCATGCAATTTTGAGTCACGGTTAAATGATGAATATGATATCTAAATTACCACTCCACTTTTCTAACTTCCATGCTATCACACCAAAATAAGTTCAGAGATCCCACCAGAGATTAACATCAGAGCTCCGTTACAGGATGGGTCTTTAATGAATTCAGGATTGTAACGAGCGGTTCGAATTAAATATCCCAAGTCACGAATTCGCCTTCATGACCACTCTGATATTATGGCCTATCTAGTTGTTAGTGAATCTGTGTTCAAAATCAAGGAATTCTGCATATTTAATCGAACAATTTAGAGAATGGAAAAAATGAATGCTTCCAGATAAAATCAAATTTTTAGTGTCGATTACGTAAACGTTCACGAGTATTTGGGCTGTGCATTCACTTAAAAATCGCGATGGTGTAGTGGTTAACATGTCTAACTACGAGAATTGCTGAAGTAGGTTCGATTCCTGGTGGTTTCGGCTTAGGTAGCTGGTCATGAACCAACTCAGTCCTTCATCTCTTCGGGGCTGAATGATAACTATCAAGTTCATTTGGGAAGTTAACTGGGGTTTCCAGGATTAGGTTAGCTAATTGGCCAATACTCTAAGTAGTAATAAGTGTACTAGTAACTACAGAAACGGAGATAGACACCGCTTGATGGGTCTCTCAGGTCCGGACCGATTTTAACTTTACAATATTTAGGGGAATTCGAGATAGTTCAACGAGATTAAATTGGAATAGAAAAGGTCAGGGTAAAGTCACCCTAGACTGACGACGATCAATAAATACCTAAATTTGCCCATTACAACTAGAGTTAACAAAGATTAAACTCTTTTTTATCCTTTCGTGAACTTCGCGTAGTCACGGAAACCAAGCCTCCAGAAGGGGCTGCATAAAAGAGGTTTGTTTTCAAGAAGATAGGCTGTTGGCGTTCCACCTACTTCTATGCGCAGGTCTCGTTTAGTATGATGCAGAAAGCGTTTGTAAAATGTGTATTCAAAATAATGCACTCCAGAGAAGTTGGATCAATAATGCGTTTTAGAGATATGCCTTGAGATTTAATATTTATTCCACAGAAATTTTAAATATAAATATAACAAAAAATTACTTTGATATAAATAATTTATGCCTGAATCTTGAAAATTAAAAAATGGAAAATTATTGAATTTCTTCATAACAAGATGATGAGTAGAATTCATCAAAATATGAAATGATTCATCTACATCCTAGTACGAATCAATTAGATTATAAATATTCTCGATATAATTCATTCGATAGAAATGAGAGATGGCTATTAAATAATGAGACATACGTTTCTAAAGAAGAAGCATGCATGCACCGAGAGTCATCGACCGACAGCTGTTTAGCGTTAAGCCTTCTCTTTCGAAGGCAGTGCTTCTTGCTTCTGTAAAAAAAAAATATCCTTATAGCCGTAGCTTTGTTTCACACTAGAATTACTTTTTCGTTTCATCGGAAAAAATGTAAGTGAGCAACGAAATGTTGTGAAAATTCACATAGAACTTGGGAAAAATCGCTATTGAAACTGAAAATTTATTGAAAAAAGTGCATGGCTATGAATGCTTATCGTGTTCATGTGCTTTTGTGTGGCTTAAACGTTTTCAAGATGACCATGAAGAAGTTGAAGGTGATTCACGCTCGGGTCACCCTTCCACGTCAAAAACGGATGACAATATCGAACAAATCAGTAATCTGATTCAATCTGAACGTCGGTTAATTATTCATGCGATTGGCAAGACTGTAGGAATTGACAAAGAGTCCGTTCGGCATATTTTTTCGCCATGACAATGCGCCGGCTCATTCCACATTGTCTGTCAAGAAGTTTCCAGCCAAGTACAGCATTCCAGTGTTAGACCATCCACCTTATTCGCCGAATCTTGAACCATCAATTTCTACCTGTTTCTTAAGGTGAAACCTTCGTTAAAGATTTGAACAAGTTTTGAGTCCGTTGAAGTTGTGAAAGTGAAAGCGGCACACGTCCTGAAGGAGCTGACAGAAGAAGAGTTCAAACATTGTTTCGAACAGTGGAAGATTCGCATGGATCGTTGTAAGGAGAGTGGAGGGTGTATACTGAAGTTGATAATGAGTAAAAATGTATAATATCAAAATAAAATATTTTACAGCGTCAGTCTCGTTTTTTATAGTCACACATCGTATAAATCCTGTTGCACATGAGCATAGCTTGAATTAAGGAATATAATCTTAAAATACAATTTTTCTCTTATAGGAGATCTCAATTAAAATTATCAGGAGTCAATCCTTATGCCACTTTTACATTTCAGTCATTCAGTATAGTTCATGTGTTGCTTCTAAATACTACTTCAATGAAAAATTATTGAATCCATTTCAAACTTAGAAAGGCGTGATATCTTTTAGAGTAATGGATTCATAACAGATGAGTAGCACGTTCGGGTTTCGTAATTCAAAACAAAGACCATCGAGCAGTAGGGATCAGGCGCAAATTAAATATATAGTTTTCTTTAAGTCATAGTGTAAGCATATTATGGAGATGTATAATATAGTAATGAGACATCCATTTGACCATGGCTCAAAGTTAAGAAGTACAATAAATGTATTAAATTGTTAGAAAAACGCAGTCGGGGAAGTTAAAAAAATGACCTTGGAACTAACTGACAAACATTTGACAATAAAGAGACATCATTAATAAAATTCACTATTTTGTTTCAATAATTATTTTTTCTAATAATTAATAGTTGTCTTATGTTGAAGTACTAAAGATACTGTAAAAAAACTTCAAGAGAGTTATTCAAAATGCGGAAAAAATATTAACGCTAACAATATACAGCTATATATAGCTTAAATATAAATATATAGAGAGGACGAGAGGTTTTGAGTGACCCTTCTCTCTAATGTCTGCAAAGGGACTACTTGTGATCGCTCCCGCTAGGTGGCTCTTTCTTTTCATCAAAGAAAGTGCCAAACTAATAAAATTTTCATGTGTTTAAAAAGGCTTGGTATTCATTATATTTGGGCTGACCATAAAGTGTCAGATGAAGAGAGCACCTAACTATTTATAAATTCTTAAACGTCAAAAATTGAATATTTGTGGGGCAATAATCACTTGAAAACAATTTTATAATATTACTTCGGTATTTCGAAACTTAGACACAAGGAAGACTACTTATAAAAGACGAGAGGGAATAGGATTTGTTACATTACAAATGCCTTAATTCTCTATAAAGACCCTTTACTGGAATGCATTTGTAGTTTCAATGTTCCACAATAAAATGTTTCGCATTGATTCAGACAGAGAGCGCATGTTTTCAGGTACTTGTGATCGAGAATCCCATCGCTGCTATGTGCTTGCTGGGTGGCCTTATTTTTCTAGCAGGGGTGGCAGCTGCCTTCTTGCCTTTTGAGACAAAAGGAGCCCAAATGCAGGTAAGTGGGATTTTTTTTAAAATCCTGAAAGGAATATGTTTCTTTTTCTCTCTATCAAAGTCAATTAAAAATGAAGCAAAACAAAATGTAAACTTTAATTCTTGGGGAAGACTCGTGTTTTAGCATTTTTTGTAACCAACTACATAGATTTAATTGTTTTGAAAAAACGCTAAAAATTACCATTATTGAAGTATTATTAATATTTGCTCTAGGGTTTCTTCATAAATAAGAACAGGCCACAATATTTTTACCTCAAGAAAGGCTTTAGAATTAATTTTCAAATGATGTTTGTTTTTTCGAATAACTATCTGCACTTATTCATGTATGAGATTTTTTCGATATATTCAGTTAATTTAATTTTGGCGAGAATTTGGCCCAAACTATGTAATCTTCTTCCTATTTGAGTAACCTTAGAGAAATGAACGAGAATTTGTTGAAAAGAAAGGAATGCCTAGAATAGAACAAAACTTAAATGTGGCAATCATAGTAAGAGAGAACTCGCATATGTATGACGGTTATTTTTTTTAAATAAGGTCCATTTGTGAATGAGAATGACGCGTGATCGATGCAGTGCACATGGGCATCTGCTTCCAACATGTTTTGCGAACGTTTAGACGCCATTTGACGGTGCGACTGACTGTGTGCTGAACTAAAGAAGTTTGTAATGTTTAAGAAAATTGAGCTGCCGACCGATTGAAGGATGCATTTTGTAACTCGATTCTTGAGTACAAGAAACTTGGCAACAACGGAAAATCATCGCTATATTTATAACTTTTAGAGTGAGAATGTATTATGAGTGACTTTACAGCTCGAAAGGGGTTGAAAATGTTTCTCAACAGACACAAGGACTAATCAGGTTTTTAGGATAAGAATGATTGTATCATCCACATTACAGGCCAGACCTTGCACCCAGTGATTTCTCATTAGTTTCTATACTTAAAGCAGTTCCTTGGTGGTCAAAGTTTCACCGACGACGAAAAAGTGAAACCCGAATTCACGGATTAAGCTTCTTCACAGGTGGCAGGTTTCTTGACGCTGGAATTCAAAAGTTTGTTGAGCGGTATGACACACATTTGAGTAAAAATCTAAAATATGTAGAATATGAAAAGAAAAAAATGAATGATATATACATTTTTTTTTTTTTTTCATATTAAAAGGCTAATCTTATGTTAAAAATACCCCTCGTATATATAAGAAACATCCTCATCAGGGTGCATGAAATGTATGATTTTGCTCTTCTGTCAGTCGTACACAAACAAATTGCGAATTTATTTGCTTGAGTAGTTTTTTACTTTGGATCAGGAGGAAAATATTTATATACTATATATTTAAGTATAAATTTGTATTATAGGTTTCTTAATATTAGGCTGAATAATATTAATTAGTGACAGCTGATGTTTTTCTCTTTTGGGGAATGATTTTTCTCTTCTGTCGCAAGGGGTGATGTCGCATGACAGAAGTGATTCCAATCCCCTATTTGTCAGTCCAGAGAAAACTTGACCAGTTTTGTTTTGCAGGGCTATTAACAATTAGTTCAAAAGGGATCCTCATTCGATTAGTTATTAAGACATATTTTAATTTCTGTCGTCATTGCATTTGAAGAGAGCCTCCGAATACTTATATTCCAGTATCATTTAGAAGATAAGAAGAGCGGCCACCTGATTGATAGTTTAGAGAAGGCTGTTTATTCAGCCATTACCACAATTGATATACATCCCCTCCCTGATATACTGGGCGTCGTTTTAGATAGTTTTCTTTGACTAATCGGTTGTCTTCAGTTGAGAAGGCGGGTATATTTGACGTATATGTATATCACTAGTCCTGATTTATGAGTGAGTGAGACACACAGAAACAAATTTACATCGGGTGTTTATGCAAACGGTAGCTTTAGAATGTACCGTCATCTGATGTTCAGATTTTAGGCCACCACTTTGGTGGTTGATGTTTTCCCCAACGCTTTTGGGGGAGGGTTTTCCTACCCCGGGGTTTAGGAAGTCCGTTCACCTTGCATGACTTCTGTGATTTGAACCCTTAATCTATCCATCTAAAGAAAACTCGTTCGGTCTTGTTTTTGCAGTGATTTTAACAACTATGCCCGAAGGGATGCACCTTCAAAATAGTAAGACACTTTTGCTATTGTTATTGAACGAAGCCGTCTGAATTTCTTTGTTTAATAATATATTAAAATTTTCATTGCATTTTTCACTTTGCGTAATATATTTATCAAAACTGAGTTACAAGTTGCTTTCTTGTTAGATTTTACTTTCAAAAACGCATACGAGTAATATCTGACAGAATTTTGTTCGAAATTTCTTAAAAGAATTTATCATTTTCAATATATATATATATATATATATATATAATTCTTGAATCTGTGTTCTGTAGTAATTAACTTTTAAAGTTTTCAGACCACACACAGTATGGTATAAATTAATATCTCTTACAAACAATTTTCTGAGTCATTAATTGTACATTCAGTCAAAAAAGGGATAACATAATTACTTTCTCCACACCCATCGCATCTGGACAAAATTAATACAATGTTAATGGCTAAAAGAGAACTAAATTACAGTGCAAATGAATTGATTAATTAATTTAATTAACATAGTTTCTAAAAAGAATTTTTACGTTCCGGCATCCAGTTTTTCTCGCCGTGTCAGATTTCTCATCTCAAAGTTAAAAGGAATTTCGAATTTTGTAACATTCTACTTGAAAGCTTCTCAGTTGTAAGATTTTCTTAAAAAAATAGATTTCCTAATGTTAAAAAAGTGTCTCAAAAATTCAGCATTCAAAAAATGACCAAATATTTTTGCGACGACATATATTTACCTCGTTAATTCTTTAAGACATAAAAGAAATGAAATATAAATTATTGAATGAAGTTTGGAAAAGAAAGGAGTTTTAACAGAACTTTATTTTTGTATACTTGGATTTCCCATGATATAAAATTCTTACTTCTCCTGTCTACCAGCCATTTTGATTTTATGAACATAATATTAATCCCTCCTCAAATCTGGACTATTTGAATGTAATTAAATGCATCCGAAAGAATAAAATACAGTAACGGTTTCAGTGGAGTTACGTTTCTTCTCCGAGTTTTTTTTATTATTAAAACGTTTTTCTGAATTTCACTTGGGGTGTGTGTCATCAAATTTTCGATCGTTAATTTAACCAACTTCCCATCAAGCTAGAGCTTTGAAATTTTGGGAATCGTTCGTACTCGCCAAAAACTATGCAATATTTAGATATTTGCGACCAGTTTTAACTAATATTTCAATAATTTTAATAAGTCAAAATATTCTTTCCTCTCGGCGCTTTTAGGATTGAGGAAAAAATTTCTTTCCCCCTCTGGGAACACCGGGCACTCCCCACGCCGCATGAGGTATCGTAAACCTTTTGTACTCAAAAAGGGGAGATACTATCTCCCCTTTACTATCTCCGAGATAGTAAGGGTTGCTGACTTTTAGTCAGTAATCATTCGCAAGAAAGAAAGTTTCCAATATTTGGCGCCATGTCTTATCACAAATAATTTTTTCTGAATTCTGGTTCCCATTTTTTTTTTTTTTAATAGAATGACTTACAAACTTTCAAATGCATGTTTCGATTTTATGAGTATTATGAATTTTTTAATACGCTCACAAATGTCTCTTTTTTAAGTAAATTTTAAAGTTAAAAATAACTAACAGTTTTAACTAATATTTCAATAATTTTCTTTAATAAACTTTGCCACCATATAAAAACATTGTTTTTAGAAACGTTGGTTTTTATATCGAATTATTTATTAATTAAAACGTTTTTCTGAATTTCACTTGGTGTGTGTGAGTGTGTGTGTGTGTGTCATCAAATTTTCGATCGTTAATTTAACCAACTTCCCATCAAGCTAGAGCTTTGAAATTTTGGGAATCGTTCTTACTTGCCTAACAATGCAATATTTAGACATTTGCGGCAAGTTTTAACTCATATTTCAATAATTTTAATAAGTCAAAATATCCCTTCCACTTGGCGCTTTGAGAAAAAAAATTTCTTTCCCCCTCAGGGAACATCGGGAATTCCCCCGTACGCTGCATGACGTATCGTAAAACTTTTCTTCTCACAAAGGGGAAATACTTTACTATCTCCAAGATAGTAAGGGTTGCTGACTTTTAGTCCTTAATCATTCGCAAGAAAGAAAGTTTCCAATATTTGGCACCATATCATATTAAAATAATTTTTTCTGAATTCTGGTTCCCAGTTTTAACAGAATGACTTACAAACTTTCAAATGCCTGTTTTGATTTTATGTTATGAATTTTTTAATACGTTCACAAATGTTTTTTTTTAAGTAAATTTTTTAAAGTTCAAAATTATGTTTTCTAGAATTTGATGTACAGCATTTCAGAAGTACTAAGAAAGTGGAATTTAAATGATTGGCATGTCGACTCTAAATCATGAATTAGTAAAAATTATTAGATGCATAACTTTTATTTGCTCCATTCGTAATTTTTTAGTAAAGTTGGTTTGTGTTTTGTCCATGTTTTTGGGTCTAGAAGAGTATGACGCGTAATACGTGTAGATTAGATCTACACTTAGCCAATCATCCTCATATTAGCCTCACCTCATCTCCACACTGTTATATCTGGTAATCGAAAAATATTTGGAAACTAAAAAGGAAAGGCTTACATGTGCTGTAAAATTTTTCAGTAAAAAAATATTCAATAAATGATTGATTAAATTGAAATTATAAATAAATTTTTTTATGTGTTTATCACGTGTTTGTTTTGAATTTAATGTATAATAATTAATATACTTTGTCATTATATAAAAACGTTGTTTTTAAAAACGGTGGTTTTTATCTCGAATTTTTTTGAAATTATTTCTTAAACATTTTCAATGACCGTATGCTCCACAAACGAAAAATTAAAATATATGTAAAATCATTTTTGAAAATTGGAGGAAAAATGTAATTTAGTGAGAAGCATTCCTTATTTTTCCTCTATCAGGTGCATCACTTTTTTTCTTTCAAAAACACATATAATAGCCTAGACTTGTGGGGAAAAGTAGAAATTCCATAAGGTTAATATTACGTTCACGGAAAAATCAAAAAGCCTGTAGACGAGAGCTTTAAGCTCGTAATTTCTTGCAATTCCTTGCGTTAGTTCAAGACAATTTTAAATTACGGTCGGACATCGATAACTAAAAAAACTGGCCGTTTGCCAGTTTATACATCTTAGTTATCGACCCTAGATGTTAAAGAACAGGGGAAAAAAATATATGAATATAGAAAGTCTACAGGAGAAAAATTTTTGACCATTTGAGAAGTGAAGGAAAATAATGTATTTTTCATACGTTTAATAGCGTTTATAGTACAGTATAATTTCCAACGTGTGGCCACGGTAGCTTAGTGGTTATGGTTTCGGATTCGTGGCCGGCGGTTTTCGGTCAGTCGTGGGTTCGATCCTTGACCGCGAAAGATCCGCTGTGTAGCCGGAGCTGATGCACGTTTAATCTGTCAGAGCCCAAAGTCCTCCCGTTGGCGTGGTGGGGAAGTTAGGAGAGGGGGTGCCAGCTTCAGGTGTCGTCCTAGTCATTTGGTAGATATTCAAAATTACGAGGTCCGTCGCCAATAACCTTCATTTTGCTTCTTGTACTACGTTAATAAAAACTAATCAAATAATTTAAAACATTATTTATGACCTCTTGCCAACGTGATGGTGATTTGTAAATACCATATTTGAAAAATGCCTTGTCTTTGGAGGCGAAGAGCTCGAGTAGTGCTTCGTTGACATCTGCTTCTGTTCGACTTTTTTTCTTTCAAAAACTTTTACAGGGAGAGAAAAGGTGATAATCGAGGGGAGCTAAGTCTGGAAGGAATCCTAAATCTGTGACAAGTTCCTACTGCACCATGCGGTCTGGTATTATTACTACGTAGTACGATGCACTTCCTATCGAGCGTCGCTGGCCTCTTTTCTTTGAATGATTCGTTTGAATCCTGTATTTTCTGTCATTATTGCTCTAAATTTAGTTTTTAATTAAAATTCAAAAGCTTTTTATACATTGATCCTAATACGCAGCATTCTCTTATTCACGCAAAAATATTATGAGGTCTGTCGCTAATAGCACCTCGTGTTGCTTGTCAGTCAGACGTTAATAAAACAATCAAATCAAATATCATATTGAGGATCAAGGTTGGTTTATGCAGGAGGAAGGAGCATCCCATTTTCCTTACTGATTTTTTTTTGCAAGTGATCCATTTTGAATCACCAGTTATCATTCGATCCAATAAAGGTTCGAATTTTTTCCGAGAGTGTAGAGATGTGTATATGATGACTCGATGAAGTAAATTTTCTCGCTAACTCGAGAAATACCCATCTGTAATATTTATAGACCAACCCTGGTGACAACGAAACTATATTGTACAGTAAATATTATTAAATGTATGAAAAATCTATTTTTTTTTCTCTTCCCAAATTATATAACTTCCTGATAGACGTGATATATAACCCCCTAACAGATTTCTCCGAATATCTCTGCATCTAACGATCGGATTCGAATGAAATTTGAAGCACAAGGGCTATTTGTTTAGAGTATTATTTACCTAATTCTGCAAGGAAATTGAGTTTCTAATTAGGTAATAACAATATCATTTAATTAATCCATTACATCAATGAATTAAATCACTTTGGGCCGTTAACGATAATGTCAGTTTCATTCAGGGGCGATGAGAAATTCGCAAGCTATTCAGAGAATCGCAAATTTTTTGACTAATTGTATGTACTTAGATTTATTTTTTCATCAATGCGTACATTTAAATAACTGATTTCTGAACTTCATTTTGCAGGAGTCTCACTCTTTACAGAAAAGTGAATTGGAAGGAAAATTTTGACACAGGCTCTAACCATTTTCTGCTACCTTGCAGTGACAACACAAGTTGAAAGCCAAGAGAACAATCATCAATTTTTGAATTGTTATGAAGTCACTGTTAATCCCACGCATACATTTAGAGGTGCATGGTTGTGGACAAATTTGACAGAGAATGTATGCGTTTTTAGTGTAACTTTTTGAGAAACTAGGACTTCGGAAAGGGGTGCTTTTGGAGTTATTTATTTGAAATAGGTGAAAACTCTCGCTCAAAACACAACTGTTTTATAATATCCGGCAAATTCCGGAATATCTCAATAAAACAATTAAAATGGATCTATATTATTTTTGTTTCACTTATCTTAGCAAATGAAACTAAAAGACACGGATCTATTAAAAAATTGCAACTTGAATCGAAGCATATTCCATTAAAATTAATTGTACTTAATAGAAGTCATTCCTATCCAATACTTTGTCATTTATGTATATTTATGTATTAAAACCATTATATTTTATATTATTATTATGGTTAATGTTTGTTATTAATATTTGTTCTTATCTCTATAATTATTTCTTTCATAATAAAATAGTTTCATTTTAAAATTATTCCAATTCGTTTATTAAATTTTTTTGAATTTATTGGGTCACATCCGACGGTGTCAAGTTGTCATGCATACAGTAGAGTCAAAAGTTTTCGAGTCGCGGGTTCGAGTTTTGATGCCACTAACGACCCTCCTTATAATGGGACTGATGCGCGTTAAATCTACTCGAGGGCCCAAGTCCTACCTAAGGTGGAGGTAGAAGTTTGAAGAGGAAGGGGCCAACTAAGATGTTGTCCTCGTCAGTTGACCGAGTATAAAAATTACGAAGTTCGTTGCCAATAATCATCGTCTTGCTTCTCAGTACGACGTATGAACCTCTCTCTTGAACAAGTTTTGAGGACTGGTGTCTCCGCCCCAGGTTATTGTCTTTATGGGCAAGAACTTAAGTGCCTTGCCTATGCCGACGACCTGCTGTTGTTGAGCGAATCCTCTCTTTCGCTCCAGCAAAATATTGATTCTATTTGAAGTGTCGCTGCATTGGCGAGCCTTCGGTTCAAGCCCTCGAAGTGCACCTCTGTCTCTTTTTACCATTCCAGGAACCGTCGAATCATCAACAATTCGTGGTTTCTGGTGGCGGGCACTCCCATTCTTAACATTAATGGCCAGGAGGCCTATAATTATCTAGGTGTCCGTGTGGACCTCAATTATAGACAAAACAACAGTGGCTTCTTCAGGGACATCGCCAGGGATGTCAAGCTTGTTGCTGGTTCTCCCCTGGCCCCCTGGCAGAAGCTAACTGCAATTCGGGCCCACATTTTGGCCAGAGCTGAATTCCTTTGTAGGAACTCCCACATTCAGAAGAAGGATGTCGCAGACCTGGATAAAACTCTTATTGTTACAGGAAAGCGCATCCTTAATCTCCCCTCCCGGGCCAATACCAATTTGGTCCACCTACTATCTTGCAATAAGGGTGGGGCGGCCCTCAAAACGACAATCACATCGCATCACAAGTTCAAAATGTTTCTAGATATGGTCAATGTCAATTTAATGAATATATGTTCAGTAGTTATTTACTTTTAAATTACAGTCTTTTATATTCCGCTTAATCCTCTGTTCATATAACTGTTCAAAACACTCTGGAAACCATTTTTGGAAGTGAGCTTAGCAACTTTATATATATATATATATATATCACATTTTTCATCACATCTTTTAAACCAACAAATGATGTTCCTTCAATTTCATTTTCTGCCTAAGAAACGAGTAAAACTCTGAATATGTTAAGTCGGAAGAATAGAAGGATATTCCAGAATGGTAACATTGAGCCTGGAAAGGTGCTTTTTCTCTGTGAAGGAAAGTACAGAGGCATTGCCCTGCGACAAAAATCAATCGTTTCCCGCTCATTTTTCT
>BMAW01030849.1:23870-47684 GCA_019974015.1 Nephila pilipes | reverse complement strand
GTATTGCATATAAATTCTCAGTAAGCAGATTAAGTATTGCATATAAAATCTCAGTAAACAGATTTTATCGGTCATTTTCTACATTTAAACTCAAACTGTTACCGGTAATTCTGTAATGTTAGTACCGATAATTCGGTAAATTATGCACTTAATTTCGAAAGGATGTTATAAAGTTTTAATTATTATTAAGAAATAATCGATACATCTGGTAAAATTTATTCTTTGTGTTTGTCAATTCTTATGAACAAAATATTGTAAAAAGGGTAGCTAATATTGTTGATTTTCAGGAAGCCGCAGATTGAAGTAATCTATAGTATCGTAAAGTTTTAACTATTATCCATGTTATCGTAAAGTCTTCATTATTACTAAAATAATTGAGGTAAAAACTTAATTTTTACTAACAAATTTTAGGGATGCATAGTCACAATTTAGAATATACGAGGTGTGGCTATTTATTTATGAAACTGACAATGCTACAGAAAAATTAGCATGCATCAAATGTCAGAGAATGTCAGCAATTCAAAGCAGTGTTTCTCAAACTTTCTTTTCTGTGGACCCCATAAATCCTTTAAAAATTCAAAATTCTTATGTCCCCCAAACATATATATATATATATATATATATATACATATATAGATATGCATATGCATACATACATACATACATACAAACACAAACACACACACTTATATATATATATATATACCGGGTGTCCATAATTAAACGATCCTACTTCAAAATCGTGTACAGACGAAACTATTGTTCAGAAAGCTGTAAAATTCTGTGTACGACATAAAGAAGGGATGGGAATTTGTTTGAGAGAATAAAAAATTAGTTCAAAATTTCGCCACTAGAGGGCGTTTTTAATGGAGATCATATTTAGCATACATTAATACTTAGCATACATTTATAATAGTTTACAAATTTTGTTACAACAATTAATGCTCAACATGATGACCATCATTTTCAGCTACTATTTGAAATCGTAAGATAGCATGTTCCACCGTTAACCGCAGTGTGTTCTGGGAAATGTTAAGAACATGTCGTGAAATACTGTCTTTGAGATCACGTAAAGTTTTTGGTTGATCACAACTTACCAGCTGTTTCAAATAGCCTCAAAGCCAAAAATCGCATGGATTGAGGTCAGCATGGATGCTTTGTCTTCTTCCACCTGAAGTGCAACTTTCTCAATTGCTTCCGCAGAAACAAGTTTTCTTCCTCTTCCAGAACGAACATTCAAAGATCCTGTTTCTTCAAATTTGGTTACCATTAATCGAAGATTTGTAGCAGCCAATGGACCTTTTCGCATCCCCTTTAAAGTCCGAAATTTCCGTAGAGCAACTATTGCGGGATTATCGTATTGATAGAATAATTTTACTAACAACGCTCGATCTGGTAAACGTAATGACATTCTGATTAGCAATACCGAGCACACTGAAAATAAACTAATCTCCCTTGAAAGTTTATTCCTTTTATAACAGTTGCTGTGTGACGTCGAAAAAATTTGCATATTTTCGTCTTCCTTCGCGTAAATCCTTTGAAAATTAGTCATCGAAGAAATTTAATTAAAGTTTGCAGTTCATTTTAGAGATTGTGTTTTTTAATGAATATCAGTAATTGTGTTAGTGTCCTGTGGGTAAAAAAGCGATAAAATACAAATAGAAAACCGGTAATAAATGTGGCCTTCATTCCAAAGCGCCCTCTAGTGGCGAAATTTTGAACTAATTTTTTTTATTCGCTCAAACAAATTCCCATCTCTTCCTTATGTCGTACACAGAATTTTACAACTTTCTGAACAACAGTTTCGTCTGTACACAATTTTGAAGTAGGATCGTTTAATTATGGACACCCGGCATATATAAATATATGAATGAATTTCGAATTGTCCCCTTGTGGGGCTTAGGCTCCACGTTAAGAAATACTAGTTTAGCATGAAACCTTCTCTTTCGAATGCAGTGCCTCTCGCTTCTATAAGCAAATCCATATATCCGTAGCCTTCGTTTGCTTTAGAGTGGTTTTTTATGTTTGTTTTTTGATATTTTTGTTTCACCGGAAGAAAATATTAGTGACCAAAGAATTGTTGTGAAATTATGTTCACATGAAATTAGGAAAAACCACTCCCGACACTACAACTTATATTTTTTTAAAGAAGTGTATGACAATGAATACTTATCATTTGCACGTGTTTGTGAGTGGTTTAAGCGTTTTCAAGATAACCGGGACGTTGAAGAGGATTCACACCCGAGTCTCACTTTCGCATCAAAAACGGATAACAATATCGGAAAAAATCGGTAATCTGGTTCAATCTGACCGTCAGTTAAGTATTGTTGCGATTGCTGAGACTGTAAGAATTGACAAAAAAAAAAAAAAAAAAAAAAAACCGTACGGCCAACTTTTTCAACAAGCCAAAGCGCCGGCTAATTCCGCATAGTCAGTCAAAAGGTTTTTGATAAAGTACAGCATCCCAGTGTTAGACCATTCGCTTTATTCGCTGGTTTTGTACCATGCAACTTCTTTCTGCTTCTAAAGGTGAAATCTTCATTAAAAGGAACAAGATTTGAATCCGTTGAAGCTAGGAAAGAGAAAGCGGCACTTGATCTGAAGGAGGTGATAGAAGAAGTCTTCCAGCACTGTTTCGAAAAAAGGAAGATTAGCAAGGAACATTGTAGGGATTGAGGAAGGGTACGTAATGAAGACGTCAGTAAGAAAATGTATATGACATCAAAATAAAATATTTTACAGCATCTATCTCGTTTTTTAACAGCCAAACCTTGTATATTTCTCTTAGCGTCTCTCGATTGTTCAAAACCGTTATTGTTGAACTCCCTTTGTTTGGACTCTCCACACTGTGGGTTACTTCAATCTATGCCTTACTGAAGCCAAAAAAATCATCGTGAATATCGAGTAATTTTCGAAATTATGTAGATGAGGATCAATTAATAAGCACAATGAATTTTTTCTAGATATCTCGGTTATTTCTTGGTATTAACTAAGACTTTATGAAATCTCCCTCGTAGAATAAACTTTTTATACTTTTGGGAGGAATAAACTTAAGAAGTCTTTGATACATTATAAGGAACAATGAACTGTCATTCAGCAACACTTTTCAGCAACTATCGTGCAACATCTTTTCTGTAGTGATCTTAATAACTAGGAAGATTAAATGATTATGGAACTTGAAGCAAAACAATTCATGAAAGTTTTCTAACTACAATTGATCACTATTCATTTTGAAAGTTTTCACAATTTTTTATTTGAAACACCAGTTATTTGAACATTCGTTGAATAGAAAATAATAAGTTTGTAAAATAAATATTTAACTGTCTTGGAACGAGTAAATTAAAGTGTTTTGGAAGGAAAATATTACACTGAATGTTCAAAAATGAAATTGAAAATAAAAATCTCAGTTATAAGTCTATCCTTTTTTTTTATTTACTGAACAAGAATTCAAGTTATGGCGGAAAACATTAACCTCTCTCTTCTGACTGCTCAATTTCTGGACAGAAATCGCTTGAAAAACTCTGTGAGGTTTCCTGCACGTTATAAATTTTTATACATTAATTAATTTTTTTGTAAAAAAAATTTGTATGTAGTTTTAAGATTTTGAGAAAATATTTTCTTGAAAGAGTCTACTTTAAAATTAGTGCATTCTATTGTAACACACACCTTGACGATGAAAAGCAAAATGACGTAAAAAAACCTCGATAAATGTGCTGAATTGACAACCCATTTAACAATGCAACCCTATTAGACGTCGGTTTCACTCCTTTTGAAAAGCGTGCTTTTGTCGCGATTAATACTGTTTTGTTTACCATCGCGATTGTGTGGGCTTAAACAGAATTTTACCAAAAAATCATTTTCGGATGTTGCATAATTCACAACTTTAGAAGAATGAAATTTACTTCAGCTCTTGCATATCTTCAGAAACAACTTCAGGAAATGAACACGATCCCATTGGAAAAAGTAGAATCAATAAAGCGCAAAACATAATCACTTAGAAAATCTTAAAAAAATGTCCATACAATTTAAAAAGGGATTCTTCTTCACGATTGAATTTGATTTTCTATTATTAAATTAATATGTTGAAATACAAGGTTATTTAAAATGATTGATCAGATTTCAAAATTCCATATTTTCATACATAAACGACATAGAATGATAAGTAACACATGGATGCTAAAGGAAAATATACACATGTTTCTTTTAAAAATGTTCAATATAACTTTCTTTAGTTAATGTATAATATCAAATCGATATAAAAATGCCTGCCTGATACGTTGTAAAGTGTCAGTGGTAATTGATTGTACAACAGCAGAAACCCGTTCTTTGAGTTCAAATAAATTGGTAATGGTATTGCATACACTTTTATCTTTTGCAAACTCCCAAAGGAAGAAATTGCATGCGGCCACATCAGGTTACTCAGGTAGCCAGCTGTGTAACATCGAATCATTTGGTCCAATGCCACAGGTCCAAGAGTTAGGTAGCTTCGTGAAAGCTTCTAAAACAGCTTTCGTGAAATAGTTTCACAAAGAACGTACAAGAGTCTTCTATTTTTCACAACATAAAACTTATACGGTTTTCCTTCGTACACATGTATTACTTTCCATAATGTGTGTTTATTTTTGATAACATAGAAATCGGATGAATCATTTCTATTAACTCTGTACAATAATACTTTCTGTAAACTGTTTTTATTAGGTTAAAAATACCATTAAACATAAAAACTCAATAAAGCGTGTATGATTATCTTACATTTCTAAAATAAATTGACTATTACCTTGAAAATCATTTTATTGCTCATTTTATTGATTCAAAAGGAAATTATCAGTTTTTTGAAATACAGTTTTGAAAATAGATAATGTGTGCGAAAATAGATAATGTGTGCGAAAATAGATAATGTGTGTGATGCCTGTTTTTCATCAGTCTTTAACTTAATATTTAATAATAATAATAAAATAAAATAAACAAACTATGACAACGGAAAATTTTCTATGTATTCTTCCTCAAGACTAACTCTGTAGTTTTTTTTTTCTTTCATTAACATCCTTCTTTAAAAAAAATGTGCCATTATTTTATTACACGTTTTTCGTGTATATGTAAGCAAAAAAAAAAAAAAAAAAAAATGCGAAGCAATCTATTTGACTCTTTTGGAAGTATTTTATTATTTTTTTCTCCTTATTTTTAAAGGTACCGAGACATGAAAGGGAAAATAAAATGCCGAATTTAAAATTACTTCTTTTTGTAACATTTGTCAATAAATTATTTTATTGAATTATAAAAGTACTTTTTTGGACAAAAAGTTTTCCTCTCCCTTTGAATTTGAATATGGGTATAATATTTCAGATATATATTTCCATTTACGTACCATTTTTAAAATAAATATTTCATATATGTACAAAATATTTTACTCATCATATAGAAACTAATGCACAAAATATAGCGAACCTATTTTTTTTAAATAATATTACTGTTTATTTTCTTCAAAATTTTATTTATCCTTCTTTATTCATATAAACAATTATTTCTTAAAATTTAGGTATTACTATGAGAATAAATATTTTAGTTTCACTATGTGCATAAGTATCTTATACATTAGCATAAAAATTTAAAACTACATTGCTTGATATTTTCTTTAAAAAATGATACCTAAATGCAAATATATCTCACAAAAATCCTGTCTATGTTCACCTAAGAGTGGAAAAAACCTTTACGAAAAAAAAAATTATAATTATGATGATTGAACAATCCTTGTCAGGCACAAAAAAAATGTAAGCTCTACTAATAATTTGAAATGTGAATGAGTGTTAAGTTTATCGGCGAAAGAGCCAGATATGGTTATGTTGCGCTAAACAAGATTCAAATAGGCGTAAAGAAATTGAAAAAAATATAAGAATTGGTTGACAAGAAAGAGAGTCGAAATTTAGTTTAGTTTTTATTAACGTCGTACTAGAAGCAGCACGAGGTCTATTGGCGATGGACCTCGCAATTTTGAACCTCGGTCAAATGACGAGGACGACACTTGAGCTGGCAAACCCTCTCCTAACATTGAAACCACGCCAATGGGAGGACTTTGGGCCCCGACATATTTAACGTGCTTCAGCCTCGGCTACACGGACGGGTCTTCACCGGCCAAGGACCGAACCCTCCACTGTACGAAAACCGCCGGCCACGAATCCGAAACCATGACCATTAGGCTACAGAGGCCACCAAGGAAGGTCGGAAATAGAGAAGGATAGCTAGGATAACCCGGGGGCGCGTCACCCGTGTTTACCAAGGACAGTAAACCCCATGGAAAAGAAAAAAGATCACTGTGTGCCTCGGAGTCATAATACCCGTATTTACCTGAAGAAGGTAAGTCCCTGAGGTCCTCCGATATAATCCCCAGAGGCAGGGTGGCCGGCTGTAATCCCAGAAGCTGGGGATCCATTTTTGTCGCCTCTTACGACATGCATGAGCTATAGGGGGACTATTCTGTCATTCCCAGTCACCATAAGAGTCAATAATTTGAAAAGATATATATCACAAAAACAAAGAATTTAGATTTAATATTCCTGAGTCTCATATCCTGGTAACCTAAAGTATATCGAGTAATTTTATAGATCTTTCTCCCTCTCTGTAATAGCGAATAATAACTTTAAGCGTCAAAATTAATGCTCTCGTATTTTAATATCATTTGGAGAAGAATGTTCCAATTAGCATTTAGTCAGAGGATCTACCTTTATGCATTAAAGCATTAATGGGTAGAATATTTTATGCTATGAAAATTTGTATTCCAGGTTTCCGCGAAACATCTGGAAAATTTATGATTGTTAAAAAGTATATTTTCTTACGACGGATGGCATTGCCAAGACAAGTCGGTGATTTATGTGCTGTCTTCTGTTACTTAGTGTCAAAGCAAATTTGGTACTGATTCATAGGTTAGTTCTGAGATGACAGACATTTGCTGATTTGATTGATGCCACCTCGAGTTATCGTCGTCATTTTGTGGCGAGTTGTATCTCTCAATGAGACCTGGATTTCTCATAATTCACCAGAAACCGAGCAATAATCAAAACAGTGGGTTGTATCAGGTGAATCTGATACAAAGAAGACGAAAGCGGCCGGGAACATTTTGGCGACAATTTGTTGGGATACGAAGGGCGTCATACTTCTGGACTTATTTTAAAAAGGAAAACTGATCATTAGACAATAGCTCATAAGTTTCCCCATTTTGATTTCCAATTCCTAACACGAATACTTTTCGAATCACCTGCGTTTGTTCATGCTCAGGAATATATCTTCAGTTTTTGGAATGGTACAAAATGGCTAATGCTTAATTTAACTCTTTTATGGTTGCGTAACCATAGCAATAATAATAAAATTGTTCCAAAGCATTTTTTTTAAAAAAAATGAGAACATTTGCGGATCATTTTGAATATGTATGAAATCCAGGACAACTCCTCCAAACTCATCTTTGAAAAATATTTATTCGTAAAATCAAGAAAATAAACTGAACATCGCACCTAATTATCAGTATGAAATTCTTTAAGTCTTATTAAAGAGCTATCAAAATCGCATAAAAATATTTTTTATGAAATACGAAGAAAATTGAATTGTTTGAAAAAGATTGGAGCATAAAAAAAATATAAAACGCAAAATTGACAAAAGACCGAATTATAAAATGCAATAAAACGCTCTCCAATGAAAAAAATTTATTGTGCTTTTTTTTGTATTTGATCATAAAGATGAGTAATAAAATAACTTTTTTTTCTGAAAATGTTAAAAAAATACAATATATTTTAGGTCGTCAAGAAAAAAGGAGAGATTTGTTTTATAGGTGATTTTTTTTTCAAAAGCTAATTTCAAGCATGCTGAATACATACATTTTCTTTTAAGACTCCGGTCTATCAGACATTTTGATTTCCTGAATGCAATGTTAATCCTAAAGAGTTTCACCTATTGTTCTCAAATCTAAACAATTTTATCAATTTGAATGCGAAAAAAAGTACATTTGAAAAAACAAAACAAAAAAAGAGAGGGTCTACGCAATTACATTTCCTCACATATTTTTGAAATTATTTTTAAAAATAATTTATTTGAGACAGGACAAACTCACAAGCGAATCATTAAAACAGGCATAAAATTATTTTGAAAAATCGGGAAGAAAATGTAATTCCCCTGGAAAGAATCTTTATTTTTTGCTCTTTCGGATGCACTTTTTCGCGTTCCATTAGATAAACTCGTCAGGGTTTGGAGACGAAAGAAGAAATTCTACAGGATTAACATTGCATTCACGAAATCAAATTGGCCGGTAGACTGGAGCTTTAAGCTGTTCACTTGTTAAAAGCGTATGACGAGATTTCCTCATTGTGAGGCATTATCATTGTCAAATTTGTTTTGGCGTCGTTTATTAGGTGACAGAAAACTATGGTAACACCAACTTGCCTTAGAAACGAATCTGTACTTTTTTCAAGAAAAAAAAAATGCACGTCTTGAACCAACCTTGAAATGCTTTTAGAACAGTATTTAGATTTAGTATTCGAATAGTAGCACCGCACCTCGCGCGAATTAAGCTGATAAGAACAGATTTCAAAAGTCTTTATTCAGCAAAATAATTGAGTAAATACAAGAATTTAAAAGCATAATAGCTGAATACAAAGTCAAGTGATTTACGATACAATAAATTTCTGTGCACAACAGGTGCCCAAGATGAAATCCGTAAAGTCTAAAAATTTCAAACACACAGAAAATAAAAGCACATTCTTGAAAAGTCCAAGGTCGAAGGGGTCGAAAGTTCGAGGAACGTCGCTGGAAAAAAGTTCATCAAGCGACGCTCGACTTAGGAGATTTCGAAAGAGATTCTTCGAGACAAACGCTTTTCAAGGAAGAGGACAACTTCAGAGGAAGGAGAATCTTCGAGACTTTAAAAGGAACTTTACTCAGCAGTCATTTCAGGCAGAAGGAAACCCCACAGAACACAGACGAGGAGGAGAAAGCAGAATTGAGGAGGACGGCCGGGAACGGAACAGAGACTCCACACGGCGCGACGCTCCAGGGAAAGGAGGCTTCATCAATTTGAAGGCAAGATCATTTGCACTAATATTAAAACTTATTTGCATTTTTTCCCTCTCTCAGACCGAAAGCAACACAACAGTATATAACAATCAGTTAAGTAAAAAAAATTATTTATATGTTAATCCCATTGTACACTTAGAAACTGTTTGAGTTATGTTAGCTCAAAGCTCGACTTATTTTAAAAGTGTTACAATATTCTGCTTTCTAAACATACAATTAAAAGCGTTGACGCATGCGAAATTCTTATAATAAATAAGTATTTTCAAAACATTAATTAAAAAAATACAATACAATTACAGGTTGAGAGATTTTTCATTTACATATTTATTTTAAGTAGTAATTAGAAATAAGAAAATATATTTAAATAAATACAAATTCATTCGCTCTTTCCCAAGGGAAATAATTTAAGAAAATAAACATTGTTTCATGCATGGAACCTTTTCACAATTACCTTCCACCATATGGAATCAAATAAATATTTGATACCATTTTTTTAGAATAGTTTTCATTGAAAAAAGAAGAAGCCATGTACACAGCTGTGTGAAAGATTCTAGGATTGGAAGTGTTTTCAGATCTAACAATTGAGACTTGACAAAATATTCTTTGCATGCAATCGGAATTTTCTAAAAACTTCGCACCGAGTGAGCTGATCCCATTCACTATGGGAAGAATTAAGTTTTGTTTGATAAACTTACGCGCACTATCACTACTTGCAGCAGTGGTTGCAATAGCGAAAAGTTCACCATTCATAAAATTATTCATCAAAGTGGGCAGAACTGAAACGAGAAGGATTATTAAAAGTATGGACGTAGCCAACAAGACTAGGATTAGACTCTTCTTAAGGCTAGAAAATAGATTAATTGTTTTTTATTTCGCCGTTTGCATCTCGTTCATCAACATCATAATGTCGCCCATTTTGCCGTATTCCAAGTACTTCTTGGATACTTTTGAGCTTCTTGTGAGAAATAAAAATCTTCGAAATTTGATTGAGGTGGAATTCCTTTCATGCCCAAAGATGGCGACTCGAACTTTGCTGGACTACCATTCCAGACATTCCAGTCAGCGTTGAATTCATTGACGTGTTTCCTTTTGAAGAGGTATATAGTTACATGTGTTGCGCTATCCGTCATTTTAGACGAAAAAGTAAAGAATGGTAATTCAGATTTATTGCCAAGCCTTAAACTAAGTTTTTCCAATGGTAAATTTGTTTTTTGTATTTCTTGTCTTTGTAAAGTGCTTTGAACGAAGCTAACTAATAGGTTTTTCATAATCACAGAGATGGGTTTAGAAGAATTAATTCTTTCTACCAGACCAAGAAAAATGTTTAATGGAATTTGAGGAATATTGAATTAAGTTCCTTTGGACAAACCAGACCACTAAGGACATTGCGTTATCATTAGAAGATAAAAAATACTTGCCAGTTCCGTTGTGCTCGCAGATGTAAGAAAAAGATGAGAGAAAAAGAGATTCTAATGTTTATTTAAAAGCTGATCCAAATATATATATATATTTCTCATCATGCTCTGATAACTAATAGTAAGCGCATCAAAAATTTTAATTTAAATATTTCCTTTCATTTACGAGATTTATTTCATTACACTTATTTTTTTTTTTTCTCATTCTGTCAGTAACAGTATCCATTTTCCAATATTAACAGTATCCATTTAAGCCACATTAGTAGTTACGAATAGTTAATTGCTGTATGGTGTAGAAAATCAGAAATATTTGCATACTTTTTTCTTAACTATGGACATTTTATACCGGTTAGAAGAGCAGACACATGAATAAACGAATTAAGAAAAGACAGACGCAGTAAACAATAAATAACAAATCAAAATAGTATTGCGTTAATTCTTGAAATGCAATTACGATACGGAGAAGCATTTTATTACTGAATTGAAGATTCTGAAATAAAATCTACGAAATTTATGTAATTTGTAGAAATTGAATAATTTCATTAGATTACAGAAAGGTTACTTTTATTGCTTTAACAAATTTTTAAGCAATTTTTACAGAAACTGAAGTATTTCATTAGACAGCAGAAATATGTGTTACATTCTTTTCCTAGGATTAACATAAATTTCAAATAACTGGAACCAATTTAGAAACTAATCTTAATTATTACACGGTGAAGTGTTAATTTTTTTTAAAAAAAATATAAATATGATAAAATAGGGATTTCAAAAAATTAAGCATGTGCTAAAGCTATTTTCAGATGCTTTTTGCATAAAAAAAGTAACTAAAAAATAGTGTTTATGAGTATCACAAAATTCACGTTATTATATTAGTTTACTAAAAAACAAAATTATTACAAACTAAGTGCCTAATTTCTCCTCATATAGTTTTTCAAACCCCAGCGTTCAAAACTTTTAGTGGCCGCTGTAACCTAGTGGACATGGTTTGGAATTCGTGACCGGAGGTTTTCGTTCAGTCGCGGGTTCGATCCTTGGCCTCTAAAGACCCGCCGTGTAGCCAGGACTGATGCACGTTAAATCTGTCGGGGACCAAAGTCCTCCCGTTGGCGTGGTGTAGAAGTTAGGAGAGGGGGTGCCAGCTCAGGTGTCGTCCTCGTCACTTGACAGAGGCTCAAAATTACGAGATCTGTCGCCAATAACCCTCGTGTTGCTCCTAGTGCGACGTTAATAAAAAATAAGTAAACTCAAAACTTTTAACTGGCTAAAAAAAGTTTTAATTTATTATATTTTTAAAATACATTCATTTGATTTCACATTCTACGATGTATATTTTTGTAACTTATTTAACTTAAAATTTAGTGATAATAGAAATAATATATGTAAATAAACATGTTCGTGTGCTCCTATTATAGAAAAATATTATTTATAGTATAAAGATATTTATATATTTTATAGTCTAACTGTGTGTGTCATACTTTCTGGATTTAATTTCAGGTATATTTGATGTTTTGACACCTATTCCTGTAAATTGTACTTATTTTTTTACGAATCACATTCGAATTAGTTTATACTAGAATCAACAGAAGTAAATAAATTTTAAAATTTAAAAAATATTTAAGTTTACAAAATGTTTAAAAACTCTTGCCTTTTTGTTTTTAAGTCTGTAAGTTATATTCTCTGTTTCACAACAGACATTTAACCTCCTTTAATTTATGAATCTCAGTAGAATAACTCTAAATATCATTCTTAACTTTCATTCAATATTTGCCGTATTGTTCCAATTTATGCAATGGATGTCACGAATTTCAGGAATGCGGTTTTAAGAAAAAAGTAGGCATCGTCTCGTCAAGCTTAAAGTAATTTCTAATGTTAAAATCCGGAATTTCTCCTCCACGTGTGTAGCTGATGCAATCTTGTCATACAGAGCAGGTGTCAAACGCATTTTGTTCGAAATTTTTCTCAAGTGTTCTTCAATATTTGAAAATAGATTGAATATAATCAACTTTCTCTCACACTCTCTCTCTACCTGTGATATATTTTATTTAGTGGTAGTTAAGTGTCGCGGATGAAACGTAAATATAAATACATAGGGTCTTTTACAAGATTAAACAGATTATTAGACTAAAAAAAGAATTTCATGTATAAGTATGTCAATATATAAGACAACGATTGTTTGGTATTGAAGCACCGCTAATGCATATCACATATAAGTGTTATAGCGTGATTCTATTTGTATCTTCACCAATTATTTATTTGGTAGAGGCAGTCTATTGGTCATGGTCGCGTACTCAAGGCGGCGTTATTTTCAGTTAGTCGTGGACTCAAATTCTGTTGGGAAGTAAATAGGATCTTGTGGGACATTGAGGATAGTTTAAATTATTAAGAGTGAAATTAGTTATTGATGTATACACATATTGTCTATTACGCATAATCATCATGTTGGTTAAAACAATTATCCCATTATTTCACATGATTATGAATACAGATTTTGAAGGGGGTGCTGTACACTAGTGATCATGGTCGCGGACTCGGGACTAAGATTGTTTTCGTCGAGTCTCCCCTAAAAACTCATCGTTTGGAGGGACTGATGAACGTGAAATCTGATCGAATATCCCAAGTCCTCCTATTGGCGTGGTGTGGACATTTGGAGAGGGAGATACCGTTGTCATCGTCACTCGACCGAGATTCTCAATTACGAAGCCCGTCACCAATAGCCCTCGTGTTGTTTCTCATTGCGAAATTAATAAACAATCAAAATAACTCACAAATTTTAAGGAAACTCTTTGGTTGCACTTGAAAACATTCTTCAACGCTTGCAACGTCCACACTGTTATATACACAAACTGACATCCCTTCAATACTTTTTCCAAAAGCTCGGAAATATGAAAAATGCAAAGTGATAGATCGGGATTGTAAAGAGGATGATCAAGAACCTATATCCGAAAGTGCTGGAGAAGATCTATGGAATGTTTTGTGATGTTAGGACGGGTCTCTGATTTTTGAGGGCGGTTTTTAAATGTCATTCGCCTATTAATATCCGTTCCACGAACATCTTCGACATGCAACGATTAAAATATTCCCCACTGCGTCTCCTTAAAAGAATCCATTACCATGAGTCAGCCTTCCCTGATTCTGGCACCGAATGCTCGCAAAAATAATTCACGATCTCTAGATCACACACCGACGCTTTCCCAGACATAGTTACAGCAGATGCAGATGTTTTAACGGAAAACCACTGCTGTTTCTACAGTCCTACTTTCATTTGAAAAGCCTTATGAATTCTCCTGCTGAATAATGCATTTTCTCAATCCTACTCACTGCATTTCAGTGATAATATTCTAATCTTCATAATTCACGTTTCATTCATCGGGACATATTAGATATTCAGACATCATAAATAATGTTCCCACGGGTTTGTTGAAGGTAAAGAATGGATGAGGGAGGGAGTGATTGTTTATTCACGTTGCACTAAGAAGTAACACGAGGGCTATTGGCGGAGGACCCCGTAATATTAAACTTATGTCAATTGACGACGATGACACTTGAGCTGGTGTCTCCTTCACTACACCAATCGGAGGACTTGGAACCTCGACATATTAAAAGAGAATCAACTCCGCTACTCATAGGGTCTTTAGAGACGACTCGACGAAAACAATCTCAGTCCGATACCACGACCATGACCACTGTGGTACAGCACCCCCTTCAAAATCTGTATTCATAATCATGTGAAATAATGGGATAATTGTCTTAACCAACAGGGTAGTTATGCGTAAGAGACAATATGTGTATACATCCATAACCTAATTTCCTTCTGCATAACTCATAAACTGTTCAGCTTCCCACCAGATGCTATTTGCTTACGGCAAACGTTTTTGTTTACATTTCAGTATGTGAATGTATACACAATATCACTTCATTTAATCAATATAATGTCGACAACGTACGATTGTTCAATTTCCAAGTATGCGAGTTTCGAAACGAATAAACGCTCATAAAATCCTTTCACAATCCCAATTTCATTCGAACAAGCCTTATAATACTGTCGGTACGGGTAGAGAGAGTTATCAAGGAAGGTATCGGAACCGTACCTGAGCTGAATGCAGAGATATAAGGTCAAAGATCGTGAAGAAATGCATAGAGTCAGCGAGTTGACACATATCAGTCAAATAACTAATTATATATAAAATTAATCTTTATATTCAGACGTGAATAGAAATTAAACCCATTGGATTGGTTTTAGACTTATTTTGTGTTTTGATTACTTTTAGACCCTAATAAATTCAAGTTGAGTTTCTGCTTGGACTGAACTCATTAGTAACTGCGTTGATTATTGACTATTTAATTGTTTATGAATAATGGGAAGGAAATGCAGGAATACCGGGGCGTTACAGCAGATTCATTTATTTATAAAGCATATTCATTTATTTATAAAATTTGTAATTCTTTTTCGTTTCTTTCAAAGTGATAGTACAACTTCAAAACACAATTCTTTTTGTCAAGATACTGATTTTTTTTTATTTTTAGACTCATATTAAAACTAAATCTTTTATCTTAAAAAATCTGTTTGAATTTTGTTTCTATTTAATTTAGAAGATGAGTTACAGCTCTGTTCTAATATTACTTGATCAAGAATTTCTTTTACCGGAAAAGCTCCTGAAGTGGCCTTTTTCATTATGTCAAAACACAATATCTCAAATTGTTATGCATTAATGGATCTGAAATTTCATTTTTACATTAGTTTTAAATACCAGTACACAGAATGTACGATTCTTTATATTTTATATTGAGTAGAAGTTTTTTGCATTGCAATAAAGTGAAAATTACAATGATTCTTAAAGAAAAATTCGATATTCAGAACTGAAACAACCACAGCTTCCTGCGTTAAGGTCCACTATCAAATAATGATCTATATCCTAGATATGGTTATATTCTGTATTATTCAATTTACAAGTTGTCAATATATTTATTTTCTTTTGAGTTACTATATTTTGAGGAAAGTCTTTTTTTTGCGTATATTTGCATAAAATACCCTCTTTTGACAGAAAAAATATACACACACTAACAAAACTTTTCTTAGGTATGTTTCTAATTTTGGAGCACCATAAGACCATAAAATATGCATTTGTAAACAAAATTTACGTTAATTCACAAATTTTTACTTCGAAAGTGTAATGTTGCCTTAATATGAGTTTACTGAATCCTGTGGTCATGTCGTGAGTTCGAGTCCTGGTTCAACTAAAGACCCATCTCACAATAGGGCTAATGCACGCCAAATTTGTTGGCGTTCACACAATTTACCACATTGAAGTGGTGTGAAAGCACAGATAGTGTGTGTGGGGGGGCAGATATGGTGTCGGCCTCGTCACTCGACCGTTGTACAAAATGACGAGGTCTGTTGCTAATTGATCTTCGTGTTACTTCTAACAGCGGGCTGTTAATTAACATTCATTCAATCATTCACTTTACTACATTAATCTACTTTTTCCAATCACTTCACAATAATTTCTTAAAGTTGTTTACGAAACTATGCTGAGAGCTGAAGAGCATAGCCTATTTTCGTTTAGAATAAAAATGCACTCTTATACATGTTTAGAATGAGAGATAAATTCGGGTGGAGAACAAGCGATATTTAATACATTTCTCCATCTTTTTTCATTAAAAATATCATTCACCGTCAGTTCAATAAGTGTAAAAAGGGGTCTCAGGACCCTTAAAACTCAAAATTTTTGATTTTTTTGAAAAAAGAATAAATGTTTGAGCCTCATCTGTTCTGAACATTTTGGTACCAAAATTATAACAATAATTTGAAAACTCCTAGAGTTATCGAGAAAAAAACTTAACTTTGATTTGAATTCTTTTGAATTCTTTGCGCGCAGGATTTCTCGGAAAATATTTAAGATATCAGTATGAAATTTTATGTACGTGTTCAAAAAAGGTTTCTTTATAATTTATACATCAAATTTTATACAAATTATTGACAAAAAATCTTTTATAGAAATTTTAATTGGATTTTTTCTTAAAATTTCATATATTTTTTTAATAATTGTTTTTAAAAAAAGTTTTTCTTTAATCTAAATTTCTCAAAAAGTGTGTATAACTTTGAAATTGAACAACTTTTTTTTATAAGGTAACATCACTTTTGTAAATTTTAATCAATAATATACTTTAGAATCATACGCGCCGCAAATTATAGATTTTCTTAATTTTGAAAAAATGTCCAATTTATTTTTTATTATAACTTTTAAAAAATTCCTTTAAATCTTATGAAAATATGAGAACAAATGTAAATAAATATTAATATTATTTGGTAAAAGTTTCAATAGTCTTTATTTCATTGATAAATTATATTGTTTTGAAAAATGGTATTTTTTTCGATACACGGACAAGCGTTAAGAGTACTGAGACCCCCATGGATCTCGTCGAATCGGATTTAGTATAGTTTTCTTATTTCACATATTTCATATTTGCGCAAGGGAATTTTCTTCCCATTTTTATTAAGTTCAATATTATTCTGTATCTCTCAATCTGTGATACTTTTTTTACTATACATCTCAGGACGGGAATTTGCTGATAAATTAAGAATTATTTCATTCTTACTTCATCTAGCATAGATGTAAGGCTTTTTCGAACTGAGGAGCTACTGTCAGACCTCATTAACACATGGTTCAGTAACAAGTGTATTTTTTGTGCTCGGTTTTACTATGGCTCCCTTGATAAGCGATCGTTTGTGATATCATCCTTGATATTGCGGTGTTTCATAATTCTTATTTTTCTGTAAATGAAATTCAGATCATTCTTTTGCTCGAATGACATCACGACTTCCTGTTTAGAGCAGAGATTATCACTCCCCCCCCTTGCTATTTTATTTATATGAATCACCATTGCTCGGAAAATGATATGTTCCAGTTTGGACTTTTTGTAAAAAATTATTTTCAAGATCTCACGGAGCTTAGCTGTGCATTCAAGATGGGCAAATTTTAAAAGTTATGTACATTTTTCCTTGTGATTTCTGAGGGATTAGTCATGTCGAGCAACAGGAATGTCGGATTAAGTCACGGTAATTTAGATCTGCTTAGCAAGAGATTAAAAGGAAACAATACGCCAGTAAAATCAATTATCCATTTAGGTTGATTTATTGATTCGTTTTATTAACGTCGTACTGAAAGTAACATTAGGGCTATTGCTAAAGGACCACGAAATTTTGAGTCTTGGTCAAGAGACGAGGATGACACCTGAGCTGCTACCTCTCTCTCCTAACTTCCACACCACGCCAATGGGAGGACTTCAAGCGTCGACAGATTTAACGTGCATCAGCCCCTACTACGCGGCGGGTCTCTTATCAAATCAAGCCTCGAATCTACGATTCGACGAAATCTCCTGCCGCTATCATATATATATATATATATATATATACATTAATCATTAATGCAATCTACTTACTCATTTCAAAAAGGGCATATATGATCATAAATTTATAATTAATCAGTTACGCATTAATTTAAGGAAAATATACTTTCCGCAAAAAATTCATTTTGTTTCAGGAACTGATACTATCGCTAACTTTATATTAATACTATAAATCATATGGTTCACGTTCGTCTTATGTTAAGGAAGCCGATCAAGACTTGGATCACATTTCAAGACAGGAAATTGTTCCAATTTTTATGAAAGTATGCGACATTGTAACATGTATATTCATTTATGAAGCACTACTTTTAAAATTTAGGAGCATTCCAAAAACGCGCCATTTCTCACTTGAATACGTAAGTTTCTACACTCATTTAAAACACACAACAATATAGCGAAGTCAGAATAAAAACTAATGTCGAGCGTTTTGTAATCGGAAAAATTGTTCCAAAATTACGTCTTACTTTTTAACATTACTCGATGACAACATGAACCAACCGTTTAATAATAAGGGACAGCCCGTCGACGGGATCAGACTATATTTAAATTAATCAATGTTGTCAGTTTTCATAAATGAAGTATAAATTACTTTACCCTCGTCAGGACTACGCATCATTATGAAGTAGATAACTAGTAATCAGTGTATTAAGCTTCGTGATCCGTAGACATATGGCTGACCTTGCTGTTTTGAGCAGGGTCGTGGCATGACGCTTTGTTCAATTGATAAGGCCACAATAATTTAATCTTAATGTAACAAGGTCACAATCAAAAACATGTGGTCAGCTGAAACGCGTTTAAATGAATTCGCAAAAAAACAGACAGATTATTGTACGAAGTTTGATTGAAAAGTAATACCTGCCCGGACACAATTTATTTTATTTGTTACAACATATTCAAAATTCTTGTTGTACATGAAAACTATGTATTCTCTACGTTGTTCATAATTTACGTTTTTACCTAGCCCCTATCACTTACCACGCATTCGCGCGCACTATTGTTCGAGAGAATTCCGGTGGTGTTTGTCGACACCAAGCTTTAAGGGTACAATTATGGCCATGGAGGTTTTATTTTGCAGTAAAGCATCGCGTACAAATGAATAGCAAGTTTGAAACCCCATAGTTTGTTGGTAATAATGTAATGCTTGAAGATAGAAAAGAGCCTTCTGGCGATTTACGTTCTAGTTTAGAGCCTTAGCTGGCACCTCACTCCACTAACTTCTTTTCTTCGTCACGTAGTATTCAGAGATCTAATTTGATTTACAGTGCAGCAACCACTACCTTTTCGTTTGATCGATTTTTAATGGAATCAGGCTTCGTATCTACGACTCGATTTGAACAGCACCCATAATCAAACTTATCATTTAACAATAGTGGACTTGTGACGTAATTTTTTCTAAGAAGAATCATATTCTGCTCATTATATAGATTTAAGATTGTTTAGTTTTCTAAATAAAGCATTAAAACATAACTATTAAGAAATAAATATTTTTGTTTAACTGCTATTATTGCTTATTTAAAGGACTTATTATTGCTTATTAAAGTTATTTATTGCGTGCACGCGTTTTTGAGCGGTTAAAGCTTTTCAAGATAGCCGAGAAGTCGTTGATTCAGGCCCGAGTAGCCCTCCCATGTCAAAAACGAATGACAAATATCGAAAGAATCGGTAACCTGGTTCGTTCTGACCGTCGGTTAAGTATTCGTGCGATTGCTGAGACTGTAAGAATTGACAAAGAATCTGTACGGTAAATTTTTCCACCGAGCCAATGCGCTGCCTGATTTTACATTGTGTGTCGACAGATTTCCAGCCAAGTGCAGCATACCAGTATTAGATCTTCCACCTTATTTTGCGGATCTTGCGCCATGCGACTTCAGTTGTTTCCTAAAATCAGTCTGTTTTAATATCCATTAAAACGAACAAGATCAGTTGAAGCTGTGAAAGATAAAGCGGCTCGTGTCCTGAAGGTACAGATAGAAGTAGTCTTCCAGCACTGTTTCAAACAATGGAAGATTCGCATGGAGCGTTGTAAATATAAAGAAGGGGTGTATATTGAAGATGATAATATGTAAATATATATGAGATCAAGAAAAAATATTTTACAGCGTCAGTCTCGTTATTTAATAGCCACACCTCGTATACACGAGAGCTGTCCAGAAAATAAGGGTTCTCAATTTCTGGCTCTCAAAGATATTTCTTTTTCAGCAAAGTTGGCTGTACTATTTTCAAGTCAAAATTCTCAGGATTAGAAATCGCGTTCCTTTGTCTCGATGGGTTGAAATTCTTGTGGTTGCTGTATTGAGATGAGCATCTGGATTCCGAATGCGCCAAGTGTGATTGAAGAAGCGTAATCCGGTTTCTTCCGGCAAAAGGAAAGCGTGACTCCGGACTTTTAGTGAAATAAAAATTGTCAAGGAAGATGGTGTCATGTGTTTAATGAACACTAATGTGTACAAGGGATGTCTTGAATCCAAAGCTAGCAGAAACAGTTGAAAACCATTGTTTCGATCCGAAAAATCTTATCCTCTGTCTATTGGGATCCTAAAGGAATTTTCCTGATTGAATGATTGTTCGAAAGAGAAGCTGTTAACACTAAACGATACTGAGAAACTGTGAAAAATTAAGGAAGACGATACAGAACAAATGAAGGTGAATGTTGACTAAGATGTGTTTGTTGCAAAGGATTCATTCGGTCGGGACGTCATCAATCACCCCTCGCACTACCCTGAGCTTAGACCTTCAGATTTTCATCAGGTTAGGGCTTTGGATTCTCTTACGGAATGAAAAACGTATTCGAATGCCGATGGGACCCAATGTGCCGTGAAACGTTGGACTAAATACGCGACGGAAGATTTTTTTTTCTCACAGAGATTAAGATAGTTTATCCCTTAGTTCAAAAAGTGCGTTGAGAAAGAAGGCGATTACGTCGAAAAATAATGTTTGATGTTCGTATATGAATTTGTAAATTCTTAATAAATGTGAAGAATACCCTTATCGACTTTTACGATTTGATTTGGTTTTATTAACGTGGCACTGGAAGCAATAGGAGGGCTATTGGAGACGGACCTTGCAATTTTGAACCCAGGTCAAGGGACGAGGATGATACCTGAGTTAGCACTTCCCTCTCCTAACTTCCACACCACGCCAACGGGAGGACTTTGAGCCCGACAGATTTAACGTGCATCAGCCCTGGCTACACGGCAGGTCCTCAGTGGCATCGAGGTTCGAACCCTCGACACGATGAAAACTACCGGACGTAGGTCCGGTAGTTTTCATGAACTCTAGGCTACCGGACGTAGCTACCATGAACTCTAGGCTACCGCGGTCACATCTATTCTTAAGAATTTGAATATCTTTCTTTGTGGACAAACCTCTTATATGTATATGTACATTACAATTTTGAATTAGAGAAAATTGAATCCTTAAATATTTTCTATATATAAAATCTGGAACTGTGAAAGACCGGTTGAAAAGGTCAAATTAGCTTAACCAAAAAATAACGGAAGGAAAACAGATTATTAGAGTTACGCTACAGTTGAGTACATGACAACAACATAAAATATTTAATAATGATGGAAAATTATAGTTTATGTAACTAAGATTAAATGAATGCATAATTTATAATATGTTTGTGTGAACTTTTAAGATATATTTGCTTTAGAAAATAAAAATAAATTACTAAAATATAAAATATATTTAAATGAAAATAACTTACTATAAGTATAAAAATATTCTCAGCTGAATAATTTTAAATAGGTAAATGTATGATAGTTGACGAAAGAATATGAAAATGAGAAAGCCTTTAAATACAAATTAAATTGTTACACTCGAAAAATCTGACTTATTTCAATAACTTTCATAATTCCAAAAGATTAAACATATGCAAAACAATAAATTCCATTTTGAATATTCAAAGTAGAATTCAATAGTTTAATTCGAGTTAAACTATTTCCCTTCGGTCATGAACAGTATGTAATACATAAATACCATACATTTTACATTGTATCAGTGAATTGTTACTTTTTAATCAGGAAATAACGAATTAGACTGGAAGTCCAAGCTGAGGTCGCAGTCTGCGGCGTTAAAAGAACTATCTACGATGAGTGAAAAGGTGAAAGTTGTAAACTGGATAAAACGAGTCCTTGTGTGTAGTATTTTATGTTTTTATACGAGACCCTAATAAAAATAAATAAATAACTAGAGAGATGGTTACATTCGTTTTAAGAAGGAGAAGGAAAAGATATCACTTTTTGTACCGTGGTTATCAAGGGTTATCATCTTTACGACATAGACAAAGATACAATTAAAATAGTAAAACATTCCATCTTTTAGTTTGTACCGTCGCAGTACTTTTCTTATCTCCTTTTCTTTTGGTGCCGTGTCATTTCATTCAATCTCCGCAATAATCAGGAACTTTTAAAAGTTTCGAGATCAAAACAAGTCCGTTTCATTTGAACTTTTCCTCCTGTCATGCATTTTTCTGCGCATGCGCCAACGGTGCTTTCAAACACTCGTCACAGCGACGTGTTATCAGATAGGTTTTTCTTCCCTTCCATGCCCACGATTCTGCAGGAAAGTTTGACTAAGAGATGACTGAGAATTACGGGCTTAAAAATTTGAACGGCTTTCAGAGCGAGAAAAAAGTACCCATTGGAAATGATGCTTCAAAAAGTGCTGGAGGTTAGTCAGCGATTCCATTAATTTTTAATGATGCTAATTTTTTTTTTCAACTTATTCCGTATTATTTTAGTAAAAAAAAAAAAAATTTAAAGCACGAATGATGTTATGTATAACACACCTGGATGGATACATAATAAATACTGTATAAAAATATTCATACTAGAAAGAATAATATTTCAAATGTTAGTACAGTTAATCTTTAAATAAAAAAAAGTAGAGGTTTAATATTATATTCAGAGGAATTAAGACTCCGTTCTATTAGCCACTTTGAATTCGTGAACAAAATTTTAATGCTACAAAATTACTATATTCTCTCTCAAATTTGGACTAACTGCATTTATTAGAAAGTAATTAAACGTATCAGAATAATTCTAATAAAACAGCAAAGGTTTTTGAGCGAATATATTTTTCCCCCTATTTTCGCAAATATTTTTGAGATTATTTTAAAGGTTCGTTTACGGTCCCTTTTGGAACTTAAAATAATATTTAAAAAAATTTTGAAAATGTAATTACTCGGAAATATTCAGTATTATTTGCTCTTCCTATTCAAATAAGTTGTCTACGATTCAGGAGGAAAAAAATTCCTATAGGATTTATATTACGTTTTTACGATACCAAATAGATTATTATATAATTTTTACAAGTGATCAATCGCTCATGAATATCTGCTCCCAACAACAGCAGAAGTGAAAATAAATTCAAATTTTAGACATTTAAAGTCATTTATTAATCTAACGTTTACAATTTTAAAACTGTTTATAATTTTTGAATTAATAAAATTATAAAACTAAACATAAAGTGATATAAATTAAGAGAAAAAAGTATTATGATTTTGCATTGCACTAAGCTGTTTGTTTATGTCTCAGAATTGATTTGATAATTAAATGGAAATAACTTATGCTTAACACAAAAGTAATATAAACAATAAATCTTAAAAATTGAAACTAAAATAAAAATATAGTTTAGTATTTTTTTCATTCAATAAGGTTAAATGATGGTACTCTTGATATATATTGTAGGCAAATTCTCTTTATAATTCTGGCTTTCTTTTCGTCTGAGTTGTTTACTTTCGCTAATGCAAATATTTAATATCGTCGAGTAATTTAAAATTTCTGTAAAATAATTTAAACTTACCTTAGCGATTAAGTAAATCCGATGTAAGTGTATTTCTAATTTTAATTTTAGTATAGTTTTTTTATTATTTGGGACAAAGTTTGCTAAAGTTGTTAATCCGGTTGGCCTCCGACATTCGATTTATTATATT
>BMAW01030849.1:0-18870 GCA_019974015.1 Nephila pilipes | reverse complement strand
CTAAAGTTGTTAATCCGGTTGGCCTCCGACATTCGATTTATTATATTATGCAAGATAGCATGACTTGGATTTCTGCGCTCGTCCAGAAGTTTATTTAAAAAGGTGGATTTCAACAATTTACATGCATATTTGAAAATGCTTAGATGTTAAGAGAAAAAATTAGAATAAAAAAATTTTAAGACTTGAGAATAATTAAAAGTTAAGAATTACAAGAGAGTAGGTATGTAAAATCAAGTGAAGAGTAAGAGTTTGTGTTTAAAGAAATTAACTCGTTCTTATAGTCACATTGTGAGGAGATTTGCCGGCCAGTCGAGCAGTGGACACGCCGAGGTTGTGTTTTGCTGTCAAGTGAGTTGAAAAGGAGTTATTCCAAGAGAATGCTTCTTGGTCTTCTTGTTGAGTAATTTGGGGTGTATTTTTCAATTTTCTTGAGGGGTTTACTGTAGACATTGTGTACCTATGTTGTTGAGGAACTTCCTTGATATTTTGACCATGAATTGTTTTATTGGAAAAGTAATTTAGGGCCGCTCCATATTTCGCATATACCAGCTGGCATCGGTATTTTGTCTAATGATGGAATTTTGAGCTTTTTCAATAACATTAATATTGGTTTTTGCAATAAGTTTCCTGACGGGACAAGCATAGATAGTGATAGGTCTGAGAATAAGAGTATATAATTTTGTTCGTGTGATTTAATTTGAATTTCCGAGATATTAAGGGGATGTGTTTTAACTGGCTACTTTTCGAAATTTTTCTTTCGCCTGTGTTAAATGATGTCTGAATGTGAGAGTTTTATTGAAGATCACTGCGATATATTTCGTTTGCTTGGATCAGAGGATTTTAGTTCATGTAGTTAGATGTCAAGGTTTATGTTTGTCCTTTTGGAGGTGAAAAGTACATCTTCAGTTTCACTTTTTAAGGGCTATTTTCCATTCAATGAGCTAGTTATCAAGTGCTGAGAGGTGTCTGTGAAATGCATAGGTGACTGTTTTGGCGGTTTCATAGTGTGTAAGAATTGAAGTGTCGTTAGCATACTTATAATGGATAGGTAATGGATTATGCTATTTTGGGATGCCATTAACGAATAAGCAGAATAAAGATAGAGAGAAAAGGCATTATTCTGGTACTCTTGTAAGGATATTTCTGTTTGCTGAGAGGGAGTTATTAATCTTGACACTGAAACTACGATTAACGGCATGAGTTAATTCGGATGATTAATTTAAGGGAGGTGTTATATTTATTTAATTTATAGATAAGGCATATAAAAATACCAGATACGGTCGAACACCTTTTGTATGTCCATAAATATCGCTCCAGACAAATACGGACATACAGTATTGCCAGACATTAAGGCCAAATATCACTACAAATTTGAGTTTCGTCTATGACAAACATATATACATATTATTGACTTATTAACTGCTATAATCAAATAGGACACTTTCTTTGACTTAACATTTATTCTCGTGCTCTGTAGTCAAATTATGTTTGCTTTTTAGGTTTTATTCCGAACTCGTTTGCTTTCCTTGATTTAAATTTTGATATTTAGGAACTTGGATACTGATTTGAAATTCTGAGCTGTCGATCTCATTACCACGATGAAAAGGGAAAATATTATTAGCAATCTATTGTATTTTTAAATTAATAACGTTAATTTTTAAAATACCTTTTATTTTAATTAATTTCATTTATAATAAAAATATTAAAAAAAGAAACTAAAAAGAAGGAACTTCGTTAAAGTATTTTGATTACAAATCAAACAATAAATAAATAAAAACAGAATAGTAATAAAAATTTAATTAAAATGAAACAAATTAATAAAATCCTAAAACTATGCTATTCAATACGACACGAAAAATATATTACGCCATTAAATGTGCTAATTCTTTTTTCTTAACATGTATTCAATTATCTGTTAGAATTAAAGTAAGCTATAAATTGTTAAATTACATATATTTTGAGTTAATTGTAATTATTGCTGCCGTAAAATGAATTAATTTTTATGTATTGTTTATTTCAATCCAATAAAAAAATTTAGGTAAAATTTATTATATCACATTTTTGAAAATGCCATATTTTTCATTACTGGCAAAAACAAGTATCAAACATATACGCAAAACTTTCACGATAAAATTGTATATGATTAATATTTTTGAAAATTAAGCTCATTTTTGGTGAAAGCAGGTATCAAATGTATAGGCAAAAACTTTTATGATAAAATTATGAAAAAATACTCAGGTGACCGTTTTGTCGCTAACTAAAAAAGCAACTGATGGATCAACTTGATGTCTAAAAGTCATAATAAAATAATAAATTTCAATATTTTTTTTAACTTAAAGTTTTTTTTGATTAACTTTTTGCTCAATATTATTTAGCACATGTAATTCTGTAGAATTACTGTATTCTTTAACGAGAAAATCCCTCTTCAACATTGATTAAATTTGTTACATAATTTGCGATTAATTATGTCGTTAATAACATAATTTAGTCTCTTTGAACCATTGACACCGCTATCAGTTTCCTCCATCTGTAATGCCTCATTTTTATTTCCTTTCGACGACTGTACAACTTTCATTTTTTTTTTAAATAAACATACTTATACTTCTATCAAAAAAGGACAACTGAAAGTACATTCAACACATTTTTAGACTTCACAAAGGTATCTAGGACTTTTGATGCTTTGAACTGACGGAAAAGTAACTTCGCTTCTGTGGATTTTTAAAATGGATTATTTTATGAACGAATACATGAATATACAACGGAATGCATACTTCACAAACGAATGATTTTACTAAATAAACGTACGAGAAACGAATAGTTGCGTGTTAAAATTGTTTTTAATTGCTTTAAAAAGCAATATGTAATATGGAACTGTCATAGAAATTGATATTAATCAGAATTATGCATATAAAGTATGTTTAGAACAACAGAACATTTTTAAGAAATGATACTAAACCTTTTTTTTTTTTTTTAAATTTAAGAAATTAAGCCTTCAGATACTTTTGCTATTAACGTTTACACGTTTTGTTTAATATCGACGCTTTGTTTCATAACGCTTAAAATCACGAGGATGACTTCTAGAGTACAACCTCTTTCTTTTAATTTCCACATCACATCTCAGGACAATTTTATATGAATGCAGAAATAGCGTGAGTACTATTTTATTTCTCGGAATATCAAGGGGATTGGTCGAAAATTAATGATTCTATGGTCATAACCCTTTTTAAATTTGTTTCCGAATTTTCATTATCCCCGTTGTTCGTAAAAGCTACCTGTATCTTCTATGCAATGCATTGTTCACTTTTCCACGTAGTCCATATACCTTTCCATGCACTTGCACCGATGCGTGACTTGTCGGGAAACCCGTCCGAGAGGAATTTAGGTGGTTGTAACGGTCACCAGGATTTATTATTAGGCTTTTTTTTTATCATAATCAGAACGAAAGTGAAATCCCTAAAGGTGATCATACATCTACGGGAATAGTTGAAAATCGAAAGATACGATGACCTTGATTTTCAATTATCAGAACACCAACGGCGCCTGAGAACAAATTTATCAAGTACAATACGAAAAAAACATATGTAGCAAGGTACAACAAGAACTGGGAAAATTGTGTTGCAAATAAAAAAAAAAAGGTTATAGTCATGGAGGCATTATTTTTCGATAAAGCTTCGTACAAAATATTTTCTATGTGTCAAACATTGCTATGAAGTCTGGCCTTATGTTGGAGATTAATATCCACCAAACCAAAATATAGGGAGAGCAGTTAATTTAAATTACACATTTATTTTAGGACTCCACGTGCCAATCACACATAAACAAATATTTACATTATTTACAACTACAGAAGGCTTCCACATAGCCTATATTACAATTTAACCCGCTTTTTGAGGTCAGGAGAAATAACCCGCCTTACGCGGTCAAGATCCAAAGGCATTCTGTCAAATATTACCCATGAACCCGTGCACTCTCACTTACACGAGACAAAGGCGCCTCCTGGCGGGATCCGTGTAATTTATTTCCAACATATTCCCCCCGGATGAACGGAGGTTCATCATCTAGAGAGCACACGGTTTCATGAGCAAGAACATATGTATGAACAATTATTGCAAAACATCAAAATAAAATTCATCATAAGTACAAAATAATCCAATAATAATCATATTCAAAATTGATTAAAGTTTTTCACACAATAAAGTTCAAATCAAAGATTCAAAGTTTAACACTACTCATGTACTACACTTCAAAAAATAATCAAATGTCAATTTATGATTGAACAAATGTTTTAGTTAAATAATTCAAAAGCTCAAATATATTTATTATTCATGTAACATAAATCACCTTGAAGGAAGATTTACCAGAGAGCCAAGCAATTTTATAATTTCAAGATTCTTCTATATCTCTGAATATAATTCAGCCAGGATACCACATTAACCAAATTGTTAAATAACCAAAATATCTACCACACCTTATTCTTCCATTGATTGAAATTAGCCTAGATTTCGAAAAGTCCAAAATCATAAATGAGACGACTAAACACAAAATAGTTATTTTATTTTATTAGTGTACAATATTCTCAGTTTGAGACTTTTGTCTTCAAACGCCGATACTTTTTAAACAATCCTCATATATCTACTCATGGTATTCTATAAACACACACACATTGATATATCAACGTTAGACTCTTTTTTTTCCCTGTCAGCTGTTATTAGATTTGATATGATTATTTAATAACGAAGAATTTAGAAACAACACGAGTGGATATAGGCGATGGATCTCGTAATTTTGCGCCTTGGTGAAGTGACGAGGGCGATACGTGAGCTGGTAGCCCCACTCTCTGAATTTCCACACCATGGCTGTAAGAAGACTTTGAACCTTGACAGATTTAAGGGGGATTCAACCTCCACCTTAGCAGGTTTTTAGTGGGATCAGGATTCAAACCCACGGCTCGACTGAAAAAGTTCCGACCGCGAATTCATGACCATGACTATTTAGCTTGGACGGACTCTCGGCTGTCTTTAAAAACACTGTACAGTTCAAAACTATAAGATTTAATTCACTTCAATTCTTGATATATTTGCATGAATAATTTTAGGAAATCCACTTATTCTCGCCGGGTGAAGAAGAATCTTCAGAACGGAATTAAATCCTACAAAATGAAGCAATAATCATTCCGTTGCTGTGTTGTGGAAGTTTGGAGAGGTAGGTGCCAGCTCTGGTATTGTCCTCGTCACTCGAACGAGGTTCAAAATTACGAGGTACGTCGCCAATAATCATCGTGTTGTTTATAAGTGTGTCTTGGATAAAACCAATCAGTCAAGAAGAATAAACATGGCTTTGTGATGTTATAATTTTACAAATATTTTATTCATTATTTATTGTGTTTATAAATATATATAAATATATAAATTATGCGAGTATCACTTATTATAACGTAACTTTCGACAATGTTAATTTTATATCCATTTTACCCCTTCATTTTCGTAATTATTGCGAAAATATTTTGCTTCCTTATCAGTCAAGACACTATTTATATCTAAATGTGAAAATATCTTTTAAGAGAGGTAACGGTTGATGCTCTTTATTTATAATGATTCAGCATTCTCCTTTACAACTTGTGCATTTCACAAACTCTAATAAACTCATAAAAACAAAAAAGCAAAGCAGAATTCAATAAAAGCGAAAAATACCACACATTTTTCTCGTAATTTCTCCCTCGTACTTGACATAAAATTACGAAATCTGCCTTTTTATAGGTTCTGGAAGCAACTATTTGCTTTTGATACGAGCTATAAAATCCGGAGAAATGATGTTTGATAAAGGATATAATCGTAATATATCAGAATCATTAACTTATCATAAAAACATGGAAAACAGTAGGAAAAAAAACATTTTTCCCCCAATCTGAGCGTTCTTCACAGAATAAATATTTTAAAGCAGAGCAAAATTAATATCGCGTTTCAAATTACAGGAAAAAGAAAGTGCATAAGATGTGATTCTTTTAGCAGCTTACAAAGTTATTCAGAATTGTGTTTCAATACAGTTAAAAGTCTGTTTCAATTTCTGTATATTTCCAAATGTGAGCTTGATCCCTGTATAAGCCGAAAGAACCTCTTTTTCTCTTAAAAAATCCAAAATTTAAATCTCGTATATATGTGATTAACGTAGGACTGAGAAGCAAAATGAGGACTATTGGAAGAATACCCAAGGGAACCGAGTTCACCCAAAGGGTTTAGAGCTACAAACCGGCCCACTGGGAGACAATCATCCCCCGCTCTCAGCGCGAGGGATGTTGGCGACAGATCTCGTAATTTTGAGCTACGGTAAGGGGACGAGGCCGACACTAGAACTGGTATGGCATCTTCAAGCTTCCACACCATGCCAATGGGAGAACCTGGGACCTAGACCAGGTTTCACAAACAGCAGTCCTGCTACATGTCGGAACTTCAGTGGCTACAGATCTCGAGCTCGCCACTCGACGAAAACTATGACGGCCATGAGTCCGCGACCTTAACGGTGGTCGCTGTTGCATTGTGGTCATGGTCGTGAACTCGCGACTAGTCTTTCGTCGAGACATAAGTTCGAGCCTTGATACTACTAAAGACACGCCGTGTAGCCGAAGCTGATGGTCGTCAAATCTGTCATAGTTTAAAGTCCTCCCGTTGGCGTGGTGTGGAAGTTAGGAGAGGGAGGTGACACCTCAGGTGTCGTCCTCGTTCCTTAACCAAGGTTCAAAATTACGAGGTCCGTTGCCATTAGCCCTCGTGTTGCTTCTAGTGCGTCGTGAATAAAACCAATCAATCAACCGCTACCATAACCGCTAGGCTAGCGCGTCCAAAATTCCCGTAATGTAAACCGAAATGAAAGAAGAATTCCTATAACACTCAAACATGTCGCCAAGAAGGCAAAAATGTTACCAAGCTGGTATAACAGATTGAGTGTGTTTTCCAATCAAATCGCCGTAAAAAACACTCCAGACGTCAACAAAGAGGCAGACTGAAAACGTCGTTATGTGTAAAAACGCCGGATTACAGAGAGGACCACAAAGGTGAAGTACCGTATTACGGAGGCGTACTACAATTATTATATATAATATATATATTAAATATATGATGTATGTAAATATAAAAATACATGAAGCACATTTAATGCATATGCACTCCGCAGAATAAGAGATTTATAATGCGATTTGTATAATGTATTCAATTTATGGTAATTTCGAGAATTTAGGCTTAGTAGAGAATATTTCCCCCCATTCTATCGTAAGTCGCAAGAGATAGAGACAACCACCCCAGCGGTACGACGCATGCGCTTGTTCCTGTCGTCGTGAAAGCGTCATTGTTATATACAAACGAAGCTGTCCTGCAGTGAGCAGCATATTTTATTACACATTTCATTTTAACTGAATTATTCCATTTTTTTTTCTAGAGCACAATGTGCTTCCTATACTGCAAGACACAAAACTCTAAACGCACATACGGTATTGTGTAAATTATGTCTTATGAAAATTACATTTTTTTTTAATGTTTGAAAATGTCTTCCGTATTTTGCTTAGGCGTTTGGATATTTAGCAAAAATAGACTTAAGGCTCCCGTCTACCGGCCATTTTGATTTCGTGGACGTAATGTTAATCCTGGGGAATTTTGACTAACGTTCTCAAACCTTTAATATTTTATCTATTTCAGTGCAATAAAGGGCATTTGAAAGAGCAAACAAAATAATAATAATAAAGTGTTCTGCAGAATTACATTTTTCTGCCGAATTTTAAAAATATTTTAACCCTTATTTCAATTATTCGTTTGTGGGTTTTTCGGTTTTAAAAAAATATTTCAAAACATTTTCAAAAATCAGACGAAAAATGTAATTGAGCAGAAACCTTCAATATTTTTTGCGGTTTCGGATGCACTTTATTGCATTCAAATAGATAAAATAAAATTTATTCGAGGACGGTCGACAAAATTCCAGGGGATTAACATTACGTCCAAGAAATCAAAATGACCTTAGACGGGGGTCGTAACAATTCGGTTTAAGGTAAATTTATTAAAATAAAATAAATGCGGAATATGCTGGATATTGCACAAAAAAACAAAGATAAAAGAGTTCAATCAAGCAGGAATGAACATTTTTTGACCGGTAAAGTGCTTATTATATGGCCGTAAGTGAAAATAGCTTTCAAGTCTCGTGAACTACACGTGTTTGCGTACTGGTACGTGAGAGATATGCTGAAAATCGTCCAAATAGCGTCCAAAAAAGAAATTTTTCTGTCATAGTATATGCGTAATCAAGACTATCATTTCGTTTATCAATACGAATTTCTTAAAAAATGAATAGTAAAAGATGACATTTGTGATAATATATATTTTACTACCATAGATGGGAGGAGAGGAAATTTACCTTCTAGACTAAGTATTTTCTAAAATGCCTGAATTGAAGTCAAAGTATCTAAGGCTTGGTTTTAAGTTCCTAAATATCAATACGATTTCGACTTTTTAGAAAACTTCCATGCTTAACTATGTTACTCAATAAAAAAAATTATTTTTCATAGACAAATTCATTTATACTACTTTGTAAGAGAATCTAACATATTTTATAAAGTTTTTTTTTTCCAATTTCATTAGCACAATGTCTACCTGACAATACACTTCAGTGTTTTATATAATAGATGTGAGTGTGTGTGTGGCTAGAACTACTTCTCAAGCCACATACGGCCCAACACCTAAAGCGGTAGAAATACCAAATCACCAATTTGCAGCACCCAAGCTGCGGTCAAGGTTCGGGAGGGTGACCGCTTGACGGTCATCATTCCTTTTAACACCCACCTCCACCTCTCTGCTCCCAATCAATGCTCATGTAATATTCCATATCACTATCCCTTCACTTAATTCATTTATTAGTAATAAATAGATTTATTAAATATTTTAATTCATTTTACTTAAATTGTGCAGCATCCATTTAAAAAAGGGTATTGAAATAGTTTTTAATAAGGTTCAACTCAAGATATAGAGATATAGGCCCATCTGGGTTAGGTGCTCTTGTTTCTCACATTCAATACGAACTACTTCTCAAGTGGTACCATGCTTTTCAGATTTCTACGCGACGCCTCACCAAAATTTTGAGAGAGAGATAATTCATTTTAACTTTACTTTTCGTCATTTTTATTAAACCATAAGTATACTAGGATACCACTTCTATCGACGGCAAAGTCCAGAGGAAAACAGCGACCAAATGTTTTCAAAGAAGTATAGGAAGTGTTGCAAACATTTTTGGGAATAATGCGACGTTAACTTAACAAAATAAAACAAATAATCTTTTCACATACCCACTAAATGCCAAAGATTTCGTGTCGTTCCCTATGTGCGACGTTAATAATCAAACAATTAATCTATCAGATACTCTCCAAAAAAACTTCACGAGTCACTGCGCGACGTATTTCCTACATTATTTAAATTCGACGACATCTTAAAGGCTAATTAAATAGTCAATAAGTTCAAAACTCCAATTACAGATGCGTAAGAGAGTGACAGCACACTTTATTATCTATCAAACAATATGCAAGGTCGCTCTCTCTCTTTCTCTATAACCCCATTTATCTCAGTTTTAATCCTAGTTTATGTTCGAATAATAAAAATTTAGCTTACCAAATCAATCATTCCGATTCAAGCACTTCTCGATTACAGGAATTTCGACTCTTATTATTCTGATAAGGAGTCTTTTCCAACTACTACTTCAATATAAACGGTTAATTACGATGATTCACCCCAATTTACAAATATCAATCAACTTGTTATCCTTTATCTCCCTTTATTGCCACCCATTTTATTTCATTTATTTATCACTACATCTAATTCAATTCATTATACTAGTTATCTTCCTCTAATTTACCTAATAACGATTCATTTTGGTTGAGAAGGAGTTGTAATTTTATGCAATTCAAATCATCAAAATACCCCGGAGGTTAAGGAAAAGAAAACTACGAGTAGCCCAACGCCACAACTGTACCGGTGATATTTTGACTGAATTCGTTCTTGTGAGATAACAGTTCGTGTCTTGGAATCTTATCAATATTCAAAAGTTTTTTTGGGGGGGAAATTCATTTGTGTCCAGTGATTACATGTTTTTATATTTATAAAAATATTTCGATTTAAGCGCATTGCATATAAATAATATTTTTCGGAGTTATTGGTTGTTTTCGACCAAGTGGAAGGGGAGATAGTTAGTGACCTTTGAGCCGGTGGCTGTTTCGAACTCTGGACCAGTGGGTCTGAGGATTAATTGACCAGTCACTTTTTGTAGCGCCTAACCAACCAGGCTAGAGAGATACCTCTCTCGGACTAGTTATTAAGACATTTTAACTTCGGGCATTGTCGTTGAAGAGAATCGCTGCATACTCCTCCTCCAGTATTATAGTGTTGATACGAAGAATAACATTCTTACTTATATTTATGGAGAAAATTGCTTTCTTCGGCCATTGTTGCAATTGATATGCATCTTTCCTCTGTTGAATTGAGTTTTGCTGGGAACAATTTCCATTTGAAGTCATCGTCTGTCTCTAGTTGAGGGGAGGGTCAACACATGCTCTGTAATCGACATTACTGGTTGTGATTTGTGAGCGATTTTTGTAGTTAGACTCACAAAGGCTAGTATTTTGAGTCACGGGCACATGCAACCAGTAGTTTTAGGCTGTGCTGCCATCTAGTGTTCAAGTCCTGAATCACCACTCTGGCATTTAAAGAATTTCTACCCCGTGGAGGGAAGGGGAGAGTTAATCTTGGAGTGCAAGTGGCTGCATCGAACCCTGGACCAGTGATCCTGAGAAGGAAGTTGACCGGTCAATTTTTGATGGGTTAAGAACAGACGTTTTCCTTGGGCTAGTTACTAAGGCATTTTAAATTCTGGCGTTGTTGAAGAAAGTCGCTGCAATTGCATTAAATTAATGAAAAATTATTTATCTACTACATATATATAACAAAAGTAACAAGTATCATTACACTGGAGAAAACAAGAAAAGAAATTGAAGATTGGAGAAGGTTCACATTTTATATGCTGTAGTAGGTGAGCAGAGCTACTTCTCTGGAAGTATGTAACGGGAAGTGTTTATATGTCATACCTTCAGTGGCATCATGGCCTGAAGGTTCAAGGCTCTCGTCTACCGGCCATTTTGATTTCGGGAATGTGATGTTAATCCTATGGAACTTTAATAACGGTCCTCAAATCTTTACTATTTTGTCTATTTCAATGCAAAAAAGTGCAAAAAATAATGAAGACTTCTAAAGAGTCACATTTATCGTCCGATTTTAAAAAATATTTTCACCTCTATTTTAATGATTCGTTATTGAATTTTCTTGTCTTTAAAAAATATTTTCAAACATTTTCAAAAATTGGGGAGAAAATATAGTTAATTCAGCAGAAAACTTCATTATGTTCGCGCTTTCGGGTGCACTTATTTATATTCAAATAGATAAAGTAGTAAAAATTTGAGGATTTTAGCAGAAATTCCATGGATCAACATTACTTTCACAAAATCAAATGGCAGACAGGAGCATAAAAGCAGTCTGGGTAGTTTGTTCAAAAATATTTTGCTTTAGATACGGCTTCGAACACTTTGTTCAATTGTTACCTCTTTCTGTTGAGAAAATATTTGCGTGACCCGGAAATAAAATAGAGAAGCGAATTAAATACAATTTAGTATTAACTAATCATATAAATACTTGTGTAGTCGCAACAATTTTAATGTACCTTTGAATAATACTTTACCATTCATTAAAAAACAAAATTAAGTTTTCGTACCATTGAGATGGCTGAGAAAATTTCTATTAATTAACTTGCGGTGATTCTTTATTTTTACATAATTAGGTGAAGCTTTGATGCTTCAGGATGCAAAGCTGCTTCAACAACTTTCACAGATTAGCATTTTTTCGATTTTACAAGCGCTGCTTCTGAACACATCACTTCATAAAAATTTGTAGCTTATACATTTTAAGTATGTTTAGATTTTATTAAGATATTGGTAATTGTATCATATTTCCGAATCAGCATTTATATGGAACTTTTTGGTCAACTCTAGATTTTAAGCTATATCCTCTGATAACTGGGCAAACTATTCTCGAGGTTTCTATTTAAAAATCCCCATTAACATAAAACATTTTAATTGTGAATTGTTTATGAAGTCAATTTTTTACTTCTCAACATCAAAATTTGAAAGAAAAAAAATTAAGTAAAATCTTCATACGGACATGTATAGCTTTTAGAATTAAATCTTTCCTCTTCCGAGAACTTGTTAGAATCTAGAGGCTAAAATGGAATCCGAAATATAGTTATTACATTTGAGAATCACGACGCTTTTATGCATTCTCGACGCATTTTGTATCGTAGAAATTGTGTAACTATTTTTTGTTTTTTGACAAAGGTATAAATCAAATGTTACACTTACTGACCGTTATTCGTCTGTGTCGTGTCTGTGATAGCCTAGTTTTCAAGTTTTCATGGTTATGAACTTACGACCGACATTGTGCCCCCCGAGTGCCGATGCTACTACAGACCTGCCACATAGAGTGTTACATCTATCAACGTTCAATTTCTTCACATGGTATGGAGTAGAAACTTGGAGAAGGGTATCAATTCGGAAGTCGCCTTAGACACTTGATGAATGTTCAAAAGGCACGAGGTCCGTCGGCAACGGCACTCGTGTTTTTTTTTTTTTTTTTTTTTTTTTTTTTTTTTTTTTTTTTTTTTTTTATCTTTAGTGGGAAGCTAATAAACCATCCATCAACTCCGTCTGTGTCATAAATCACGTGCGTCTGTCTAGATCTCGTTTTGAAATAATATTTTTAAGCAATCTCATATTTCATAGTCAAAAACACAAGACAAATTATTGATGTTCAATCTCATTTGCATCACTTTTTGCAGCGTCAGTATTAATTTGAGCTAAAGAAAAAAAAAAGCGCAGAAAAGATGAGTCATTTTCAAAACAAAAATACGAAAAGCAAAAAGCTCTTCTTTTAGAAGTAAAAATTTAAATTTCGCTATTTATTATTTTCAAAATAAACGCTAACTTCGAAAAATATTGAAATACCTCAAAAAATTTTAAATAATAATTGTGCGAAAATTGCTCATTCTTTCAATGGAAGCCTTTATAATTTAATGATAAATGTATTCCGCAAGGCAAAAACTATTCTACAGGAAATAATCTTAGCTAAATATTAGAAAATTTAATACATGACCCGAATTAGTTTCCTAATATCCCGAAATACAGTTAATAGAAATGCATGCAATATTTAAGAGAATAACTTTTTGCTGTCATTGTAGACTAAAATAATTAATGAAAAAAAGCTAACTTTCTTACGTAATAAAACATTTTGTTTATTTATATTTGGATAAAAAAAAAGTTTATTAAGGAAAACCGAGGCACAAAAATGTTTCCAATTTTTCATTTTTTTTTTAAAAAAAAAAAAAAATTGTTGTGAAATGATAGAGGATGCTTCGCTGATTTTGTAGATATATTTATTTGTTAGGACAACTTGACAAACAGAACATTAAAAAATTGGATTTTAAAATTATAAATACACGAGCTACATCATGGAGAAAAATAAATGTTTTGAATTTTTTTTAATAATGTAGTTTTTTTCTTTTTTTTTTTTGATTCTAAAAAAAATTTCCTTAAAAAATTTTCTTTATTCATTGTGATAATAGTTTGCACATGAGGAAGTGAAGCTACTTTCTATACAATTAACGTTATTTTTTAGTAATCGCCCATAAATTTGAAGTATTGCACAATATTTCTATAAAAGGTTTGATAAATTTAAATAATAAAGTTCAAAAAAATTTCGTAAGATTTTATTTTTGAAATTATACCCAAGTTCAATGTACAGAACGTTATTTTTATAAGTACTGAATGTTGTAGAATTTTCGCAAGATATACGTATTTCTAAAAGCAACTATAAGACTTCAAAATGCAAATGCAACTATTTATTATTAATTACTCCCGTGTATACATTTATGCTTATAAACGGTATTTCCATTGCAATAAACAGCTATACAAATTCAGAAATATACAGATATCGTAATGTTAAAATATGGCTAACATCGTTTTTAAATAAAAAAAAAAAAAAAAAAGAGGAAGGTTTATTTAAACTTGGCACAAAATAAATTCATTTTTCTTTGCCGGAGGACTCCCATATACCCGCCATTTTGATTTCGTGGACGTAATGTTAATCTTATGGAATTTCGACTTTAATTCTCAAATTTTTACAATATATATTTGATCTATTTCTATGCAATAAAATGCATCTGAAAGACCAAAAAATAATGAATGCCTCTGTGGAATTAATTTTTACATCCGAATTTTAAAAATATTTTTACCTCTATTTTAATGATTCGTTTGCGAGTTTTTCGGCCATTAAAAAAAATATTTATCAAAATCGGAGGAAAAAAGTAATTCCACAGAAACATTCATTATATTTTGCTCTTTCAGATGCACTTTATTATAGATATGAGAATTGAAGTCGAAATTCTGTTGGATTAACATTACGTTCGCGAAATCAAAATGGTCGGAAAACGTGAGCCTTAAAGAAGTTATTTCAGAAATCTTGTACTTCCAATGAGCATTAAAACTATACTTTAGAAACACAATGAAGAGAATCAATACACATATATTTGCACCTGCTAGCAGTCAAAATCCGTTTCTAAACACTACCTCTGTATTAATACAAGGTCACGCAGAGTTGTCGTGCTATCAATTCAGTAACATCGTGTCAAATGTTTCTTATGGGTTTTTTTTCCAACATTTTTTCCCTATTCATTTGTATGAAACCGAGTGTTGTTCCATGCGCACTCAGATATGTCAAAATTGAGTGTGAAATCCACATCATGTACATACACACACAATCTCTGTATTCAATATTATACATCTTTATTTTAAATTCACGTTTTTAGTGACACTTGAAGCGCCTTGACAAGTAAAACGTGAACATTTTCTTGTAATCAACACGCGAGCATCGCATTAAATCATGTCCACATTGCGGTAATATTAACATTTTCATCTCATTGCGTATTGTAAGTGTGTAAATGAATTTTTAAGAATACTTAAATAAATAACAAATAATTTCTGAAAAGGGTTCATATCTCTAATTTGTTTTTAAGAAATAGGTTCTAACAAAGTGTTCAATAAATATATTTTACTCATTGTGCGTTATTATCTAGTTAAAGTTTGACAGTTTTATGTAATTTATCAATGGGTCATTCGACCACTTTTCAAATTTATTTATTTATTTATTTTCATTTTGCGGCAGCAATAATTACATCTAGGTTACAATATGTCCAATTTAATAATTTATAGTTTGCTGTAATTTTAATATCTGAAAAGAACATAATTGTTCACTTCGGTATTTTATCGTTTGCTTTTATTTTAAAGTTTAATTAAATAATTCAATAAGTATTTTTAAACAAAGATTAGCCTCTTTGGTAGATAAATCTGTTCCATACAAAACTTTCATATAACATTTTTTTTAAATATATTTATTTTTTATTTTACCACGTCAGTGACATAGTTTGTGAGTAGAATTTAACACGCTTTACTTAATATTTTGTGTCAAAAAAATTTCTTAAATTCTTAATAAATCTAAAAGCTATATCTCTCTCTTCTCTCCCAGCAAAAAAAATCACCAATGACGTCGTGTGGAAGTTTGGAAAGGGAGGAGCTAGCTCAGATAACGTCTTCATCACTTGAATGAGATTCAAAATAACGAAGTCTGTCGTTAATAGCTTTCGCATTTTTTTAAAATGCTATGTTAACTAACAATCACATCGTATAACATCCCACTCAAAATAAATATAACAATAACAGTTCCTAAGACAAAACTTTCAAATCTAACAGTTAGTATTTGAAAGATAATATGCATCAACTTTTTTTTTCTTTCCGGAATTTTGTAAATTTGTAAACACCATCAGCAATTCATATCAAATGAAATGTTTAAAATGTTGAAGTTTATCTTTAGTATAAGTTAAAATGTATGTTTTTTCTCACATGGATGAAATTGAAGGATTTTTGCGACGTGTATTCGGGTGTCTCTTGATCGTCCAGTTACTCGCATTAAGCACTTTTATTCCCGTCATTTTAGTTGCAATTTGTGAAAGAGACTCCCCCGCCCCCCTTCTTTGGGAGGAAAGTTGCTTTTACTATTGACAAATTTTCTGAAAGATGCTAGACGAGTTTGTTTTCCCAGCCATTAGTGCAATCGATTTACATATTTTATTCCTTTGAGTCTCATCTGGAAAGGTTTTCTTTGATGCCATCCGTAGAGATAGGCATTGAAAGGATAACCTGTTCTTTTTAACCAATTATTCATCTGAAGTGCGAAAACTCCCAGCTCAGTGCTCCGCCAGAAACATAGACTTTGTTGTATAGAAATGAACCGGAGTTATTTAAGTCATGCATCCAAGAGCACCGCTGGTAGTTCCTCTGTTTCATTTTTAACTGTTGAAGGCTCCCAGTTCTTTTCTTCTTTTTCTGTTCACTCAATCTGTTCACTGTTCTTAGCTCTTTTTTTCACATATTCCTTCATATTCGAGTTTATTCTCTTTTTTATAATGTTTTTCTGTATTTCACTTGGTTTGTGTGTGTCATCAAATTTTCGATCGTTAATTTAACCAACTTCTCATCAAGCTAGAGCTCTGAAACTTTGGGAATCGTTCTTATTTGCTTAACAAGATATTTGCGACAAGTTTTAACTCATATTTCAATAATTTTTTAATAACGTAGTTTTTGTAGTAACGTGATGCGTACTACAAAACTAACTAACTAACGTAGTTTTTGTAGTGTAAGTTCTATGGAAGATATATTGAATTACGAAAAGAGAGTGATCTTAAAGACGAGAGAGATATGAGTTTTTTACAAAGTTTTCACTATAATTTTTTTAATAAAATTTGCCACCATTTAAAAACGTTGTTTTAAAAAACGTTGTTTTTTTTTTATCTCGAATTATTATTTATGCTGTTTTTAAAACTTCTTACTATTTCTCCCTGTAACAATCTCTTAAAATTAGGGAGAAACTAATCTATTATTTATTATTAGTAATACTTGATTTATTTCGAGTTTGTAAATATAAATAAATACTCATATTGAGATATTACTAAGAATACTTTATTTTCTGATGATAAAATTAGAAAATTATGTTCTGTTTATTAATTTACTACGAAATATGATTTTTTTAAAAAAAAAAAAAAAAATCAAACACCTCGATCAATCAAAATTATTACTGAGAACATATCTAGTAATTCTATAGCATTAAATTCATTTGCATACATTTGAGACGATGCTCGCGGAAAGTTAAGAATAACTGAACTAAAAAACAAAATAAAAAAAATATTATTTAAAAATGAACAAGAACAGAGTATGAGCAGCTCATCTTAATGAACAGAAATTCCTATCCCTAGTAACGGTTAATCTCCAGTTTTGGTGATGGATCTGTTCGATGTTTGTAGCCTGATTTATCAGTCAGTATGAGGCAATTTTGTGATAGGGTATATTCAACAATTAGGGCTAAGCTAGGATGTACTGTCACCTAGTGTTGGCGCCAGCACTTCCCTGTTAGCGAATATTCAGATTCGCCAAGCGTTCAGTGAGCCACTGGAATAGCATAAGAGGAAGGAGCACAAGCGTCTACAGCTCGCACTCTAAGACATCAAAGTTAAATGCAACTCCTGGCGCCATCTATTACTTAAAGTTAGAACCTCATTACATCTTTTTTAACTTTACAATTATCCCCCCCCCCTTAACCTTGGATACTTATAAATCAGGTCACAGAGATTTTTATTTTTGACACAATAAAGTTTGCAGGTTATCCCTAAATACATATTATCCCATTTAATGAGATCACTGCAAGGTTTTTAAGAGAAATATTTGGTAAATGGGTATAGCTAACAATAACTACAGTTTAAATCAAAATATATAGAGAGTGCACTACATCAAACTTTAAGTAAATGATCATGCAAAATAAAATATTTCATTTCTTTTGCTGTATTTTTCATAAGAAATTAAATATAATTATTCACAAATGTACATATATAATTATCACTGTATAATATTTTTGTGATCTACATTTAGAAAAATATTAATGTAAATAGCTACTTAAAAACTACAGTTTATTTGATGGGTTTTTCCAACATACAAAAATTCTAATATAATTATTATAAACGTGCATACCTATGAATGTCATATCATGTGTGTCTTATATAAGTTTATTATAAAATATGATCAAACTCTTCATTGTTTTATTTAGATATAAATTGTTATGTGAAGGATGTGTTTCCATTTTTTTAATGATGTTGCTCCACGTCTTACTAAAAATTTACTTTTTGTTTCCTTTTCTGTTCCATTCTTCCATTCATTAAATGCTTCGAAGTTAATAAAAGCCAATTCAACATTTTCTATTTTCACATCGTGTACCTCTTGAAAATGTAAAAGCATTTCCTCCTTGGATGATTCGTGTGTACACAGAGCTCACTTTCTTCTTAATTCATTTATATTTTCCACATCATGCATTTTTCGCATATGGAAACGTAAATTGTAAATATCATTATATTTACAAGTACAAAGATCAGACTGAAATTTGTAAATCTTTGAGTCTCTAATATTCGGCGCTAAATTGTTCGCTTGTCCCGGATGCTTTCTATTAGCATGCTGTTTTAGCGTTTTGTAACCGTTGTATCCCTTTTTACAGGCAGAACACGGAAATTTTTTTTTTCTGAAGTTTCTTCTACAGAAGACATTATTAACGGAGATTCAAGATCCACGGACTTCATTTATCTCTATTCTTACGTAAAAAGGATAGAGATAAATGGTATTTCTCATTTATCTCTAATGATAATGGTATT
>BMAW01030847.1:0-26544 GCA_019974015.1 Nephila pilipes | reverse complement strand
GAATTTATCATCTCCACCATTTCGCCGATGGGATGATAAATAGTTTGGAAAAACCAATCTTCCCATTGGTAAGATTTCGAAATTTCATGAGTGGGTCACCAGATCAATTGTCGTTCTCGTCACTTGTTCGAGATCATTATTTTTGGTTCTATGTTACCAAAACAATCGAAATGTAAGAGAAAATTTACTCTTACCTGTATAGTCCCGGGTTCGATCTGTGGATGTGGCCGGAGAGCATTTCTACTTGTGAAAACATTGCACCATTCGGTTTTCTATATTACTACGTTTATTCCATTAAATTACAAGTTATATATCAGTTATATGCAAGTTATGTACAAAGTCATCGTTGATTTCACTTGAGATTGCGCTTTTAAACTAATCCGAACAAAAGATGGTTACATAACTTCTCCTTTCGCAGAGGAGCATGGGAAGAAAGGCTTGTCATACCATCATCACTGCGCATGTCTGCGAAAAGGTTACAAAAAAGAGCACGTGATGAGCGGGATTCCCAACAATTATTTTCGTGGTCCGTCATCAATAGCTCATGTGTTATTTTAAGTATGACTTTAAAAATACGATCAATCAATGAAATAATTTTTCACTCTTTGTAAAGTACTTAACATTAAGGGTTCGAATTTCCGAAAAAGGAAAATATAACTTATACTTCTTTCAAAACAATTACCGCTTCTACAATCATCATCATTTACAGTAAGAAGTGTCACTATTTCAAAAGATATCATAATATTTGATAAAATTTTGACGAACAAGAAAGATTGAAAGAATCACTTTCATTTTGGTAATCATTAAAATTTGTTAGACATCTCAATTCGCGAAAATGACTTTTTGTCCAATAATTCTGAGATCTCTGTTATCTGAAGGCCTCGGTCCAATGGAATAAATTGATAGGTTTATGAGCGATGAACTTTGAAGCAATACGTGGATGGTTGGAGAAGTAATTTTGTGCTTCAGTAAAGTGACAATGACAACAATAGCATAAGTACTTCTGTCTCCAAGCCTCCTCAAATCTCCAATGCAAGAATATTGAGACTAGAAAATTTAAACGTGTCTTATCCCGACTACATAACATGTTTTAATGGAGTCATATCTATGTCTCACAACTCAATGGAAATAAACTTAGCCATGAAATTGCGATTATAATTAATGTCGTGTAATTTTATTTCTTAAACTCTCATTTACGATTATACAACACGTTAATATAGAAACGAATGTTATTTGTATTGATAAAAAAACGATTATAGATAAATACAAAATCATTAAACGAATATACTTAATTATTTTGTAATGATTTTATAACTGCAAAAATAAAATTAGTGTGCTGCTGAAATTGAATGTGAAACATCTGATACCTGTTAATTTTTTTACGCGATTAATATAGAATAATTGACATGTTACAAACAACAGACATTTTAATGAAAAAAATTAACTGGATGGAAATTTATCTGAATTAATATGTTCTTACTAAATTTTAACTGGAAATAAAACTTTCATCAAAAGGTAGGTACTTAGGAAACTATCTAAAATTCGACATAAGTATTTAAATTCCCTGATAGAATGTGTTTGGTTGTTTTCAAGGGAAGATAAGAATAATGTTATCAGTAAGGGTTTTCACACTTTTAATACACTTATAGCAAATTATGCAAATTTATTACACATTTTAATAAAATTTTTGTAGATTCAAATAAGTGTTGAGATAAAGAAAATTCATTTTAAAACAACTCAGAAGTACAGTAATATATTGAGATAAATTTTAAGACCCCCCACATGCACCCATAAGAAACAGTAGATAAATATTCCTTATAAATCACATTTTAAAACCCTTATAAAAAACAAGAAATTGTTGAATATTGCATTACAAATTACATTCATTCCTCTTACAAAATCATCTCGTTTTAGTAAAGCATATTTTTGCAATATTTCAATTAATACATTTAGTTTAGTATAAATATACAAAACATAATGCCAACATAAAAGAGACCATTCCTCAGCAATTATAAGTTAATTTTTCAGGTGATATCATGTCGTAGCCTTTCTGAACATAATGGGAAGACGTACCATTTGAGGTTACATTTTCGCAAAAACTTCTTAAATGTTTCGCATATAAATTTCTTTTCCCATTTTTGAAAGTACTACTTTGATTTATACAACAGTTAGTCTACAAAATTGTATATATTATTTCATATTACTATTTTTTGTTACGTTGTGTAGTTACTAATTAAAATAAAATTACTTAATATGTATCGTATCACGCCTCTTACACTCATTTGGTAGCGGAGGGAGCAGGGCGCAAGCCCACTGCCATGGTGATTGAATTTTTTTTTTTTTTTTGAGCATTGCAGAAGTTAAAATGATGTAAGGGTATCCTCTGAACAAGATGATACAGACTTAATTAAAATGTTCATTTTTTTACATATTCACTTTTGAATGTAATATATATTGCATAACTCTGAGAAACCTTTACTGTTAATGATTTTCTTTCGTTTCACATGTCATCATAAAATATGTAATTTAAATGTACTGCACTCAGAAGATATAGCATTAATAATTATGACAGACATTTGCAACGATGTGTTAAAGCTTTATTAACTTTTAATTTTGAGATTTTCTACGGAACAGAAATTTTAAAAATATCTAATAGAAAAACGAATAATAATTTTTGCTTACCTACCTTACGAATTCCTAATATACTTACTTATGTTCCTAGATGCAGGCAGTCTTTCATAGCTTAAACTTTTAGTAAATGAAATTTTAGCATCTGTAAAATGTAATAAATATTAAAATGATATATGATGCTCTATGATGCGTTTTATTATTTAAAATAAAATATGTTCTTGCGACTGGTGCTCTTAACCTTGTTATGAGGCTGTGAGTTTTCCTGTCTGGTGTTTCAAATATTATCCAGCACTATATAAATCTATCACCTCTGAAATAAAAGATATGTGATTTGACAATCTGTATTTTTTTAAATAATAATGCAATTTCCATTCATTTATTTCGTAATGGTCTTGTCCTTATGTTTATGAAAACAGATCCAGATTAGAGCATTTTCTGAGAAAGAACATTTCATCAATATTATAGTTATATTTTGACTTCTCTCTGTAGTGTATAGAACGGTGGTCTCCTACATTTCCCGAGCCGTATGTCATTCCCAATTTTCAGAATCCCCCATTGCCATCCGCTTGATCACTATATATAAAAAAATCATTTGGTATAGTCTATCTATGTTTACACCTTTCTTAATGTTCAAAATTGCTATATTCCAAAGTTCAGCTTAAACTAGCAATTACAATTTACAATTTGATTTAAATTGTTATTTTTGCTTAGATATTGAAAGTTTATTAATTAATAATTGTTCCATGAGGATATATAGATTTAGTTCTTCTGAAATTTCAGAAATGTTACTATTTATATTATTATGAAGAAAACTATTCCATGAGGCTCGATCTGACATTTCTAATCTCGAATCCTTTGGTTTTAATTATTTCTTAATTGAAAAAAAAATGATTATTTTGTAACCAATTCAATGGAATATGAGTGAGCTGTGAGGTATGCATATATACCATGGTACAATAAAAAGTTAACGAGTTCATTTATAAAAAAAGTGTGTCAATACAAGGTGAGATTTTATAATCCCCCTTATCTCAAATTAAAATTAGAAGCTGCTGTAAAAACTCTGTAAATTGTGTTACTTTTATCCTTATATATTAAGCAGCTATTTTATCTCAGTAAATTTCAATGAAGAAATCTTGAACTGTTAAGATAAATCTAAAGGTGAGTGTCAAGTTAGATGCAAGTTGTTTCTGTTCATTTCTTGATTGTTTACTTTTGGTAAGTTTTGATAAGATGACAGAATTAATCTGATTTGATGGTACTGTAAACGCTTATGGTCAAAGGCCGAAGTGTTACCTCTAAATACGACGTTAAATAGAATCCATTTGAAATTAATGTACTAATAGCATTGCAATTTAGAAAATAATTAAACATTTTTCACAGCATATTTTTACAGAATTTCATAACATACTATTCTTGAAAGTAAATATTTATTTATCATTATTAGATTTTAAATTAATCGATGCTCTTAAATATAAACCAGGCTTAATAAGAAGGAATGAAAACCGTTAGCCTTTACCCAATTCCGGGAGTTCACGGATGGTCATTGATTTCATCGAATAGTGGCTTCAAGCCTGATATCACAAGGCATCCTTCATATAGCAAGGATCACGCATGTTAAATATGTAGGGAGTGCAATTCATCTCGATGGCGTATTAACTAGAAAGGTTTGGAGAAGGGTGTGCCTTATTGATTGCCGTCCTGGTCCCTTAATAGATATTAAAAACTAATAGGTCTGACGCAATATTTCTAGTGTTGCTTTCAAATGCTTCATTTATAAAATCAGCCAGTAATCAAATTAGAAATAAAAGTTTAATCATCAAAGCATTACAACACAGTTATTCAGTTTTATGGTATCTCGTCTTTAAAATGATGAGTAAAACTTTGAACCAGAATAAATTCCAGTAGCTGATAGAGATGAAAATTTCTTCAAGTTTCTGTACAATTCAGTCAGTAAATTTTAATGTCCATTGAAAATCCTCCAGGAACCAAACTCTATTTTATAAAGATGAGAGAAAAAATAGTACTTTGTTCACATTTTGTACTTGAATATGTATTGGTACGAGAGCTTATCCTCTCCTAAACGACTGATGAGGCATAAGATTCTTGTACCGATACGAACCTTAACCCTTTCGTTACCGGAGGGAGAAAAAAGAAGTGCTTCTCTGGGCCCGCGGCTTCTTACTGCGGAGTGACTCGCTGTGCCCAGATGATTTGAGATATTAAGCCTAATGCGCGAAAAGAATTCCTCTAAAATCGACTATTTATTTGGTATTTACATATGTTACTTAAAATGCATTAAATTTAATATATACAAAAGAAAAAAGATTTAATCGAAAAATGAATGTTTTATACATAAAATCACATAAAAAATCATACTTTTAAGAAAATACAAATTATATTTACATATGTGTAACAAAAAATTCATGGTGTAAGGTTGTACCATTATATGGAATATATAGATATAAAAGATAAATCTTATTTTATTGTATTGTATATTTATAAAAATAAATCAATCCATAGTAAAGCGTTACATGTCTTACACACATAATTTGAAGCTTTATGCAATATTTTGAGCAAAGGGCACATCTCAGCCCCCCCCCCTTTTTTTTTTACTCTAATGTCTATGTACAGATTTGGATTACTTTCGATAACATTACTGTCAGATTCATTTATTATTTCGCAAATCTCAGTATCAGATAAATACTTTCTTTTCGTCATGACTGTCGCTACAAATAAAAACCAACCCAATGAAACGAAAAGCTGAGAACATCTGCTACCAAAAGCATAAAGGGCCATAAATTCTCCTTCGAACTTCTAAGATGCAAGAAAGAAAGAAAAAAGCAAACCGAAGGCAAGTGCACCCTTAAATTATGTCATTACATTTAAAGAGCCGCGTCGCAACACGTGCTTTTAACAATTACCCCACCCCTGGTAACCAGAAGAGAGATCCAAGGCCATATCACCACGGTCAACACTCCAAATACCCTTTCTATTAGATTTCTCGGTATTGTAACGCCATATAGTAACATTAAAAAAAATCAAATAAAACGTTCTCATCAAGCGTATCTCTATTGATACGTTGGGCCGTAGAAGACACTCACGGAGCGTATCGCCCGTGATACGCTGGGCACAGGAGAGCCAACACCAGCGTATCGCCTGTGATATGCTGGGAGCGAACGGGTTAATGTAACTAAAGACCCGCCGGTAGCCGAAGCTCATGCACGTTAAATCTGTGGATATTCAAAGTCCTCTAGATGGCGTTGTGTAAAAGTATGGAGAGGAAGATGTCAGAACAGGTGTCGTCCTCATCACTTGACTGATGTCCGAAATTGCGAGATCCGTTGCCAATAGCCCTTCACCTAGAGTATAATTCTAATATTTTAATCGATCTTATTGCTGAACATCTGGAACGGCTAAGGCTGGAAATCTCCATTGAGAAAACCGCCTCGGTTGTGGCTAGAAGCCCGTCAATCCACAACAAGGGAGTTCGTGGTGGCAGCGTCTTTAGTCGAGACCCAATTTTTAAACTGAAGAATTCCTTCATAAAAATTTGTAAATTTTATAAATATTTAGGAATTCTAATTGACTGCCGGCTCTCCTGGAGTCCCCACATTAATTATCTTAAAGAAAAAATTTATAATCTCTCACTAAATTTTAATAGAGTATTCTTCAATGATTTTAATTTCAATAATTATAAACTGTGGTACTTATGCGTTATAGAACCTATTATTGTCTATGGTGAGGGGGTTTGGGGTGATGACCTAAACTCCTCGCAAATTACTAAGCTAAACTCTATTCAGAAAATTTACCTTTTAAAAATTACCAAGGCCTATAGGACATATCCCACTTCTGCTTTACAGGTGATTGCTGGTGTTCCACCTATTCATCTGACCATAAAATTTCATTTTCTTAAGTATCAAATTTGGAGGCGGCATAATCTAAACTTTTTTCACCTAATTAATAATATCCCATTTGATTCAAATATCTGATTGAGAACTGTTCGTCCGGAAAAACGAATTCTTTTTCTTAACAAATTTTCGGGACCCTCCGAGTGGGAAATTTACACCGACGGATCAAGGATCGGGTCCGAAACTGGTTTCGCCGTGTGTGTCTTCCACCGGGGTGTCCTAAATAGAGTCTACATGTTCAAACTGAATTTTTATAATTCAGTTTTTCAGGCCGAGCTTTCAGCAATCGGATTTGCCGTTTTGTGGGCCGTCTCTCATAACTTTAAAGTTTCTGTTTACTCCGACAGTTTATCCTGTATATTGCTACTGCAGAGTACTAGAAATAAATCGGCTTTTATCAATACCATTAGAGAAAAATTAACGACTTATTCTGATTTTTACAACTTACACTGGGTTCGGGCCCACTTCGGAGATTATTGTAACGAAATTGCCGATTTCTTTGCAAAACTCGCTATCACTTATGGTGAGAAAATGAATGTCCCTGCCCCTCAGTCTCATATAGTTATGACCTTAAAAAATAAGCTTCTTTCTGAATGGGAGGTCTGGTGGTCAACTTGTAATAATAGTATTCGGGTTCAGTCATATATTCCTAGACCAAATTTGAGTTTTTATACAAATTCTAGTTTTATTACTTCCTTCTTAACCGGTCATGGTCCCTTCATTTCTTATTTAAATCGTTTTAATTTAAAAAGTACAAATTTATGTCTCTGTGGCTCTGTTGGAGATGCTGACCACTACGTTTTCTCTTGCCCTTTTACCAGAGATTTTCATTTAAAATGTCCTGTTATTGAAGCGAAACCTATTTGGCTGAGGTCCATGTGTGAAAATCCCTACTTACATTCTAAGCTTAAATCCTGTATACTCACGGCTCGTAAAATTAACCAACAAATTTATTAATTTTTTCAAACTTTTATTATATTTCTCAATATTTTTATCATCCCTTACCATGTAGCTATAATTGTATGTCTTGTATATGTGTTCCCACCTTTGCCTAATACTTAATTTTTGTTTACGAGTTTGTGGACGTTTTTGTATTGTGCTATTTAACCTGTTGTGTATCTAATTTCTGTGAGAAAATTTCAACTGTTTCTTGTGTTTCTGTCATGTATATTTTTTGTTGTGCAAATACCTTGTACATTTTGTTTAACCTTTATTTCAAAATTATGTAAATCTTATGTTATTTTGTCAATAAATGCTGAGTGCGGGGGTGATTGTTTCCCGGGGGTCCAGTTTGCAGCTCTAAACCCTTTGGATGAGCTCGGTCCCCTTGGGTACTCTGCCAATAGCCCTTGAGTTGCTTCTAGTGCAAAGTTAATAAAACCAAACCAAACCCACATACCAGTTATTGCCGCATGATCCTTCGATACGTGATCCTAGAAACAGCTAGGTCTTCTTAATCTTTTTGGATTATTATGTTCCAAAAGTGTCTTATATCCGTAATTTCGATTCAATATCACTTTCATACAAATTAAGAAAAATAAAATATTAGAGTTTTAAGTATATCAATCTAAAGTAAAAATTAATAATATAAAATACAATCTTCTTATCATGAATTCTTTAATTACGAAAGCGTTTCCACTCCTGACTACGAAAAGCTGTGAATAAGAGTAATATTTTAAAGTACTATTGAAATATTTCTGTACATCTAGAGTTTTAAGGAGAAAAGTACATGAAATATATTTCGGTATTCTTGGCTTAGACTGTCTATTATCAAGAGTTTTTTTAGAATTATAAATTTAAAAAAAAGGATATATATATATATAAAAGATAAAACATCATTACGGGCAAATATTCTTTCATAACAAGCATTGCGCAACCTTGTGTTCATCTGGGTAAAGATCTGTGTCTGTTAGAAGCTCCAATGAAATTTGTATCAAATGCTGAGGAATTGAGATTCTTCTGGAGTGTGAGTGTATATGAATTTAAGATAGCTCAATAGTATTTTTAGTATAAAATATTAAGAAAAAAGTAGTTGTGCTATGCTAAATACAATCAGTAGGAAATGCATTTAATGCTTCTTTACAGCTGGTTAATACATTTTTTCTGTAAATTTCTGAAAAAGATAAAGAATATTTTAAATACATTACATTTAATTAATAATAAATAATGTAAGCATTAATTAAACATAGTGCGAAAATAATTTTATACTATTAATAAGGAATAGTATAATTTAATATTTTTACTCTACCCTTTCTTCATTGCTCATTTTTTGAAAACTTTCAATAAATCAATATATATATATATATATAAAGTAATGAGTTTTATTTTTTTCCCATTACTGCAAAAATTGTGATAAAAAGAATATAAATACAGTGGTGTTCAAAATTGAGAGAATTTTCCGATTTCGTCGATTATCTCAAAGACTATTGGATAGGGTCGTATAATACAAAAGGGTAGATATAATACAAAATAGGGTCGATATAATACAAAACAATAACTATTCGACAGATTTAATACACGCTCATGATTGTGCCTAACACTCACCCTAGTCAAAAGGTAATATGCGGTGCTTAAAACCAAGGTTGTACTGGATTGAAGAAACCGGGAAAGTGTAATATCATATCGATTTATCGTGCATTAGCCCCGGCTACACGGCGGGCCTTTGGCAGCCAAGGATCGAATCTGTGACCGAACGAGCGCCGCCAGTCACGAATCCGAAACCATGAAAACTAAGCTACCGTGGCAGCACGTTATCTATTACTCTCTAACATTTAAAAATCTAAGAGCTCGAAGTTAAACACTCTATCTTTTGAATCTCTAATAATTAATGTAGATGATGAAATAAATACCAATCCATTATTAAATGTTCCGCAATCATCATCGTTGGGTTTCCAAGCCTTTCCTTGCTGTAATGTGGAAATTGAAAGAGTACAGATATTATACAGTATTCCTAATTTTGCTGTCAATTAAGTTGAGTATTGCAATACACGTCGCCAATAACTATCGATTTGTTACCTAAAAATCAAATTTATATACCTAAGTAATTCATTTTTTAAAATTATAACTCATGGAAAACAATATGAACCCTTAGAGGAAATAATGTTATTCTTCATAGGAAAATATATATAATATTTAATATCACTTCGAATATAGCATTTTAGAATTCGGATTTCGTTTCCCTGAATATTTAATTCTTAACTTAAATTTAGTTTTTTTTCACCTAAAAATCTTACTTTTTATCATCATAACTTTAACAGTGTTCTTTAGTGCTTGATGCTTATGATTAAATGTTCTTTGATGTTGTTACTACTATAACACCGAAAAAATACTGTAAGCAAAATACCCTTTAATTTGAATCCTAAAAAAATTAAGCCAGCAACTTAGCTTTCATTGACATTTTCAAAAGTTTCATAATAAATAAACTTCCTTTCCTAATCCTCCTAGTGGTGCTGCGATGTGGAAATTAAAACTCATAACTTTCTACTGTTTACGTAATTTAGGTTCAAAATTGCAATACTAATAACCTTCGTATATTTCCACAATAATTAAATCACTTTTATATACACACTACATTTACTTTTTAAATTATTACTCATAGAAATTACAATGAGTTACTTTAGGTAAATAATTATTATTAATATTATAAGAAATTATGTAATATTTAAGATTTCGTGAAATATACTGTAGGCTTTTGGAATCAGCTTACGGAAGGTGTAAACATTTTAAGAAAATTAAACTGGAATTAAAATTTTCACATAACGGAATGAATATAAGAGTATATAAAATCCTACATCACTATTTAAACTCCCTAAATGTATGCGCTTTTGTTATTAAAGTTCAATGATAGAATTAGTAGCATTAATTCCCAAGTATGAAACTATATGAAAGTATAGCACATTAATATTTCTTAGGAATTTTATTGTAGGTATTAAAACATAAAATACAGTATATTATAATAAAAAAGATTATTTTCAAAGATATATTAGAATTGTTAGCATATAGAACTAATGATAGATGTCGTTTAACCTGTATTTTAAGACATTTGAAATATGTACCAAATTATGCAAACGGTACGATTTAGAAAACATACGATTTGGTTCAGGAAAAAACATTTAGAGAACTTTAATTGCATTTTCGAATTTATTAAAAAAAATTATTTTATGCATGTAGATGCTTTCTTTCAAAAACCACATTCGCAACTAGTCTCAGAAACTTTTGTCAAAACTTGTTGCGGTTAAATTTTTTTAGCAAAAACAACTGATTTAATTTTGCATATTACTTTCATCTTTTATCAATTCAGAACATGCATTTTCAATTCATTTGTTGAAAAGTTTTTTATGACATATTTCATATAAATTTGCTCCATGCATGAATCAAGATGCTGCTTTAGATTATGAGTTAAATGCTTTATGACATAGAGAACATTTAAGATTATTTTCTTCAGCGTGAATGAAAAGAACATTTTTTAAGATATTCATTTTTTGTAAATTCTTCAGTATATGTCTACACACATAAATTTCCGATTACCTTCATGTATTACAGGTGCGTTTAAGAATATTTTATGGAAAATTACATATTTACACATAAATTTCACATCCTTCATGTATTAAAACTTTCTAAGACTATTTTGATTGAATATTCTTGAGAGTTACTAGAGAACAATTTAAATTTCTTTTTCCTCCACATGAATGAAGATGTGTTAGATATTGAACTAACTGAAATTCTTTACCACTTATATTTCGCATTTAAATTCCTTTTCGAGGGCAGTGTTATGAGTAAGAAAATGCTTTAAGATATCTTTAGTTGAAAATTCTTTATACATATTTGACATAAAAATCTTTCCTTCCTTCATAAGTTGAAAAGAGATTTTTAAATTCACCTTTAGATACATTTCGGATACATATTCACACAAAATTCCATGGCTACTCTTCATGAATTAGGCTTAAATTACCGCGTTGACTATACAGATTTACCAAGCCTCACATTCTATTGTGCTGTTAGTTTCATAATTCTTTAGGACATAGAGAACATTTAAATTTCTTTTCCTCTGCATGAATGAGAAAATGACTTTTAGAGTACTCTCGTTATTATGCAGAACTTTCACATTTAAGAATTACTTTTCCACATTTAATTCCAATCGATATGTGAGGAGATGCCTTTTTAGGTATTCGTTAAGTTAATTCGAAATATGTCATAGTTTCGTGAATGAGGTTATGATTCCGTTAAAAATTCTTTAGAACATATGTCACATTTAAAGTTCTTTTCTTCAGTATGAATGAGGAGATGCTGTTTTAGGTATTCGTTAGTTAAAAATACTTTAGAACACGTTTCGCATTTAAATTTCTTTTCTTCAGTATGAATGAGGAGATGTCTCTTTAGGTTTTTTAGTCGAAAATTCTTTTGAACATAATTCACATTCAAATTTCTTTTCTTCAGTATGAATCAGAAGATGTGTTTTAAGTTTATACTTATTTGAAACTTTTTTTCCACATATTACACAATTCACGTAGGAATTATTGGAATCAAGTTGCCTGGAAACATTTTTTCCACAATTTTCAAATGATTTTTGATCAGCTTCATGTGATTCAACTTCAACTAGAGAGTGAGTTTTGGGAAGAAAAATATTTGGAGCTACTTCGTTTTGCATAGCTCTACTCATCACTCATGTCATCAATGATTTACAGCATGAACCCGTGATTCTGTGTAAAACTATAATGTCCAAAATTTCTGTCAAAACTTTCTTGCGTTTTTTCAAATATTTACTCTGTCGTGGAGGAGCATATACTATTATTATATGTTGTCATGCAATGAAGTATCACTATTTTGGTTATCTCTCAATTGGTCTTGATTTGAATACATAGGATCACTAAAAGTTATAAATGAAGCTTTATCTCGAAATGCACGATAAATGATGAGCAAGAAAACTCTTTTGAGATGAATTTGTTCACTTGCATCGAATCTATCAGTTTCGCCGTTTCTATGAATCAGAACTTAAGATCGTTGGGATTCTGAAACATGAAACTGTGATTCCTCATCTGTCTTGATCCATTACGATTATTTGAGAAATTTTAGAGCTCTTACTATCAATCTCAATATGAAGAAAACTATTCACTGATGGAAGCCTAGTATGCTGTCAATCTGAATTATATATTTCTCCTCGATTTCTTCAAATATTAATTCATTCTAACATGTAAATCATTATTTTCGTTCGAAGATAACAGCGCAAGTAAGCTTTTTAAGTTTGTTAACTGTGTTATTTCTCTCCGCATATGTTCATGTAACAATTCTGCATAATTAAACTGCGGTAACGAACACACTCTCTCTCTCGAAAACTAATGTATTCGCCAAATCAAATCTGTCACTGAAGTGCCATGATTGAAGTAATGCTTTCTGTTGATTGTTTGATTGCATTTTTATAAACAATACATTTGTATTTTTTGATTAAATGGTTGGGTTAATCTGATTTGATTATATGATTTTGTTCCATGGTTGCAAGTCTACGTCTTTCATCAATAATACGAAGTATTTAGTAATTATTTTTTTTAAATTGATAAGATTTATGAAGTTCTTTTAAATCTATAAAATCATATTAGAATTTTTTTATAATAGTTTATTAAAATACTGAATAATACTCTTCTTTTGCAGATATATTATTTTTTTTATATGAAATTTTAGATTATTTGCGTCTGTTGAATGTAAATTGGGCTTAAGGAGAAGGAATGAAGCTTTAAGTTGCTTATATTTGTGGATAACTTCATTTACTGTTAATTTTATCGAAACATTGTTTCCTGTTTTGTTGTCACGAAAGGCTCATCTTAAAGGAGATTTTATGTATATTTAATCAACGCAGGCTCCAAGACAAGCGGTGGCATTTACATGATATTTAGAGCGAAATTTGCATTTCTTTCCTTGTCATCCTGGTCATTCGATCCTGTTTTAAATTTACGATACTCGTCACCTTATTTCTCATATTGTTTTTGAATGTTCTGTAAATGAAATATATCATCCTTCTATTAAAAAAAATCTTAGATTTTATCCAATAATTAGAGCACCAGGATTGCTCCTTATAAAAATTAGTTTTTCAAGTAAAAACACAGACATAGTACCAGAAATAATTTCCGATATAAATAGTAAAAATACTAATAACTTTTTACTATAATACTGTAAACAATATGAGCTAAGACTTCCCTAGAAATAATGTGTTTAATTTTAGCGTTAAGTTTTGGAAGTATGTTAACAAACGAAACGTTTGTTGAAGTAACAAACAAATTTAACCTTTGGGTAAAAATGGCAATATGACGGAAACTAAACCTGAACTGGCACCGCTATTATATCTTCACCCTTCACTTTCAGCATATAAGAAAAAAAATTTATAACTGCATTACACAATATTGCTGATTAGGTTTAGATTTTCTCACAATTTTTTTTACATTAAAATTGCCAAATATTAATAGATGCTTTCGCGGCTAAATTGTGTGTGTTTTGTGTTACTATGTGTCGCAATGTTACGATTTCTTTACATATTTTGTAATGCTAAGCAAAAACAGAATTAAAAAAAATGTTTTTAAAGAATTATCCACTAGTAAAACTAGAAATATAATCCTCATGGATTTGAAGATATTCATCGAGGGCTTGAAAGGTCTAGGCTATTGCTATACCTTTATTATATCAAGAAACTTTATATAATATTCTGTTAAAAACTGAATCACTTTTAAAGACTTTTATGATTCGCTTCCAAGCAGTTGACAAACATGCATCAATAACATCCTTTCATGGCTCACAAAGGCAATAATTATTAAAAAAAAAACATTTGAGTTTACTTTAAAAACTTTTGTTACGATTACTAACTTTAGATATAGTTTACTTTCGTAGCTCCCTTCTACTTTAGAAAATTGATAGGAATGTGATATTAGTTTTAGATTAGTTTTTATTAACGTCGCACGAGAAGCAACACGAGGGCTATTGACGACGATATCATAATTTTGAACCTCGGTCAAGTGACGAAGCCGCAACCTGAACTGGCAGCTCCTGTCGTAACTTCAACACCACGACATCTGGGGGAATTTGGACCCCAACAGATTTAAAATGAATCAGCCCCAGCTAAACGGTGGGTCTTTGCCGATCATGTCTCGGACCTGCAATGAACAAAAACCACTGTCCACGAATCTGAAACAATGACCACTAAGCTACCGTGAACACTAGGATTGTGATAATGAGTTTAGTTACAGGATCTGCTGCTGAATGGAAATGAAAGAAATGCGAAATTGAAACTTGTTATATAGCCATTTTTTAAGTTTGGTTTCAAGAAGAATTTCTAGAAGAGCATCAGTATACATTTTTGAACAATGCGAGATTTAGGATTCACACATATTTGTAGTTAAAATTAGAAGTGGCTGCATAAAATTAAAAAAAAAAAAGAACTTGACCTTTCTATTCTCATATACTGAGATAGCAATTCTAGCTGATTAAGATCAACATGGTCTATCGGCAACGGATCTCGTAATTTTGAGTCTCGGTCAAGTGGGAACGACACCTGGGCAGCTCTTATACTAACATCCCCACCTTACCATCGGGAGAACTTTGCACCTCGAGAGATTAAACGTGAATCAGCCGTGGTTACATGGTGGGATTTTAGTAACATCAAGGCTCGAACATACTACTCGACGAAAACCACCGGCCACAAACTTTTGTGTTATCCACTAGGCTACCGTGATTTATCTAATGAGGTAGAATCATGGTTAACGTTATGGATCCTGTTGATTGCTTGTTTTGTTTATATCGAAATTAATTAATTGATTGAATGGTTGAAAATTCCCTGCTGATAGAATTTTAGAAGTCCTTGGTCAAAAGACAAGGATTAGTAATCAAATCTGATATGAATCAATAACCAATTATTATTAATCTATTAAGAACATTCAGATGTGAAAATTATATTTTAAAATAGTTTTTTAATAGAGTGTCTAAATTATTGTAATAGAATTTCGTCATGATATTCATTGGACTCGATACTTATTTTTATCGGTATGGGATTTTAGATTAATTAAGGCTGTTAATTGTGAATGAATTTCAAACAGAAGAAATTATTGTGGTAGACCACTTGCTATTATCATCCACCTTGCGGTAGGCGTCAATTTCCTCGAACAGTGGTTTTGAGCCTTTTTGCTACTGAATACTCATCCTACAGGAGTTCTTATTCGCGTTAAATCTCATGATTTTCCACACTTTCCTTCTTGCATAGTGATGATATTTTCAGAAATTTGTGCAGTTTCATTTGTCGTTCTCTTCACTTGGATGTGGTTGAAAGTTAAGATGTCGGTCGAGCTATTTTTCGTGTTGCTTCCGAATTCTCTTTGAAAGTCACAAACAACAACAAATTTGAAAAAAAAAATTGCATTTCATCTTTCGTTTAGAATACTCTGATTTTTTGATTGTGTAAAACCTAATTTGTATTGCAGTATGTACTGCATTATGGCAGAACGAATAACGATTGCTTAGAGAAGATAATTTCATCAATTTTTTTTATAAATGAACATCAATATGGATTAATTTTTCGTGAAACTCCCAGAGGAAGCAACAATTCGTTTAATTTTTAGTTTTTTTATAGATAGGAAAACCATTTTATATTGGTAAATGCCTTAGAAAAGAAATTGAATTCTGTCTTGAGTTGAAATAAGTCTTGGATTTGTAAAAAAAGAAATTAATTGTTCGTAAGAATAGTGTGTGAATGTTATGCTTTCAAACTAAATTAAAAGTTTATTACGGGAACAAAGGAAGAAAATCAGTTTTCCGGTAAACTTTAAAAATACGAAAGCGTAACCTCAAAAGACACCAAAATCTAAAAGACACCAAAAATTAGATCGTTTCTCTCCTTTTAACTTTGCCCAATACTGCAACTAGAGAACTTGAGCCTCACAGATTTAATATGCATCAAGTCTTACACTGGTGGTCTTCAGTAATATATAGGTTCCTAGCCATCAATCGACTAAAGCTAACGTCTTAATAAAGTGACAAGGTCACTAACTATGGAGTGACTCCAACATAGCGTAGGCCTTAAGCTTGTAGATTATTGATTAAAAAGTTGAAGTTTCTTGGTTTGATCAAAATTTAGAAGACAATGATCAGAAAAGCTCAATCTTAGTAAAAGACATATTAATAATCATTTGATGTTAATTTATTCTAAAAATTTAAATGCTGTAATTTAGTATAATTTCAATTCCTTATAAAAAGTGTTCTCAAGAAATATTTTTGATGTTTCGAAGCATACATTGCTGATAAGTTATGTTAATCTATTTGAATTTAATATTATTTAAGTGTTAAAGAATAAATCGATTTAACAAGAAGAAATGAAGGCATAATCATCGCTAACTTCTGCAAACTGCGCATGCGTATGTCAATTTCTTCTAATCTGTGGATTCGAACCAATGAGCATTTAATTAAAGAGCCACCGCAACGGGTGGATGTGCGTTTTGTTTCATGGTTCATGCCATCCTGTATGCTGGAGATGTTTGCGTTATTTTATTTGTAGTCGTAATTGCATTATAACGTGTTCAAATTGCGTCTGCTGCCATGCTTCTGTGGTTAGGAGTCCAAATGCTAATTTAGTCTTAGTTTTTTATTAACGTCGTATTGTAGAAGCAACACGAGGCTATTGCCAACGGACCTCATAATTTTTGAACCATGGGCAAGACGACTATACCATTGGCACCCCCCTCTCCTAACATCCACACTACACCATGGGAGGACTTTGGGCCCGAACAGGCTTAAAGTGCATCGTAGCTGGCTGGTTGGCGGGTCTTTGGTGGAACAGATCGAACTCGCGACTGAACGAAAACAGCGCCACTGCAAGCCCACGAACTTGACCCAATTAGGGTTACTGCGGCCCAACATCCGAATGCTATTTATAAAAACAATCAAAAATAAATTCAATAGAGATTCATTACATACAAAAAATAAATAACTATTATTATATAGAACGTGTAGTTCTTAAAAAAATAATAATTTCATACATTGTGGTAGAACGTATTCAAATCGTGAATGTGTTCTTTCAGATTTCTATAAATGTAAATCTATAGATTATCCCATGACAACCTTCAGTTGTCAAATTTTTTTGTATGAATTGTGTCTTTGAAATCAAAACTACTATGTTTTCAAATGAACAATGCGTTGTATTTATCAATGCTTATGAAACTAAACTGGATTTTCCAGTCTTGGATGGAAAACACACTTCTGACACAATACCATAACTATTGAATTTCGTGTAACAATTTGAAAAATCTAATTTTTTTTCAAAATCTGAAATTTACCCTTTTAAACAATGAAAAAATCTATCTAAAAATGGTAGTAAATGTCGAAATTGAATTGGCAAATCGTAATTGATTCCTCACTTTCTTTGAAGATTGAACATAATTTTATTGAAGAATAATGTCCTTTACCCATTCATGAATATATCATAAATATGAAGAATACAAATTATTAGATGATAATCTTTTCATCATATATACGTAATGATTTAACTCAATTCTTAATAATTTTTTTCACTTACATAATTTAATTCTTAACAATTCTTGCCCATTCCCTCCCTTTTTAAACGATACTGTTCATTCGTATTTCCTGATACAATTTCTATTCTTAATTAATTCAATCACGTTCTTAAAATTTGCTAATATGCCTTTCCCAGGAAATCAGACCCGGATGATCCCTGCCCAGACTCACCATACATATCTCCTGGTGTCCATCAGGACCCAGGACCTTGACGTCTGAATTTTCCTCATATAAATAGCAAACACAAGAAAGCGCCTTCATACCTCCCACACTTGCCGTTCTCTCTACTCGTCATCTCTCCTGATCATTTGAGATTCCATGGTAATTTCACCAGCCATTGGTGGCCGAAGTTCAACCAAGTCTGCTACACACGGAAATAAAAAAAGAATTTCAGCCTTATATAGAACGATTAATATTGAACAAACGTTTGTAAATATACATTACATACATTTATATATATATAAATAATTATGTCTATTGCGTGTACATAATTTATTGAGTATCATTGCTATCAGGGAACGAATGACATACATTCCACTTCTTAAGCAAAAGAGAGCTTTATAAACAAAAAATGTTCAAAAGATCTTATAAGCTAGTAGATTTGTGAAAATTAAAATCTGTGTCTTGGAATCTTTGAGCCCCGATTAAAACCAATTAGATGGAACATCTATCTATGCAATGAATCGTATGATGAATTGACAAAAATATAAAATAATATTGATACCAACTGTGAAATAAGTTAACTATTCTGCGCTCCAAATTTTTTGTAATAAAATCATTCGGATACCGATATTATAGAATAACCTTGTCAAAGAGACCGAAATTTCAACCAGCGAATCACTATTTTATGCATCTTTTCATAACGCGTGTTCGAAATCTCGTCAAAGGATCGAGAGAATACAAATTCAAAGTCACTGAGCCCGTGGTGATGTGTTCTTATAAAGCATATTCTCTGTACAGCAGGATTAGATGTACGTATTTAATATTTCACTCAAATAAATTTTAATTTATATGAAATTAAAAATTGTTACCTACAAAAAATTTATTTTAAAATTTCCTCTTCTTTTACACCTAGTGTTCTTATACTAGTTATTGTGATTTTATAAAAAAAGCATACTTTTTTTTTCATATAAAAAATGCTGGTTTCCAATCAAATGATTATTTGCTGTGGTCTTGACCAATTTGATAAATCTAATTTAATACAAATTAGAGTATATTTTAACGTAATATTTCTAAAATATTCCATTAATATTCTGTCTCCCTCTCTCTATCGTGTTGAACATAAGGTTTCAAACAGGGTTCATGCTTAGGGTTTTCTGGTACTTTACATAGTTCCACAAGAGATCACTATTTGCTTAATCAAAAGTGCCAAAATTTTAGAAAATTTTATTTTTAGAGTAAATATATCGAATCTAAAAGGAGCCTTCACTATTACAAATTAATATAAAAATATTTTAAGATAAATAAGATTCCTGAACTTTCGTAAAATCACGTGCTTCAAGTATATTAACGAGACTCATTATACATAAAATTTCTCTATTCTTTGGCTCAGTAAAGAATCTATATATTTGGCTATCGTACTTTTCTACTATTTTCAAGGCATAAAGTAAAATTGTCGCAATCCTTTTGAAATTAAAATTTTTGGCATATTACATTTTGAAAGATATTATATACTTAATACTTGCATAAAATTTTAATGGACGGTAGGCTGTTAATCCCATTAAAAATGTAAAGTAGTTTATTCAACACTTATAAGATCTGTATAAACATTTCTTGGATATTTTCCTGTACAAAAAGAAAATTATCTTTGATCCGAAATTTTTAAAGACACCATCAACCTCAAAACTCCAAATAAAAGAAAGAGAACAAATTGATATATCGACGGAAACTCAATTGTCCAAATTTTAGTCAATCTAGTCATTATGCATTTTAGATTGACATTACAAAAAGAATATCCTTTAGTTGTTAAAACCAAGGGCAAAAATATAATGTTTTGTGCTTCATACTATATGTGCGAAAATTCATTAACTTGTTCTAGACAAAAATAAGACTCCAGAAACAGATTACAAGCTGAAATGAATTAGGGGTTGTGAATTCTCAAGAATTATTCTAGATTAAAAAAATACGAATTAAAGATAATCACTTCCAAGTCATTAAAAGTATTTAATTTGTTAAGATTAAATTACTGCTTACATTATTATTCATGCAAATATTTTACAAAAAACCAAAAAAAAAAAAATACTAACTACCTACCACTCATTAGCCCTGCAAAGACGTTTTCATTGTGATAAAAAGAGATGTAGAAATATTTTATATATGAGTAGAGTGATACAGCTTTGATATCCATTATTTTCTCTTTCATCAAAAGGTTTCTTTAAGAATACTGAGCTCAAAAAAGTCTCCAAATTCAAAAGGCTGAATACTGGTGTAGAAAATAGAAATCATGAGACACTCTGTCATAATTATGACCAAGGAACCTGTGGTTTCGTCATATCGGATCGAGAACAGATGTCATTGAAGACTACAATGTAGCCAACATGTGTATGTTACACCTATGCTTTTCATATGTGTCCTTCAATTCTAAACTGAAAATAAATTACAAGTTCTTGACATCAATTTAACCAAGTTTTCAAATTTGCCCAGAATGTAATAATCCTGTTTTGTCGAAATATATGTCGCATTGCTTTTTTTTGATTTTTGATTGATCATCACATTTAGAAGCAAACACAAGGACGGACTTGGAAGAATTCATGATTGAAAGTCCTTCAACTTCGCTACACGGCGAAGCCTTTACCGACATCAGGATCCATGGATTTAGTTTAGTTTCTAGTTTTTATTAACGTACGCACTGGAAGCAACATGAGGCTATTGGCGACGCCGTAATTTTGAACCACGGCTGGCAACGAGGATCGACACCTGAGCTGGTACCTCCTCTCCTGCACATCCACACCACGCCAACGGAGGACTTTGACACCGAAAGATTTTAAGGTGCATCAGCCCAGTCTACTTGGTGGTTCTTTGAGGCCGATCGAACCCGCGACTGGAATGAAAACCGCCACCTGCGAGCGTCCACGACTCCTTGACCATCACAGGGCTCGGCCCCTCAGGACCATGCAAGAATAATACCCAAGGTTCATGTATATATTAAGATAACGTGATCACGAACATATAATAGTAAAAAACCTCTGTGAATGTCTCTTTTAGAAACTTTTAACTTTGATAGTGAGTAAGATGCGATTGTAAATAAATGTCATTTTTTTTTTATTTATTAGGCTTACCAAAAAATGATCTGGTCCTTTATATTATGCTAAATTACAGGCTTGCAAAACTTATGTATAAAACGCTCCAAAATAATGTATGAAACATGCCTTTAAGATTTCACATGAATATTAAAAATATATTCTTGTTTTTTTTAACCGAATGAAAATTTCGTGTGAATGGAAATATGACGAGGGGCGTAACATGAATCCGGAGCCGTAATTTTTTGCGCCCTCTTCAATTTCATGAGAGAGAATTGACATCTGGTTCTACTTAATATCTTGATTAGTTAAGGTTTTGCAGAAAAACTTTTGAATTTAATATAAGTTTTTCCTGTTAGTATATGTTTTGAGTTACCAGGAAACTAGCCTGTGTGAGTATATAAAATTATGTAATCCTAAGCAAAATACATATTTAGAACCTAAATGCTGTAAAAGGGTTATTCACTTATAAATCTAGATTTAGCCTCATAATTTGATCCGAATCGAAGTCTTGCAGGTGCGGCGTTATTGTTGAATATTTACATAATGAGTGCTAAGTGTAACTGTTAAAAACTGAAGCAATCTAAACGAAGTTCTTTATTCTCTTCAGACAAAATGTATTTATAATATGCATTCAATATTTATCCAAACGCTAGTTTATATTTAAATTTAATTTAGAAAGCTCTCTTTCAAAACCGAATTTGGATTCCTAAATAATTTGGCATGAAATATCTAAATAGGATCTGTTCCAAATAACATTTGAATATTATGATTTGTTCTTAACATATACTAGAGAAAAAATTCGTGAGTTGTGAAATATTACTTTCTGCCAATACATTCCAAAATATTCTTAGCCGTTTTCCATGTCTCGTGTACGAAACAGCCATAATTTAAATTATAGAATGATATTTATTAGTTTCATTCTATAATTTTAATTACAGAATGACTTTTCATCCTTTGAATCTTTCTGCCAACAGTTCCTTGTTGATTCCCAATTAGCATTTGTGATTTTCGCATCTTGTAACATTTGTAAGATTTGACTTCTGTGCAAATAAAGTGGGCTTATGGGCACAGTGGTTATGGCCTCGGACATGCTGCATGTGGTTTTCTTTGAAATCGAGGATCGATATCTACCCAAAGAATATGACCGCGGAATCGCGGCTGGCGATTTTCAACAAGTCGCTATTTCGAACCCTGATACCATTTCAGATCCACCGTAGAAGTGATAACAGCTCAGGTGTGGTCCTCATCACTTGTGCGAGGTTCAAATTTATGATGTCCGTCTTAAATAGCTCTCGCGTTGGTTCTATTGAAATGTTAATAAAGCAAAACGAAAGTGCACACATTACATGGTATGCTAGAAAGATACAAACTTTAACGATGAAAATAAATCAGCACAACGCGAGATTTTGTTATCACTCTTGTTTAAAGTTAAAACTAAAAGTTAATGAAAATCTTAATACTTCTATCAACAGATGTAGAGTCGGCAATTCTGCCTGAATAAGTATGTGACGAAATCTCATAAATCAAAATCATATTTAATGAATTAGAATCATGGTTAGTGTATTTTTTTCTAGTGCTTGCTTATTTCTTCATTTCGTAAACGTTTTGATTACATCTGTAAATAAATGGTTGAGATTTTCTGGTTGATACAATATTAGAGGTCCGTAGTCGAAAAACAAGGTTAAGAAAAAAAATTCGAAATTAATTCATTCCCATTGGACATTAATTTAATAAGAGCATTTAATGTGAAATTTATATTCTAAAAATATATTTAATGTCGTGCCTTAAAATATCTTAATAGAACCTTCAAAAATAATACTTTTAGATTCGATAGTTATTTTCATCAAAATTGAATTTTAGATTAATTAAGACTTAAATATGAACTGGATTCAAGAGAAAACACTGAATTCCGTAGTCCACTAGTCATTGTGATGAGCTAGTGAAAGGCTTGATTTTTTTCAATCGAGGGTTCGAGCTGTAATGCCACTAAAGGCCCATCGCATACAACGGTTCTCATGCTATTTTATCTGTTGATGTTCCACATTTTCCTTCTTGCAAAGTGAGGAAAATTTCAGAGAATTATGCCATTGTATTTGCCATCCTCGTCACTTGAACGAGGTTTAAAATTAGGATGTCGGTTGCCATAATTTCCGAATTGCTTCCAAATGACTTTGCAAAATACAATCAATAAATATTCATATATAAATTGGATATAATCTATAGATTCCTCCCCCCATGATTACGATTTTTAATTTTTAGTTATTAAAATAGTAAGTTGTACATTATCGCAAAAGGAATTCTGATGGCTGAGAGTGAACATTCTATCTTATTTCTCTAGATGTATATGAATATGAATTAACGTTTTTTGAATGTCCTAGTGGAATTAGCAATTTCTTTTAATACTTTTATAGAGTGAAGATTCATGCGATTAACAATAAAAGTCATTTTGTCTATATACTTTGAGAAATTTTATTGCTTATTTTTTTATGCAAATGCTCATGTTAAGATATCCGAACATGTTCGGAGCACTAATTTTTTAAGAAAATACAGTACGAAAACACTATAAATACTTAATCGTTGAACCAATGTCTTTATACATAATAAAGAGCCAATAATATTTTAAATAAATTATCTTTTTGTATCAAAAATGATATATATGTATGTAATTTTAAAAATTATTTGTATAAACTACAAAAAAAATAGAGACAAAATAATTGACTTATAGAAATAAACGTAAGATTAAATTAAACTACATGAATTTATCTAGGGGATATATTAAGGTACTAATATATTAAGGTTTTACAGAAAAAAAATATAGTTTATTGAGTAAATAATACGAGAAATTAGATATATTTACGAAACGTTCTTTTAAAAAATAGGTCTTAACTTAGACAATATTTATTTAAAAAAGTTATTTTTGTATATTAAATAAAAAATATTATAGATACATGGTGAAATAATTTCATACAAATTTCTACGCTACTTTTTCAGTTATCATTTACACCGTGCACACATTAAGCGTAAAAACTATTTTGAGAAAAAGGCATTTAATGAGTAAACACTTGTAACTATACAGTAAATTACCTATGTAGTAGGTTAAAATTTCCCACATTTGTATGTTACACTTTCGTAAATTTTATATTTGGTAAATTTATTTTCTCTTTACACCTATGTTTTTCTGGTAGTTTTCACACAACAGGATGAATGTCGTCTCGATTCAATTATCCGCTCTGCATCATGTTCACTAATCCTTTTGAATGTATCTGCTCCTATTTGCGCATCATTTGCATTTAAAACATCGAATAAACCTTGAAACCCTTTAATAAATTGTATAACGGCCAAATAGGTGCCTAATCGTACAGTTTGTAACTCTCAACGAAAACATCCTTAGGTATAAATTTCCCCAAAACACCATTAAGACTTTCATTTCATTTCCCGAGCAAATATTTATTCAACAAGTGCTTTTTGCAGAGTTTCATATAATGAAGTTTAGTGATGTTCATTATATTTTTGGGTAGTCCTTTACCAGTGTCATTTAAAAATTTCCGTTCACCGCAACTCGCGGGAACCTTAGAGGCCAACTGGGCACAGGCCATGCATGGGCTGATTTCGATTTGAAAAGCAATGGAAGAGGTAATGATTACAGCACTTTGAATCCTTTCGAAATTATCCACATGGTTTCTGAAAGTAATCCCAATATAATTTTGCGGTTTATCAATACAATTCTTTGTCAAATTTCCTTGACTTCCTGGAACCTTTTGTTTCGATTTAAAATTTCGAAGCGTAGAGTCCACACGATTTTGAATATGTCCAATACACTTAAACTTTGTGAAATTATTTGCACCGTTAATATTTCTGAAAGCATAAAAACGTTTTGGAATGCCCATGGGACGGTAATAGTGCATATATATTTTAATTTTCTTTGGTTAGTTCATCTTTCTAACTTTCGATAGATATCTACAGGCTCCATGGCATCCAATGATCCCACATGTTTCACACACATATGAATAATACTACCTTCAGGATTGTTATGACGAAGTCTGTACATCCCTCTTATGATTTAACTTTACAAAATTTTGACAATATCTATGGATGTAGATCTAAGAAATCCATATAGAGACAAATGTCCTCCTCGCTGCTGTTTTCCATTGAATGACCACCGCTTTGATTAATTTCATCAAAATTGTTTTTATAGTGAGTCTCAGTCACAGCCTTATTCATAATATTTCGTGCCCCATAATAATGATTAATAATAATAATAATAATAATAATTTTCAGTTAATTTATTTAAAGTATGTCTCGATGAAATGTTTTTGAATACATATTCAAATTACATCATTGTTCAAAAATTAATATTTCTTCATCATTACTATTATAATCCAACTTCCTCATCCATTGAGTAAAATGTATTCATGCGGTCGCCTAATAGTGATAGTTGCGGATGAGTGAGAACCGTTGTTTCCTTCTAATCACACTTTCGAGTGTTGATGCAATTAGAGAACTACCTTATTGTAGTCCAGTTGCAATTTCAACATGTTTAGGCTTATCGTTCTAACGTCGACATGAAATAGAAATTAGGAAAAAAAGTCAAGCTCATTCACTCTTACATCATTTAACAGATATATAAATTTTTGAGTGAATACACCAATCGTAAATAGTTGCTTCTGAGAGAAATATTATTGAAAATATTTAAATAACATATAAATGTTGCGATATTTTATGTACTAAATATTTGAATTTTTTAATACTTGTTTCACTTTGATCTGAATTAATATTTAAATTAAAAGTATTTTTTGTATAAAAATATTTCCCATTAAATTAAACGTCGTGTTAGAAAAAACGCATGTACACGCTTTAAATATTTCAATGGGTTTCAGTTTGTAATGGTAAATAAATTCTGATCATCATTCCAATTATCATCGGGTAATATTTTGATGTCATATGTCTCTTTTTCCCACAATTATCATTTGAAATTATTTGTTCCTGATATTTAAAAATTATTTAGATTAATTAAATAAATTCATGAACATATATTTTATGAACCAAATTATAAAATTAGAAAGATTTTAACTATTTACATAAAGGATCCGATTATTTGTTTGTCTATTTATCTCCAACAATTAAAAATCTAAGAGCTCTAAGCTAAACACTCTATGTTTTAATGCCCTAATAATTAATGTCGACAATGAGATAACTACCAATCCATTTCTAAATGTTCCGCA
>BMAW01030835.1:0-12200 GCA_019974015.1 Nephila pilipes | reverse complement strand
GCTTTGTAGAATGTTATTATGAAATAATTTTTTTTTTTTTTTTTTAATTTTATTATTTCATAATAACATTCTACAAAGCATAAGAACAAATAATTCAAAATAAACAGTAGTTCGTAAGTGGTAAGCTGAAATTTGGATTAATACAATCAAATGTTTTAAACATAAATAAGAGTATTTTTTTTTAATTTAATGGGTACGTTCTTATAAATAAATTCTATAGTGAATATTTTCATATGCTACTGAAATTACAAACATGCGAGACACCTAGTTAATATATTTTCAGTCTTCTTCCATTTTAAATAATTTTTTTAGAAATTAGTGTAATTTTTTGCTGTGTTTTAAACGTTATATTTTGTTTTTGATTAAATATTCAGTTTACTTTCCTTTTAAGACAAACAAGTAGAAAATTTAATTCGTGAATTTTTAACTGTATTCTCTTTTTATTTCAATTTGTTTTAATCACGCAAATAAAAATTACAGAATTTTGTTACGCAAATTTAATTTAACTAATTAGGTTTTCCATTTAAAAGGTGCCCACTATTAGTTTTCAGTTATATTCTCTGCTTTTCTCTTCATTTGATCAATTATTAAATATGGGTATAGTCTGGCTACGAAATACCTGTACACCTAAAATTAATATCATTTTTACTTCAAATATGATATAAATTCGCAAGTACTAAAGTTTAGACCCAAATTGAAACAGCCACCAAAATAAGGTTGCTGGTCAAATAAACTAAAGTAAAATGCAATTGCTTTATTTCAGCATTTTTCATAATTTAAAAACAATATGCAGAAAATTAATTTCATTTAATAAAGCAAAATAACTTTAGAATAAAAAAATATTTGAATAATGAATATAGACATGACAGTATAATCTCATTTTGTTTTAAATTTATAATAAAATAATACTACTCTTTTGGAAAAACATTAAATAATGGTAACAGAGGGAGGAAAGGGGTTTAAGTTAATTAAAAATATAGAATATATATATATTCAAAAAAATCACACATTAGCCTTTTAAAAATATTATAAAAAAATGTATGCAGTCATGGTAATTGGTCTCTTCGTATTCCTTGTAAGAAATGATGAAAAAATTTCGAAAATGTTCTATAATTATTCAGATTTCCATTTATAGATTTTGAGATTCGTTTTGTTTTTAGTAGTTCTTTTTAAATTGAATTTTGTTACAATCACCATTCAGTTGCAATCGTTTTGACTCCAGGGAAATGTCTTTGGAAAACTATTTGCGTTTCAAATTAGCTCATGGAGACTGAACTAATATCATTATTTGAATTTTTCTATTCTTTTATATGAATATTTTACCTACGTGTATAATAAATAAATTAAAATCAACAATATAATTATGTAATTATTATTTTTCCTATATTTTCACGAAGATTACACTTATCTCTAATAATTTAAAATGCAGATTGCAATTATAACGTTGTAGAACAGTGTACTATAAAATATTTTTTGCAATTTTTTCAAAAAAGATTTTGATTTTCCTCGCTTGTTTCAATTGAAAGGTCACAATATTATAAACGATACCATTTAACTTTAACGTAAGAAAGTTGTTGGCACTAAGAACTGATATTGAATCACCTAAATAGATGTCATAAGAACGAAACTGTTCTCTTTCGTTTCGAAAAAACCAAAGTATTGTCTTCCACTGGTTAATCTGTAATGTTTAACGTAAGGTAATAACATTTGTTTTAAGGGGAGATGTTAACTCAAAATGCTAAAATGTCTCATTTTTGTTGGATCATCAAGAAATTCATTACAAATAACCTTTAATATATGATTGTATCAAACTTGGTGTTTTTTAAAAAAATATTTATAACTTCTTGAATCGTTTAAGCTATCATATTTTTTTCTTGCACATTTAAACTAATCCTTGTGATTTAAAATTTTAAATAACGTTTTCATATATTTTCTGCTCAGGCTCAAACATAAAGTAATAAACTATAGTTTCATATGTTTTTGATTTGAATCTTTAATAGGGATGGGGGGAATTAACTTAGCAGAGGAAATTTTTTCTTGCAATAGACTCGAAATACTTTATAGATGTGAATTTTTTAACAAATCATCGCAACCTCTTGGATAATTTATTATTCAAAAAAAAATACAATTTTAGCACTTTGTACTTTCCTAGAAAAATTTGTATCGAAATTAGCAGTCTGAATATGAAAAAAACTCATTTTGAGAAAATTTCAAATCAAATACATCAAAAGCAAATCAAACGAAAAAGACAAACGAAGAGATATTAAAAGAGAAAAATACATTAACAAGTAAAAGACACTATATGATTGAACGAATTGTTATATAATTTATAATGATAGATTGAGATAAATTAACTTATCGTAAAAGACTTTTTTCGTAAGTGTTTGTATATTTCTGCGTTTCGCGAAAAAATATTCAAAAGCAATGATATTTGAAAAACACTGAAATATTATTTTTACCATTCAACTCATCCATGTGTTATATAGTTTTCACAGGAGACTTTTAAATAGATTTGCTATGTAATAATAAATTTGTATATCTCATTTTCACACACCGCTGTTTTCGAAATAAACGAATATACATTTAAAGAACTTTCTGCTAAATGTTTAAGTTTCTATTTATTTACTTACACTTTTGGACATGCCTGTCCAATTAACTTTTTAAGGAATCTAGAAATTCTGAAAACTTTATAAATAAAATGATGAAAATTTAAAGCTCACAAAATAGCTCAGAGTTAATTTTCGAATTTAACTAGCAATAATTAAACTATTTTCAAAAGTGAAGATTAATTATTACATAATAGGAAAATAAAATGCACTGTTTTCGTCATGATATATCACATTCACGTAGGTTTAGAATTGTTATATTTTATACAATTACTTCATCGTACCTTTAAACACGAGAGAAATGTGCATATAACAGTTAATTTCCTTTTCTGTCAAGAAAGAAGTTCTGAAGTGTGTGTGTGTGTTATTATTATTATTGATATTGTGTGTGTGTGTGTGTGTGTGTGTGTGTGTGTGTGTGTGTGTGTGTGTGTGTGTATTTATTATTGTGTGTGTGTGTGTATTTTACGAAGAAGTAGATAAAAATAAAAATTAATGAAGAAATAAAAATGCAAGTTTAACGATAAAAATGTTTGTTTCAAAAAGAAAATGAAGACGAAAAATATATATATTTATACAGCATTAAATACAAAATTAACAGCAAAAATTGGTAAAAGGGGTGAAAGGGCTGGGGTGAGCAGAAGTGGTAAAGAAATTGAAAAATTTAAAATTCCAAGTATTGAAAAGAAGCAAAATAATGGAATATTATTTAATGTCGCAACAGGCTGAAAACTACTGAATGTGTTGAGTTTCTTCAGAATTAATAACCAAACTCAAACTATACCCATCAATATCATATTATCAAAATCGGTTATAAATCCAAGGATACAATGGAACACACACAGATATATATATATATATATATATATATGGTGGGTGAAAAATTTAATTTCGGCCAAACTTGAGATTCTAGTATTTCTTTAATGAAAAATACATAAATGATGTTCATGAAAGTTTTTTACCCAAATATGTTATGTGTGTAAGTAAATGTGTGTATTTCATTGCCATCTGTTTCCAACAAGGAGTAGGATGCATAAAACTGTATTGCAAAATTGTTAAGTTTAACAACAGATACTGTAGAGTAATTTGTGAAGAATGAAGTAAGTTCTATTTATGTTAAAGACTAAGAATTTCTTTTACAATTTATATTGAATTCATGAAAAAAAAAATAAAGAGAAAAGAATAAACTAATTAAATGAGCGTTATTCCTATTTATAGAGTCATTTCACGTACACTCTATAACAAAAAAAAACGACGAACCAAGAAGGAGTTGTCCGAATGTAATAAAATTTTGCATGCAAAGAGATGTAGACCGAACATGCAAATAATTAAAATTTGGTGTCCAATGAATGAATAGCAGGAGCTACAGAGATCAGTACAGTTAACTCACTCAGCAATTCTATATAAGAAGCAATTCTTAATCAGATGTTCAAATTTTCTGTTACATTGCGATTTAGAATACCTTTCAACGACTGAAAAAATGCATCGCCTCAGGATTCGAGCTCATTACGAGCAACTGTCAGAGTTTGAAAGAGACAGGTTGGGAAAATCGGAGAATCACTCGTCATATGGGTTGTAGCGATGCTGCGATTAGAAGATGCTTGCAAGAATGGGTGAACAATGATAGATTTCAGCGTCATCATGGTAGAGGTCAACCTTGAGCCACAGCAGATCGGGAGAACAGAGTGATTGTCAGATCAGCTGTCACAACGCCTGATTCATCGTTATCAACCATCAGACGTGCAATCCGCACTCGAGTGTCCACCATGACCATTCATAGACGGCTGATAGAGCAAAATCTACGCTCGTACGCCCCCTGCCACTCACGCCTGCACACTGTTGAGCCAGATTACAGTGGTCCTTGGCTCGATCAGCTTGAAACGATGCTGACTATGGACGTACAGTGTTTAGCGACGAATCCCGCTTCCAACTGTGTCCTGACGATCACCAAAGACGTTTCTGGAGATGCCCAGGGCAGAGTGCTGATCCTGTTTTCACTATTGCACGTCACACTGGCCCTCATCAACCATTAGTTATGGGAGGGGGTGCCATTTCCTTTCATAGCAGGAACCTTCGGTCGTCATTACAGGCACATGTGCAGCACAGCGGTACATCAACGACATTCTGAGACCTGTTTTGCCATCGTTCCTTTTGCAGTACCTTGGCCTTATTTTTCAGCAAGATATTGTCAGACCACATATTGAAAGGGTTGCTATGAACTGTCTTACAGCTTGTCAAACACTTGCTTGGCCAGCTAGATCTATCTCCAATTGAGCATGTCTGGGATAGGATGAGAAGACGACTGCATCTACCAGGAAATGTTGATGACCCAGCCCGACAATTTGATCAAATTTGGCAAGAAATACCGCAGGAGACCATCAGGGAGCTTTATCACTCTATGCCACGTCTTGTGGTAGCTTGCATTCGAGCTACAGGTGGACCAACCCCTCATAGAGCTTATTTTTAGGGTCTGGGGTATTTTGTAAATATGTAACTCTTAAGTAAATCGTTCAATTTTTCTGAAATTTTAATTAATTTCTATTCTGTACATAATTTTCCTATCCGCCAATTTTTGTCTCCACCGGACAACTCCTTCTTGGTGCGTAGTTTTTTTTTTTTTTTTTTTTTTTTTGTTATAAAATGTACTTAGACTATTTCGAATTTCTTCAAAGTTCATTAAATGAATCGAGGTTTGAATAAATAATAATGAAATATACCAATAATATATATTTTCATCCCTCAACCCAATTACAAGTTTTCTAGGAAAATACAGTTTCCGAAACTAAGAGAAAAAATATTTTCTTTTTATAAATTAAAATTAAAAAAGTAATAAATAAATTTTTTGATATTTCTTTGTTAGATAATAGAAATTTTTCCACTAGTAATCTTTTTACTATAATCTTTGACAAAAAATTCTTTTTTCTACAGAGATCTATAAAAAAAAAAAATTACTTACTTGTGTAAAGTTACCTGTATATATTATTACTAAATAATTCTATTTGTAACTATCAATTATATAATATTAAATTATTATTAATAAAAGTTCTGATTCTTATCTCATTTGCATAATCCATAAGAAATTAAATTCGTTTTGAAAAATCATTTCATATCGAGAACTAATTCTTTAGCTTGGAATGGTTATTAAAAAAGTATTGTATGTTATAAGAAAACTGCTTTATGATTAAAAAGAAAATGAATTACATATGTCTAAATTTAATTCACTCCATTTTTAATGAAGATTTCTTTTTATACATTATTTGTTTCAATTATTTTCTTATATTTTCCCAAATTAAGAATTTTCTTTGTTAAGTTTTAAATTTATTTTCCGATCTCCAATTAATTTATATAAGTTTTTCATTTTACGTTGTGCGGTGTAAAAATTATTAATTAATTCAGAAGCAGATTTAAAAGATTTATAATTCAATAGATTAATAAAATTCATTTTTCTGTCATTATCTTTTCTTTAACATCCTCCACGTCATTGTTTATTCGCTTTTCGTATCTTTTATTTTTAAATTTTTCTACACATAAATCGTGTTATATTGCGTTATTTTTTAATTTAATGAAAAATAAAATAAACTTTTCATTATTCACAATTTTAATTCATTAAAGACATTTTAATGTTTTCTAGCTTCTTTTTAAGGTAAAAGTCTTTTTAACCCTTATAAAGAAGAGCATTTTATATTCATTTTAATTCATTTCTTAAATCATTTTTTACTTTCGTTTTTCAAAATTTACAAATCAAAATTGATTACATAAAGAAACATTAAATTCGATTAAAACGAAATGCAGAAAATCTTTCAATAGATTATGTAGTTTTTATGCTCGTAAAAAAGCAAAAGTGAACCACATCTGCACAAGAAACAAAAATGGTCTACAACTGCTTCAATCTGGTAAAGAAATAAAAATCTTTTTGTTTTTGTTGGAATTATTAGTTACAAAGCTGATACAAACTCAGAATCCTTATTCTGTATGTTTCTTTTATGTTATGACACAAAGGATTTATAGAAGACACAATTCTCCGTTGAGCTTAGGTAGCACTTGTTTCATATTAGTTGGATATGTTAGAAAAAAAGATTATTCAATAATTCCAAAAAACCACTTATGCCTCTTACATTTGCATATTAGATTACTTCTATACTTGAAAATGTTTACAAAATTATTCACTGCAATATTTTAAATTGAACACATTTCTTTCTTTTATTTGTTTTTATACTTCTACTTTCTAACGTTAAAAAATATGTTATTTAGAATATAAATAATTGTCTAAAGACTAAAAAACAAAAACGGGGTGAAAATAGTTGAACTCCTAGAGTTCATTATAATATATAAATATGAAATTGAGCCTTTTATTCATAATTATCTAAATTCTTTAATTCTGAGTTTTTGTTGCTGTTTCCCTTGGGAACCAAATAACAGATATATTAACTGACCAATAGCATCAGTAAAGATTAATTTTATTGATATTATTACAAATATTGAGTATATTTGGGTTATTCTAATGTATGAAGCGGCTAAAATTAGACTTGGCCGCTATAGAAAAACTCATGTCCTTTTCTTTAAAAAAAATTTTTTTTTAAGCTGAATTAAAAGGTAAATATAAAATGGAAACATTTATCAAATAGAACTTATGGTGTGGTATTTTGAACTACAACAAAAATTTCAAGAATTTTAAGAATTCAAAATTTCGTAATGAAACTAATAACTATAAATTTTCAAATCCTGCTGCATTTCCTTCAATAACAGCTACCAACCCTAACACGTCTGTACCCTTCAGCGCGTCACCTGTAATTTCACAATACAATACCTTAAATTATGTTACTTATTTTTTTCTTTTAATATTTCAATGATACTGATATTATTCCTTGTAAATTATATTCTATTTCGATTTTCTAAATTGTTTTAATGAAGATAATTTTGGAACTACAGAAATCACGCTTAACTTACCCGTAGAATTAATCTGAACCTATTCTATACAATACTTCATCAAATACGAGTAGAATAAAGAGGTAAAAGATTTAAAAATCATTGAAAAGTGTTAATTAATTTTAAAAAATTGGACAAAATTATTTGTCTTGCAAAACAATAAAGTGCATCTAAAAACAATTGCAGAAGCATTTAGAAACACTGAAATTAGCAGCGTATCTAAGATACTAGTAACGATTTTGTAAATTATGTAATATTTTTATTGAATTCAAAATTCTTTATATCAAATTATTCGAAATTAGCAATTCTTTTTTGTACGCTGAGAATTTATACACGATGTTCGTTTTGATATCAAATATTAGGAAAGCTTTTAATTATATAAATAAATGACCCTCTCACTAAATAAACCAATATTTAAATCTAAAATAAAACAGTTTTTAAAATATTACATCAAGATCTCCTCAAGAAAACTAGCTGATGGATTTCATGTAACATTTGCATTCTCAGATTTAGTATCTTATTAACAGAACAGAAGAAGCAAACCTCTTTTTTAACAAGAAATTTGAATGGATATATATAATTCTACATTGCTAAATATTTGTAGACTTATAATTTGACTTATAATTTTTATCTAAAACATTTTATTTATTGCAGTTACATTGAAATTTAATCATTAAAAATTCTTCCTTTGAACTATACGAAACAGTTACATTCAAAAAAATTTAGGAGTCCTCACATTTCATTCTTATATTGCATGTTCAGTAATTGCGCCCTACTAATAGAATTTAATAAGGTAAGCGTTTCATGCAGCTGAAATGATAATGTAAAGTGGTATCAAAAGTATAATGTGAAACTGTTTCAAACAATAATAATAATAATTTACCAAAAATAATTTTAAAAAATATTTTAAAAAATTGTTTTACGAAAGAAAAAAACAATTGAATTACAAAATTTTTAAAATTTAAACCTCAATATTTCACAATTGATTCTTAAATTCATACTCTATAAGTTAAAATATTTATTTTAGCCCTCAGAGTATGATTAAATGGAAGTTAATTGTATGACAAATATATGAAATGGACTAGAAATTTTAGAATCCCTTATAGGTTAAAAATAATAATACATTGAATAAGAACAATGAAACTATTCATAAAAACAAATAAATCATTATACAAGTTTCTGCATAAAATTGGAGAAATTAATTGAAATTAATGAACTATGTTAGTTTAAATCCTATTCTAATTATTTATCACATCATTCAAAATATTAATTATCATTCTGAAAAATTAAAATATGCATTATGAAAGTTTTCAATTATTTATTAAACACACGTAAACATTTAATCAAGTGTAAAATTTCGGTTACCTTAAAAGTAAATGTATAGAGAAATAATGGGGTTAAATTTAAATTACAAAGCCATTTGAAAAGTTGTTCATACACGATAAGAAAAATTTCACACATAATTTATTGAACTAGTGCGATCATTTAATTGAGTGTCGTATTTCAATTAGAGCTCATTATATTCTACTAATTTTATTATTTCTTAAAATACTTTTGAACATATCAGCACACGATTTTACTCTTTTGCATGTGATCATAATTGGAATGTAAATATTTATTCTAATAACCTTTTATCGGAGAAATTCATTCTATATAACTTTGGAAAAATGTCATATCATTTAATAATTACTTGTTGAAATGAAAGAATATTTTTGTCGTGATCAAAGTAATATTTTTAATTAAAACTATGCTTGAACAACCAACTATACTTAATTACGAAGGTCTTTCTCATTTGAACGACTGAAGATGGCAATGAGAAAAAAATGCCAATTAGGGAAGTTTACTCTCTCTTGCCAGTTTAATTACGTTGAACTTGTGCAAAATCAGTAGGGTTTTTTTTTTTTTTTTTTTTTTTTTTTGTAAAGGTCTGTAATTTATTTCACAACAGGTACAAAACACAATGTTTCAAACGACGATAAGAATATTTCACAAAGAATGTTTGATAGAAAGGTACTGTTTAAATAACATTTATTCTCCGAATCATGATAAGAATACTTTTCAAAAATCTTTTAACTTTGAAATTCCATATAACATCAGTGCTCCAATTTAAATATAATAATGTTATTATATCTTCATAGAAATATTGTGCGCTTTTATGTTATGTTTCTAGACGTGCTTCTTTTAAATTCTCTTTTCCAAAACATAAGTTTTGATGGGAAAATGTTATTTTCAATTTATTGTTAAAAATATTTTATATTATCTTTTAAGAAATTTAATTCAGTCTTCGATATTCATCAAAAATTTATCTAAATAACGAGTTTCTCTAAATTTTGCGATAAAATTACATCGTTTGATTTTAAATAACAATTATTTCAGCTCTACCAATAGTTAAATATGCCTTTTTATAAAATTAATTATTTAATTGATTGTTATGGAATTACAAATTTATTGTTAACTAAAGTTCCCTGGTTTTTGAACAAAAAATATATAAAATTTAGGAATCATTGACATTGAATTTTATGTAGATTGTATTTTTAAATACTGCAGAGATTTTAAAGATGTTTGCTGTACCCTAACAATCTTAGTATTCAGAATTGAATGCTTTTGCGCTCTAATCAAATGCAATAGCGTTCCATAAGTTTGACGATTTCTTTTTCTTTTCTTTAAACTTATACTTATATACAATTTACTGAGAGCCAATGATATCCTTTTCCGTATTTCGTTGAAGAAGGAATTAAATTCTCTTTTCATGTCTGTCGGGGGGGGGGGGGCCCTTTTATTTTTTCAAAAAATGCGCAGAAAGATTTTTCTCTGCTTTTATTTAAAAGTAGTTGCTAAGAAAAGTTTTTCAATAGTACGAGAAAAAACTTTATTTTTACAAAAGGAAAAATGTCTACTTACATACTAAGACTGAAAAGTATAAGGATGAAATAACAGCACTCTTTAGGGATCTAGCATCGATTATAGGATCTTTTAATAGCAAGAGATGCTGCCTTTCATCATGCAGGTATTTCTGTTTTTCACTCTTTACGTTTGTGATGTTTTCCAAAACATAGTGCATATAGTTCTAAGTTAAATAAACAAGACTCACTATTTAGAAAGAATAAAATTTTCTCAAGCTATGTGGCTAAATTATTTAGTGTGCAAAGCGAAATATAAGGTCATATAATTCATTTTCGTTTTAAAGTAATTAAGTAAACCTCTACTTAGTAAAAGTTATTGTTTCATGATTAGAATTAAAATTTAAAAGTAGAAAATGAAATGTAAAAGTAAGAAATTAAATTTTAATATAGAAAATGAAATGTAAATTTATAGAAAAATAAATTTGAAAATGTTTATTACGCTGATTAACTTTCTTTAAAGAACGTAAAACACAAATAGAATCACAAAATAATATTCCTCTGTAGTATTTACTTATAATGAAACTTTTACGTGTCAAACATTACACAAAACTGTTATTGATCTGTGATGCGCTTAAAATAATTTTTTTCAGAAGTGAGGTGCAGAAAATGGTGTGACTATACATCAATACATCACAATACTTTTCAATATATAATTAACAAACAAGCAATAACAATAAAAATATATCCAATCTTTATCTTCACATAATATTTTTTTCTATGGTATAATTCAATAATACCCAAGCATAAGCTTTTGCGAGTAGTTCCAGCCTTTTTTTCAAATGGAACATGACATTATTATAATGCTTAGAAGTATAGCATATTTTAAGTGATATAAAATTATCATTTGCAATATATTTGTAGAAATATGTTTGAAGGAACATTACTTGCATATAAATATTTACATAACTACTAAATTTAACAACAAAAATAAATATGGACGTCATTTGCTCCATATCATTGAATATTCGTGAGAATATCATTGCTTTATCGTATTGTACATCAGGTATTGGGAAACTACGGCCTAGCCCGTATTAATATTGATTATTGTTACAACAGGATTTTTTGGATATTGGTACAAGTGCAAAAAACGATTCCATAACTTAAAATCCATTTTGATGCACAATTAAGGATCTTCCGTTAAGTCTTCTATTGGAAGTGATTTATATGCAAAATGTTAATATGCGGAAAAGGATGTTTCCATAATTCAGTTCCTTAAATATCTTTCAGAAGATAAATAATACAGTCAAATAAAATCATGTACTCATGGATATATATCAGTGTTTGACTAATGTTAAAGGATATTTTTTGAAAATGAAGTATGCAAAATCGCAATTCAGTTCATTATTAACAGATGACCATTTTCAAACAAAAATTAAACCTGAGTGTGAGTGTATTAATCTGGGAGTACAATTGTTCCTTGTAAATATTTTCGAGTTTGCTACCTCGGCAATCGAGCCAAAACATTTCACTCTCTATCCCTCTCCAATAAAATATTTTCAACACGTGTTTTAAATGATTAATTTAAAACACACTGTAACGCATGATTTTCATTTACTGTATGATGCATTCCCCAATGTGAGAAGAATAAAAAAAATATTAAAAATAGCTTATACAAACGACTCCATTTAAAATTTTATCAGTAATATAATTTACCTAACCACTGAGCAGTGTATTTACGTAGCGGAGGCTAATCGTTTGAATGCATGGTTTAATTAAATCTATGGGATGATTATTGCACTGGAAAGTAATAATCATATACCAATTA
>BMAW01030827.1:0-10907 GCA_019974015.1 Nephila pilipes | reverse complement strand
ACTTTCTCTTCTGGAATGAATTGGCTTGAAAAAAATGAATGAAAAAATTGGAATAAGAATAAATTTGTTAATGATCATTTCAATTATTCGAAATGCAATCTAACAATTAAATTAAACTAATAATTACAGATAGCAACCACCTTCCAGTTTTAATATTAATAATAAATAATTTAATATAGCTTTTAAAACAAAGAGGATGAAACAGCTTAGTGCCTAAGGATGTGATTTTCCAGCTAACAATGCTCCGAGTACTGACCAGAAATAATCATTAAGAATACAAGGAAGTTTAAAGTTCAGGTATCGTTTTCGTCACTTGACCTTGGTTTAGAATTGCTCTAAAAAGTCCGTTATGTGACATTAATACAAACAAACATTTTGCACAATCTATATTTGAATGTATCATATATTTTCAAATGTATCGTATATAAAATAGGGAGGGGATGGGGAAATGTATAATTGGGTCACTAATTTAAAAATCTTTATTTGAAAGCAATATTCTTAAATACTGCATATTTCTTTATCTAAATAGTAATTCAAAAAGTAAATAAATCAGATTTAAATAATAAACACATTTTATAATTTTTATTCTGTAAGAGAATTTGTCCATACGATGGGAAGCTAACAGTGCACTTAAATTGAATCAAGTTCTTGTGAAACCTGCAAAAATTATTATTAAAAGAAAAATATTTTATTAGACATCTTTAGTTATGGTTGATTATGGAATTTGTTTGTCCAAAGTAGATGAAATTTTCTGTAATAAAACTAATGCATTATTGAGGTGAATAAAATTGAAGGATTTAAATAAATAAATAAAATTGTCATTGAATTTCTTAACAAAAGAATATCAAATAATATCGACTAATATTAGAAAAGAATTATCCAATTGAAGGAAAATATGTAAAATCTTTTTACATGCCTCTATCATTAGTTACGAGAAGGGAATAACAATTTAGAAATAAAATATACGTGGAATTTTTTTTCTCTCAAAATTCGTTACAATCACTTTTTGTACTCAACGAAAACAAATGATTGCTTCCAGTTGGGATTAAATTTAAAGGAACAAAATTATTTAAATATATCATGGTAATGAATGAAAATATTAATTATTAGAAAATAAGAGATGAGAAAGAGAAAATGTTCAACAAACTTCTCTACTATACTTATAAAAAATTAAATTTTCATCTTTAAATATATAGTAGTGAAACATCATTTTCCTTTCCCAGCGAACTTTTTTTTTTTTATTTTTATTTTATAGTGGCTAAAAGTGACACAATATATGTATTACTCTATTTTACTTTATATTGTTATAATTCCCTCTAAATTATTTTCATTCCGAATTAATTATTCAAATCAAAAAATAAAATAAAATTTGTTATTCGAATTGAATTCTGAAAATAAGATTACGAATATTGTAATGCAAAATAATTTATTAACGTTGCTCTTAGAAGAAACATAAGTTTTTATTAATTTTGAAACATAGTCACATGACGAGGACGATACCTGAGCTTGACAGCCCGTTCTTTTATTTTCTCATACTACTTAAGCGTAAGGACTTTGAACCTTGACCAATTTAAAACGAATTAACCCTCTTCATAGTGCGTGTTTAGTGCAATGAAGATTCGAACATTCGGCTGGACTATAATATCTCGATTCGTGAGCTTGCGACATGTCTATTTAACTATTGTGGATACTGGATACCATTACATTGCAATTCGATAACATTATCATTCCGGCAATATATTTTATTCGCGTAAAGATGTTCACATAAATAAGCATCGGAAATTTTTTGTTTAGATACATCAAATTTATTTTCCATATTCTGCGTTGAATTTGAAAAACTTAATAGAATTCATTCTGTTGCCTACAAAAGCTTCGTTTTTCATAGCAGTTTTCTGAATTTTAATTGATTTTCCTTAAAAATGTTTTACACTTCTCAGATTAGAAAGCATATAAATGAAAATGAAAACCATGAAAAAGCATTAACCTTGTGAAAATATTGAAAGATTTATTCCTCAGCGGTTTTAGAAATACTTATTCACCTTCATTTAAGATCTTAAGAAAGAAATCATTGTATGCATTTCTTATATATTTTAATGCATTATTTTATGCATTAAAATATATAAGAAATGCATACAATGTTTATTCAAAATCTAAAGAAAAAAAAAGAGGTTGAAAGTTATAGTTCTTTCTTGCAGTTTTGACGATGATTCATGTTGCTTAGTAATTGAAATAACCTATACTACACAAGTTTTTAAGAAATCAATATTCATATCAAATGACAGAAAAAAAACTCGAGTTTCAATTCTGAAGGTATATAAACAAGGGATGCGAAAACCGATTTTTATCTCAATGTTAATATATTCGTAAAAAATATCTCATGCTCATTTTAGTAATTAATAATACGTAATATAGCAATTGCATATTATAAACACTTTTAGAGGGAAAAACCAACAACAAATGTCATCAAAGGAATGCTTCTCTCTTGTTTTTAATCAAAATCATACTCGCAATACTTTTTAAACAATGGGAATTACCACAGATATAAACTTTAGAGAACTAATCAAACTTTATAGAGGGATGGCGTGATGGAAAATAAATCTACATCAAGTTGCACCTGTTAGAATATCAAACAATAATGAAACAAAATTGTATCTTGTAAAAGTTTTCTAAGAGGCTCCGTCCCCTTTCGGTTTGCATACTTCGTCTTTGTTCATGATGCCATGAAGTCGGGGCTGAAAGGCATTCAGAGAATTTCTTTTCCTGGAAGTGGGGGGGGGGGGCCTGTTCCCGTATTCATAGTGACATGCTGAAAGAAACTTTGGCGGGTTCGCTTTAGATGTCCACCATAAATGTCAAACGAAAGAGATTTACAGTACTTCACCGTTTTAGGGTGCAGCCCAGCCAATCTCTAGGAGAAATACAACTAGTCTAGTTCTGCTTTTTTCAATGCCGTATATTGATTGAAATGAAACAATAAAGTGACTTTGAAATGAATGTTACTATTTTCAATTTTAAATTACATTCTACATGTTCCATAAATTCATTTCATCCTGTTTACATGTGTATTAAGTAAAATAACTAAAAAAGGGAAAGAAAATTAGTGAATTAATAATCGCTTATCAATTTCATTTGAATATAATAAAATATAATATGATTTCATATCGCAGTTATTACATAAATAATTTGAATAATTATATCTTTATAATTAATGATTACTGTTTTTTTTTTTCAGGTGTATGTTTTTAATCTGGGAAAATAATAAAAACTGATAAATAATAAATGTTAAATTCTTGTTTTTTGAATTGCTATTATTAGCGATATTTCGAAAATTTACCACGGCGTAATTAGCTCTAGTCACGGAACCCTGCTAAAGAACAAATAAAAAAACTAACCAAAAGCGCAATGTAATATGTATAGAAATCAATTCATGCAATCGATTTAGCATGAACAAACACAAATGTGGAAATAATACACAAAGAAGTGGTGCAGATTTCTGAAAAGTTTAAAGTAATTTCAGTACAACTACTTTCTTTGTAAGGATGTGTGGACGCAGAGTCCATCCATTGACTCAGAGGTGGGGTTAAGAAGATGAAATTTAAAAAAAAAAAAAAATTAAACAAATATAAATGATATAACTTTATCTTTATGATAATGTTAGTAAAAAAATTTATAAAATCTGTTACTAAAACTTTCATTATCATTGAAAATATTTCATCTATTTTACTTCCTTCTTTCCTCTTTCTTTCCCTTATTCATGTTTTTAATCTCATACATGCACTAATCACATATTTAATATGTAAGTTTAATTTTTTTTGCTAACCACTGGCAATTGGGAGATTATATTGAGTAAAGAATCCATCGGACTGACACTCGTAGTTATTTGATTGTTGTTGTCTTAGTAAAAACGATGTAAATGGAAATTTTCCAAATTTTTTTGTAAAATATTTGCTGTTCCGAAATGTTATTTGATTACCCTTAATTGCAAAGATATTAAATAAAACAATTGGAAAGAGTGAACATTTTGCTAAACAGTATGAGAAGTCGGGTTGAAAATGAAATTAAATAGAAATGCATATTCTACTCGAAGGCAGATGCCTGTTATGTTTTAAAATCAAAGTTGATATTAGCAGCATTCTCAACAGCGAATGATTTAGTTTAGTTTAGTTTACTTTTTATTAACGTCGCATTAGAAGCAACACGAGGGCTATTGGCGACGGACCTCGTAATTTTGAACCGCGCTCAAGTGACGAGGACGACACCTGAGCTGGCCCCCCCCCCCCCCTGAATGATTTCCAATGATGGTGATTCGGATTTCAATATCACTGATTAGAACACTGCATTGGAAGTTCACAAGTGTGAGACACATATAACAAAACAAAAACAAAAAAACAAAAAAAAAAAAAATCTTAATGAAATGAATGAATCCGTACACCTTTAAAACGTCATTTTTGTCAAATTTTTCAATTTTCTGGTCTTAATGTTAATTTAAAAATTAAACTTTTTTCTTTCCAGTAGTGTTTGAATTTTGCTTATACCTTATTTAGAACTTAAGTTACAGGGATTTGAATTTTACTCAGTAGCTAATTTTTAATTGCATTTGAAAATTTGTTTTTGATTTTTCTTAAAATGAGCTTTCTCGACATATTTACATATGGCAACGTAGATATCAGAAAAAGTTATAAACCAAATTAATTTAAATTTTGTAAGCATCTTCATTATATAGTTTTTAAGAATCCCTACCACTTTCATGGTTGTAAAATTGAGATGTTTTTAGTAACAAAGGTGTAAATCCTTTATTGTTGTAACTCCTTCTTGATTTTTCATTGTTATTTGACTCGAAACACAATAAAAATTGTAGTAATATGATTTTCATAATGAAAGTAGTAACAGCCCAAAAACTGTTATGGCAAATAAGATAACATTTACAGAATAATGATATTTTTATTTACTGTTGAGTTATGAACGTTATTCTGATAATCCATTTATGTACTATTTTCACCATGTTTTCAACTCCAATTTTTTTTTTTAATTAAAAGCATATAATTAAATGTGTTATTCATAGTTTTAGGTTATATTGTAACATTAAAAATATTTTGGTAGTAAATACCAATATATTTCAAAAAATTTTCTCCGAAGGTGTACGGATACCTTAATGAATTAAACAAATTGCGGTATGAATAAGCTTGTTAATGGTAACTTTAATTACTTGATACGCATTCCTAACATTTTAATTAAGCTCATAACAGTAAATAACCCTATTTCAGTTTCAAAATAGAACGCATAAATATTTTATTTCCAATAAAAAAAAAATCCAATGTTACTTTTCTTATAATTTATGCTAATCTCCTGATTTTTGTAAATATAGATTTTGCAACACCGTCCGAGTAGGCCAAGATTTCGCTGGTCACGGCTTTATCAACAATTCGTTAGTTTAAATGAGATACGAACTAGTGCAAATAGTATTCATGGATTGTGAATGTTTATTTTAATAAAAAAAAAAATGGAATAAGCCAATTTCTTTTGAAATTTTTGGAATTCTGATTTGTTGCTGAAAGTATGGCAATACTGTCTGATTATTCAAATATTTAAAAAAAAAAAAAAAAATTAAAACTTCTTCTGTCTTTGTAATTTAATTTTTTCCCAAATTTATTAACACGGCATTCTTATTTCGAGAATTAGTTTCAAGCAAACAAAATCAAAATTTTCATAGCTCAATTGTTTTTTTTTAATTTCATTCAAAGAATCAATATTTATTAATTTTGAAAGAGATAACTATTAAAACTTCATGTGCCTAAATGTATTAGTAAATGCGTTGGACAACAGCATTAACCACGTTTTTCAAACTATGTTTTAAGAAAGAAGAGAGATTAATGAATAAGCTTTATGACATTTATTTTATAAAAACGAAATAAATGTATAATTAATTTTAAAATGAAAAGAAAATATAGTATCCGATTAATTTGATTAAATTTTTATTCAGAAATACATCCGCATAAGAAATTTAATTATATGACAGGGATTATGTTGATAAAGGCATATTTTTAAATATTATTTATCTTTTGAGATATAGTACTTTAGATAAAGATTCAACTTGTATATGTATAAAAATTAATTCCTTTTTAAAGTATACATAAATATGAATCATAGTATATATATATAATAAACACTTGTAATTTTAAATTTTTATGATTTATATCCTGTTTTCATTAAACTTTATAGAAAAATGTTTCATCAATGAAAGGAAGCTCAAAATTATTTAGATTTTAAGTAAAAGGAAAAAAAAATTAGAAGAATTTAGGATTTTTTTGTATTTCAATCCTTCCCTACGAATTGTAAATGTATAAAAAGCGCTAATAAGCCAAAACAGACAACCCCCCAAAAAAATCACATTACTCCCGCACCAATGAGAAACAACCTGTTTTCCTTTGAGTGTACCGACCGGAAGTGCTCGCTCAGAAGAGCCACACCCATTTCGCCCTCTCTTTAACGATGCCCATTTTAGACTCGCCTAATGTAGACAATCTGTACTTTTCGAAAACTATTTTCATTTATATTTTCCATTATGTCTCGGTTTAATGCTCAAACATTTAAGAAATAGAAGTTAGAGAGAGATATTTTTTTATTAAATAAAAGTTCTTTTAAAGTTTTATAAGCTGAAAAACAAAAAGTTTATAAATATGGTAAGTATGCTGGTATGGTAAGTATCAACGTTATGTAAGTATGCTGGTAAGGTAAGTATCAACGTTATGTAAGTATGAAGCTTTTAAATTCTTCTGATAAATTTAAGTAAATAATTGACATTTCTCTGTTTTCTTACTGCTTAAAATTATGTGTGTTATGCATAAAATGTTAAAAACATGGTATTAATATTAATCTTGGTCGTCAAATCCAAGGGTTGGCTACAGAACTATTTATATGTTGTGGTTTCGAACAACCAGTCTTTAATATTAGAGTCACTCAGAGTTTAACTAATAAAGGATATACTAATGTGCATGAAGTTAATACGAGACTTTCATATGCTATGAGATCAAGTGGCAAAGGGTATGCTGCTGCGAAATGGTTTTGCAGAGTGATGAATTTACCTCCCATTACTAAGTGCTTTTATAAGTTATCCCACACATTAAATGATGCAATAGAGGAAGTCGCAAAATCTTCTATGGCAATAGCTTCTAAAAAATATTTAATAGTGATGGAAGTCCAAATGTACCTGGGGCTATTGATGACACCTGGCAAAAGGAGGGCTTGTTTCACTAAATGGTGTCGTGACAAAAGTTAGTGTGGAAACTGGAAAGATTACTGATGCCGAAGTAGTTTCCAGATATTCGTGCAATTTGAGGAATGGAAATGCACACAGAGAGAAGTATTTCGCAAATTACTTTGGAAATAGTGGAGAACTGGAAATTGAAGGGGCACTCTGGATCTTCAATCACTCAGAGTCATTGCACAAGCTGCGATATACTCAGTATTTCAGTCTTTGCGCCACTGGTGACAACAAGTGGTGTGCATATAATAGGGCCATAATTAAAGGAAAACAATTTAAACACAAAAATAACTTACCTGATGTTATTATAAATTGTATTAAACAATAGTTAGAGATTTTTCAAGTCCTGAACTACTCTCTAGATGCTTACATGGCAAAATTCAAAAAGCATCATCTGGACATAATCCCAATAAATGTATATGTAGAATTAGGAACATTAAAAGCTGGAAAATATGAAGCAATATCTATTTAATCAAGGATTCATTACAAAATTAAAAGTTTTAAATTTATTAAATGTTCAACCTGGATTTTATACATGTCGAGCATTACAAGAAGCAGATCGTGTTCACATAAAGAAAGCAAAAAAGGCAGTTTTACAAAGAACCAATAAAGCTAGAATTAAAAACAGACTATTAAAATGTAGACAAGTAGATGATCTAGCAGATGACCCAAGCAATTCAAGCTTTGGTTTTGATATCTATTAGTGAATAGTAAGTTTGTACTTTAAATTGCATTATCTCAAAACTGTAAATTTCAACACAAAAGGAACATTTTTAAAAAACCTACTCATCTTATAGCTTTGAAATTTGGTGCATGTATTACTAGTACATAAAGGAATATTTTAATGAGAGCTTTTGTCAAAAAAATTTTAGAGGTTGAAATGTACATAAATTTTCTTTGTTTTTTAACTTTTCACGTGTTAATACACATAATAATTTTTTTAAAATAAACTAATTAAAATTTCAAAAAAAGTTCTCATTAAAATAATAAGAACTATTCAATAAATGAACACAAAAAAATTGGTAAGTCTACAACCAGTCAATTTTTTAAAAATGTTCCTTAAAATTGGTCATTTTTAACATTGCGGACATAGGGAAAAGGCTGCGTGAAGTGACCCCCTTAACAACAACAACTACTCTAATATGTAGAAGCTAGTGGTAAAGTTATTGGGTTAGATAATTCTTTTACAATTGTTCTTAGTGCCATTGCAAACAATAATATTGGATAGAATTATCTCATGGAATGAGGGAAATTAATTTAAAAAATATTACTGTTACAACAGCGACACGATAAATGTTTCCCTGAAACGAAAGAATATTTTGGCATTGAAAAAACACCTATTGTGATTGCAGCAGTAGATGTGACAATTGTAACATATGCATCCATTCCCTCACTTGCACTTATATTGATTATTCCATAAGATTTCTTATTTGTAAACATATATATTTTGTTTGTCAAAATTTTAAGGACAATATCATTTCTTTTAACGATACTGATATAACTGATGAAAATTTGCTTGTAATAAATGAGGATGCAAATCATTTAAGAATAGAAAAGGAGGCAATTTTTAAAGAAACTGAAAAATCTGTTGTTAACGATAAACTGGATGAACAAGTCTCCTTTTCAGCTAAGATACAGACAATACAGAATCAGTTTGCTAGTGTTAAAACTGATGAAGAAAAATTATACAATAGAAATTATGAATTCTTTTATAAATGGTATGCATCTTTTAATCCTGGATGACTTGAAACATTATTAAAAATTTCCAGCAAATAAAAATATTACATGTCAGAAGTAACAGCAAGAAATTCAAGACGTCTAAAAAGCAAAGAAATTTAACGTAATATATTTTTTTTAACCAGATAATCAATAATATTACGAGAAAATATCTGTATTTATAATGAGCATTTTTAATATGTATTGAGAGATGAAATCATGACAATCTGTTATTCAGTGACCAGCTATATGCAGGAACAACTTTATTTCTGTCAGATCTTGAGCACAATCAAATGTAAAACATAATTTAATATTTGAATTTGAAATGGGTTGGCTATACTGACTGGTTAGAAAGAGGCAGTCATTAAAAAAGGATGCAAAAATCAGTCAAGTAAATTAATACCATGCACACTTGTATTCACTTTGTAATATAATTTTTCATTCAATATTTTCAATATTCATGATGACATGAAATCATTCTAATGTGTTATTCAATGGCCAGTTATATACCAATGTATGTATTCTTTTCAGAATTTGAACGAAATAAAATTCACAAAAACCATCCATTATACTCTTATCGATAAAAAAATGTTAGTGTTTATTAAAAATAAAAATATGTGTGGAGATATATCCATTTGCTTAAGTTTAGCTTTTTCCTTTGATTTGATGCCAAAATAAATTTCATTTCTTTGAGCCATTTTTACTAGAACATAAACAATGCAAGTTTCACTTTTCAATAGTGATGATATTTTTTTAAATTCATTTAAGCTTATATAAGAATTAAATCATGTTTCAGAAGTAAATAGTGTTCTATATAAGCACCATTTTATTTAGAGAATTTCTTTTTAAATTCATATTATTAGTTAACACTCTCCCTATATATATTTATATATCTTGTTCAAATTTCCAATCGTTAAAAAAATACTTTTTATTCTTTTGCATTTAAAATGCTACTCCTCCCACAAATATTAATCAATCACTTCCATTTTTTTTCTGTGTGTTATGTATAATACATGTAAAAAAAAATTGAGGATCCATTTTACAAAGAAATGTTTGCTTTTTTGTAAAAAAAATTAAAATGTAAAAAATATCTGTGTTTTTCCTGGATTTTAGCATGCCAACCCACATTTTATTTTTTCCCCTCCAAAACTAAATAAGCTATTACAAAATCAATCCCTAAAGTTATTTAAATATTTTTAAAAACATAACAAAAAAATTTCATAGTAAAAAGTTAATAAATAAAAGAGGAGTCTCTTTAAAGGAAACCAGGTTGATTAAATCTTAATGTGTATGTCACAAGTGTAATTCTCAGATGAAATTTGCTGCCAAAAATCTTTGACTGCTATTCCTTGATTTGCATGAATTCTACCGATACTAATTAATACGAGTAATAACCAATAATAATTTCCTTTTTTTTAATGATAATTACTTTTTATGTAAATATTTAAGGAAATTATACCAATAAAAAGATATTTAGTCCAGAAAATTATTGTATACTTTTTAAAATTATTTAATCCAGAAATATACTATATGAATTGATGTTTTACCCTGAAAACAACTTCATATATAGTTTGAAATTTATATTTAATTGATAACCTTATTTAAATTTTATAAAAATAGCAGTATTTTTGATAAAAGTGGTTTATTAAAAATAGTATGAATCATAAACAATGGTGGATCCAGAAAAAATCGATAGGTGGAGGGGGGACACATTTGTTTTTTTTTTCTTCCAAAAGTTCATAAGACTTAACTGTGTTTATTTCATAATTTATTTCTGTTTTCTTAATCTAAAAAAATGAATTCAAAGATCAAATTCAAATTAAGAACTGAAATCTTACAGTACAATAAATTGCTCAATCCTGTGCTTGGACACAACAATCAACTCTGAAGTAAAACAACAAAATAAATACTTTTAAATTTGGTTGGAATT